>CM037787.1:53902421-53952421 GCA_021229015.1 Solen grandis | reverse complement strand
AATAATTCGTCATTTTGACGTTACGTCACCGTTGCAGCGTAGCTGAACTAATAATTAATGTTAATGTCAATAAAATGCAATGCTTAACGTCGTGGGGGAAAACACCAGACTGACAAAGCATGTTTAACATTTAGTTAGACATATCCGGTTTCTACTATGGATCTAATAAATATCCTGGATGTACAACAAAGCATCAAAGATGCCGCGCATGCCTTTGAAGCACGATTAACATGAAGCAAGTTTCAACTTTCTGTTTCACCAAGTGCAATTGCAGGATTGCATGTTTGCAATCGATCAAAACAGTATGATATCTAGCTTTGGAGAGCGCTCGCGATCACAGTCGGAATCAAGATACATGTACTTGAACCGGCGTCTGAACAAGACATCAGGGTGGTAGTTGTTTCCTTCAAACATAATTTTCTCAAAGTGTACACGAGGTTGAACAAGGGCACCGCATGCGGATGTTAACGCTCGTCTGGAACTGGAAAAAGCAGAGAAGTAGATAAATGAAACAAAAAAAATGTACTTTGTAAATGACTTGCTCTAGTTTGCTGAACTATAAAAGACAGACAGACCGGTTCGCCTGGGGAGCGGGCAGACGGACGAACAACTGTTCAGCCTTTAACAAGTATTTAAAGTATATGTTTTCTTTTTAAAAAAGGGGAAAATAATTTTGGTCAAAATGGACCTTAGAGTTAAAGACTTTGATGACAATTAAGTCCTTGTCATTGTGAAAAGGTATGTGAAGTTTGATGACAGAAAGTTTAATAGTTTAGAAGTTATGGCCAATAATAAAGTTTTTCACTGTACTTTAAAAAGAAAGGTCGAGATAAATTTGGTCAAAATCGACCTAAGAGTTTTGGCCCCTGATGATAATATAGCCCTTGTCATAGTAAACAAGTATGTGAAGATTGATGACAGTAGTAGTAACTTAGAAGTTATGACGAAGTTATAGTTTTTAACTGTACTTCTTTTAAAAAAAGGCGGTAATAAATTCGGTCAAAATCAACAGGTCTAAATGCCCGGTTATTGAGTACTTGCACATTGTTTTAGCGCGAGCGTTCGGCCCTGAAATTTTGCGTGATTTTGCGAGACTTGCAGACCATGCCATAAATAGACTGTAAAAAGTGATATGTATGGAGTGACCTCCGTGGTCGAGTGGTGATATTCGCTGACCTTTTATCAACGTGCTGACCCTCAACGCTATGAGTTCGAGTCTCGGCAAGATCTTTTTTTTATGAGGAAGTCTTTCAACTTGTGTGTGGTTTAGTCGATGGTTCTACCGGGATGCCTTTTAATATTTTGGGTCGTCCTTCACCTTATATCACTGAATCACTTATATGACTGGTAAAATGTAGCAGTGACTATAAAATCAAGGATAACAACAACAATTTTGTGTAGAGGACGTAAATAAACTTGTCCAATCAAGGATACAATCTTCGTATAGATTGTCAATTTCTAATATAGTGTCGTTTGATTTATATGCTGTAATTTATATTATACGAGTAACAGCAAAAAATAAAATTCGATAAAATGGCAAACTCGGGTTCTGGCACTAAAAGTTATGTGGAGGATTTATTAATCTCCTACAATAGCAAATTACAATTTGGCTTCCTGTATCGGCAACAATTCTCGATATATCGGCAAAATCTAGATTTACAAACACTGCCGGTGTATCAAGGCTTGGCTGTACATCTCCTACAAATGTAAAGTAGCAGACTAGTTGTAGGTTCGAACACCGTTTGGATTTTCCATGGCCTTCCCAGGCGCTAAGTACTGGTCCAACCCAGGAGCCATAGAGAGGGATTTAATATAAGTTGCAAGAACTTGTATCCTAATCTACGTAGAAATAAGTTTAACGAAAAATATCAGAATCAGTAGTTTATGTATAATTTATGAATAGACGGATATAGTAAAATGTCTTTGCGTGAGAATACCTGAAAGTGTTTCAGTTAAAACGATATCTACAATGCAGTTACGTAATTTTACAATAAACAATATTTTTAATTTATCATTTGTTTCCTTTCAGATTCGAACCATCGCCGAGAAATGCTGTAATGTGTTGAAGACGGAGTCGCTACCACTTAGATATTTTTAAATATCATACCTTAGACTATGTAATGAAACAATTTTTTTCTATCGTAGGAAAATTTAAAAAAATATAATATTTTGAAAATACTGACAAAGCTACATTTGGATTTTGCAACGTTACAAAAACATACAAATTAACGAAATGATAAATACACAAAGAAATGAATTAGTTTCATTAAACAAATAGATACAATTGAATACCCTTAAGAAATATATTACAAGAAACACCAATATTGTGGAAAGTATGAGAGGGCGAAGTTTTTCCAAACGGTTCGCTAAATGTGAACTTATCCAGTCTTTACTGTTGTATAGTTTTTGTCTCAAAAACCGTCCCCGGTGGCCGAGTGATTAGAGCGTCCGCCTTGGGAGCGAGAGGTCACGGGTTCGATCCCCGTCCGCGTCATACCAAAGTCCTAAAAATGGTACTGGTATAGCTCCCTTGCTTGGCGCTCAGCATATAAGGGTAGTTGCAGGACTGGTTGGCTCGGTGTCAGGATAATGTGACTGGGTGTGGTATCATGCCACATGTCTACGGCGTGATACTGCAGTGTGACATCACTATCTCTGTCTCAAGTATAGACATAGTCTCCAAATTACTGAACTATCGGTGTGACCTTAAACCCAACAAACAAACAAACAAGGTTCTGTATCAAACATGTCATTTTCTTATTGCATAAAAGATTACAGAGCGGTTTCAGCAAAGCGATGTCTACCATGTGCCATCCAAGTCTTCTTTCTTTCTCTCTCTCATAATTACAAATACACGTATAATGTATTTGTACTAATATTAAATATACGTAAATGTTTTGTTTGTTTGTTTGTTGTTTTTTTTTTTTTCATTTGTATATAATTTGAGAAATATTGAAAATCAGCTTACCATGCCCGAGCTTCGTTAAATTATTTCGAATTCCGTTTCTAATATTCACACCTTTTTAATATGCACTTGTGATCCTCACAGCCCACCGGTGAATAACGTATGCGTTTGTAAATGATATAATTTGCATGCCAATAAATCTGAAACGAACTCTCTATTTTCGATTAATAAATGATTACATCGTTTATTATGTTATTGATCAACAGTAATCGGATGATTTAGAAAGCGGCATGTTACTTGTTGCCATTGGTTTTGAAAAGAGTGGTTGTTTTCGCTGGAATGCATAATGAAAAGCCAGCAAAAGTGTTTGTGAATTGACAACAGGGCATTGGATCACAAGGGTTATGGAAAAAGATTGAATAGGGTTATAACACTTACAATATTTTGCTTCGGTTAACTTCGGTAATCTCCGTAAAAATATCCGGTTAACAAAATAACGTTTTCCTGATAAATTTTGGTGAACTGTTCCCAAACAGATTTAAGTAATAATGTTTACATGGTAAAGAAAGCGTGGCCGAGATGGTAAAGTGTCTGTCTTAAACACTCACTCAGCCCCTCACCGCGTGGGTTCGAATCACGGCAGGGTCATTCGGATTTTCATGTGAGGAAGCCTTCCAGCTGGGTTGCGGTAGATCGGTGGTTCTACCCGGATGCCTCCGTGCATTCGGGGTCTTCCTCTACATGTAATTAGCTGGCGTCGCCAATGACTGAAATACTGTCGAAGCTACGGTAAACTAAAATAGTCAAGTCAAGTCAGAAAGCGTGGTTATGTGCAATGTGTCTTTTAAAACTGTTTATGTAAATAGACGTTTTCATTTTGTTGTTGCTCTTGTTGTTGATGTTTTAATCGTGAAGTACGACGTGCCAATCGATTACACTGGTATTCTTTATAAACGCAGTTGCTAGATGAATTCAAAGATTGCTGTTAATGTCAATATAGGTAATTCCATCCTTCTGGAAGTGGTTACGCCAGATGGCTCTGTATCAAAACCTTCCTGTTCACCACATCCAATTCTGTGCCTGATAATAACGAACTTGATATTGCATATTATATCAGTATTAGCATTGTTAATAGTATAGAACCTTGTTTTAATAATCACATATCATATGTCATTGAAATAAATATGTAATGCCTTAATTTCTTGTAATAAGGCATAATAAAAAAAAAGTTACTTGTTTCCACTAACCCGACCAACCCAAGACTTTTTTCGTAGTTTTCGGGCTATTATGATTGGAAAACGCTGTTTTTCGTAAATTTCTCTTAAAAATTAGGTAAAAATGGAAAAAAAAAGTTAAAAATATTTTTTTTCGGAAATGTTAGTGGAAACAAACATCTTTTATTTTCGCCTAACGGCAAAGCATGTGGTTGCAGAAGTATTAAAGAAAGATATTTCTTTTTCTTTCCTCCATATATTTCCTCCATATGTTTGATATTTGATTTGATAACGCGACCGCTGTTTCACAAAGGAGTACGTCTTCATCTGAGAGTGCAAAACTTTAGAAAAATTTGTCCGTTAGAAAAAACAACAACAAACAAACAAACGGTGAAATGCCTTTAATGGGGATTAAAGTAATGGAGAGTGTAGAACGGCTATGTAAGAAGTCCTTTCTGATCTGAAAAGCGTTTCATTCTGGTCTGGGAGGTCAAATGAAGCATAGATAAGAATGGTAACAAGGCCTGACGATTTTTTGTTTGTTTGTTGTTGTTGTTTTCTTCGAGCTTTCTTTTTTCATCAACATTAGATCAAGGTCAAATTCAAATGCATAATGAAGAGGTCACCCACTTAAGTATCTGTCCAAATATTGAAGCAGTCCAAAGAAGCAGATAGAATTTATAGCAGATTAACAAAAAGGCAAGCATGTCCAGATGCCGCTTTTTTTTTTTTTTTTTTTTTTTTTTTTTTTTTTTTCAAAAGTAGGTCAAGGTCACAAGGTAAATCGTTAACAACTATCAAGTCCGTTCATCTTCTTGTGTGGGAGTAAACTCTATTAGAATAGAATGATTTGGCTGTGGCTTTAGGCAAGTATGTTATCTCCGATATATTTTTTAATTCATCCATTAGCGCTTTATCAGTTTTGAAATGGAGTGCCTGTTGATGATAACAAAGTTTGAATAATGTTGTATGCTGATGATATCGTCTTGTTAGCGCTTCAATTATTAATGGCCGCCCTAGGTGATCGGTGATCTATAAATGCCACGCATGTTAATTCCAGCAAAGCAATAAAGTCTGTTTTAGACCAAAGTGCTAGCACGTAGAATTTCTTAGTTTATGATTGGATCGAGTCAGTTAACATTTGTTTATAGATATATTTACCTGGTTGTTTTCGCAAGTACTGGAATCTCAATCAAGGCTGTGGTTCAGAATACAAGTCGTGCATTACTTTTTTGCAAAATGTAAAGTTTCGGTGGTCTTCCCGACAATGTTTCGCAAAATGATATGACTCAGTTGTGTGGCCTGTTACTAGTTAGAGTTCTCCGCTTTTGGGATACCTCTCATACTTTTGTATTGAAGCCGATCATAACAGGACACACAGATTTGTCCTTGATGTTGGCAAATACACGCCAACTATTGGTCTGGCTGGTGAAAAGGGGCTTGAATCTCAGACATAGCACGTGCCAAGATGAGATAAAACTCAAGGCACAGCTGTCCAGGACCTTTAAGTTAGAGGGTTTTCTGGCAAGGAAGCTGAAGAATTTGACACTTCCTCGAATATTCCAGGAATATTCACTCAACTTTATATAACCCTATAAGAAGATAAAATATCAACTGGCTTGAACATGCTGACACCTTTTCTGTCGCTGCACAAAATATGCTGATAGTGCAAGCTTTGCAAGCAAATTAAATCTCACAAGTGGATTCCAAATATGGTAAAAAACCGAATAGATCAATTAAAAGCTACCAATAGAAACTTTTCCTAGGGTATTTTTTTAATATTTATAATTGAAACACAGCTACCAGCATCTTTCAAGATTAAATATATAGTGATTTATTAAAGACGTACGAAAAATTGGGATATATCTATATAGTGCTTGATTAAAGACATACAAAAATTGGGAATATATCTAAATAGTCCTTGATTAAAGACATACAAAAAATTGGGATATGCCTGTATAATGCTTGATTAAAGACATACAAAAATTTGGGATATGCCTATATAATGCTTGATTAAAGACATACAAAAATTTGGGATATGCCTATATAATGCTTGATTAAAGACATACAAAAATTTGGGATATGCCTATATAATGCTTGATTAAAGACATACAAAAATTTGGGATATGCCTATATAATGCTTGATTAAAGACATACAAAAATTTGGGATATGCCTGTATAATGCTTGATTAAAGGCATACAAAAATTTGGGATATGCCTGTATAATCATTGATTAAAGACATACAAAAATTTGGGATATGCATATATAGTGCTTGATTAAAGACGTACAAAAATTTGGGATATGCCTATATAGTGCTTGATTAAAGACGTTCAAAATTTTGGGATATGCCTATATAATGCTTGATTAAAGACATACAAAAATTTGGGATATGCCTATATAATGCTTGATTAAAGACATACAAAAATTTGGGATATGCCTATATAATGCTTGATTAAAGACATACAAAAATTTGGGATATGCCTGTATAATGCTTGATTAAAGACATACAAAAATTTGGGATATATGTATATAGTGCTTGATTAAAGACGGGGACACTCTTCCAGCTATGTTTATGTTTTATATTACGCAACGAAAGCCGTGCCGTGACCTGTCCCTCCCGAGACGGACACTCTCGGGAACGGTCATTTCTTTGTCAAGAGGATAAATTGACAACTACCTTGCAGGTCTTTTAAACAGACACCCCGGACATGGAGATCGGCCAACTGTTAAGAAACTGGTATCAAACAAACAAGTGTAATTAATTAATCCATTTTTAATGAAAATTCTGAAAGTTAGTCTTCCAGTTCACAAACTTTATTGCCACAAAACAGTAACATATGTTGTTGAAGTAATTCACACATATGCAGTATTTATACACACGCATAAATCATTGTCAATTTTAAAGTTATCTTTAAAGAGCGCAGTGGTCCAATGATAACGAATATGCCTGCGGGTCCAATGATCCTTTTAAACACACATCTTAAGAATATTGATTTTGGTAATAATCGTTTAGCTCTTCGGTATTTTTTATTTTATTGCAGAGGCAAAAACTATCACTTTTCTCCTACATATGAAATTATGGGAAAAAAAGAAACAAAAAATCATTTTTAATGAGAGCAACAGAAAACTTATGACGAAAGAAGAAGATGGAAAGATCGAGAAGATAGGAAAGACCGGTGGTGGCTTGGGTTTGATGCTGGTGGGATAAGCCTTTGGCTAGTACTTTTGGAATGCCATATTAGAAGTTTGCCAATGTTATGATTTTTCTGGTACTTGCTGACAATAAATAGTAGAAAATGTTATGAAATCTAGATATGTGGGAAAGTCTGTATAAAGATATACAACTGTCATCAATGGCAAATATGTTCGTACAAAAACGTTCAATATCATCTGTATGTTTTCTTCTCTAGTTTTCTGTAGTTCTTCTTTCAGTTGTGTGATGGTTTCTTTTTCATCTGTAATGTCACTGAAATTGATAGGCGTTGCAATCAAAGGCGGTTCTACTTCCAACTGTCCATCTGTGGTAACTGCACTCTGTAGAATCGCTGACTTTTTTTTTTCTTCGAAATTAATTAATATGGAATTTCTTGTATGTTCTTTATTTTGACTAAAAGAAATAAAATACATATGGAGTCTTTAATTAAAATCGTGAATACGAAATACATTCTTCAGCTTATTGTCATGTAAACAAACACTGGCGCGTAACCTTTTCCGTGTGTATAGGCATATCTACTACTGAAAATCGTTAAAATATTTATTCGGCACTGTCTTAGGTCAAAAGTGAGATTAGATAGATAGGGCCTACGCCGAAAAAGGTTCTTTCTTTAACATATTGTATTGCTCACTATAAACATATATTTACAACAAATCAAAGTTACCACAATTACAAAGCAAAGGAATTGGGCTACAAGTCCTAAAACTTATTAAAAGCAATCCCCTTCAAAAATAAAAATTCAGCAACTAACATGGCAATCAATACTTATACTAATGCAAAAAAGACAACTAAGTGAACAAATATGAATTCAGACGGTTAGAACGAACAAAACAATCGAACAAGAGCTGTCAGAGGACTATTCAAAATGCGTGTTGGTAAATCAAATGAAATCTATTTCAATTCTTGCCCTTCACATACCCTGTATATAATAATAGTCAAAAATGATATAACTTATAGTCTGATATCCCTTAATATTTTTATGAAGTCTAAATCAATCCCATGTCTAGTTACTGAGACATAAGCATAATAACACTGTGCATGCAAAACTTTAACCAAGTATTCAAGTTAGAAAAGGGCCATAATTTGAATAAAATTCAGTCCAAAAGTTATCCTCCTTGGTTTTCTGATGCCCCTGAATACACTCCTTAACTTTCTAGTCAATTCCATAAACAATTACTGAAATATAAGCATGAAAGTACCTTGCATGCAAAACTTTAACCAAATTTCCAAGTTAAAAAAGGGGCCATAACTTATAATATATTCCATCAAAAGTTATCTACCTTGATAGCATGGTACCCCTAAATGTATTTAAGATATTTCCAATCAAACGCATGCCTGGATACTGAGATATAAGCATGAAAGTACCTTGCATGCAAAACTTTAACCAACATTTCTAAGTTAAAAAGAGGCAATAATTTGTAACATATTCAATCAAGAGTTATCTACCATGAAAGTATGATACCCCTAAACATATTAAAGATGTTTCAAATCAATGGCATGCCTGGATACTGAGATATAAGCATGAGAGTATCTTGTATGCAAAACTTTAACCAAAATTTCTAAGTTAAAAAGGGGCCATACTTTGTAATATATTCCATCAAGAGTTATCTTCCATGAAAGTATGATACCACTTAACATATTAAAGATGTTTCAAATCAATCGCATGATTGGATACTGAGATAAAAGCATGAGAGTATCTTGCATGCAAAACTTTAACCAAAAAAAGGGCCATATTTGTAATATATTCCATCAAGAGTTATCTACCTTGGTTGTCTGATGCCCCTAAACATATTCATAAACTTTCAAGTCAACACCATGAATGGTTATTGAGATACAAGCTGGATAGTAGCTTGCATGCAAAACTTTAACCAAATTTTCTATTGCATGCAAAACTTAAACCAAAATTTCTAAGTTAAAAAGGGAACATAAATTATATTTAATTCAGTCAAGAGTTATCTAACTTGGTTGTCTGATGCCCCTGAACATATTTATAAACTTTCAAGTCAATACTATTAATGGTTATTGAGATATAAGGTTGATAGTAGCTTGCATGCAAAACTTAAACCAAAAGCTGCAACGCCGACGCCAGGGCGACTACAATAGCTTTCATATTCTTCGAATAGTCGAGCTAACAAAAAGAAAGCAAGAGAAAAAGAAGAAGCTATGGAATTATTTTTTTGGTCGAACAAGTTCTTACATTCATGGTTTATACAGAATAAATGTCCTCGTGTACTGTATCAAATATATGGCATTGTAAAAATATTTAGGAATGTCTTTATAGGGTACGTATTGGTATTGACACTTGGTTGACTCAATATATTGGTGGACAGATTCAACGAGTACAATGTTTTGTTGAAGAGAAAGTCGGGAATCCCCCAAAAATAGAAGTTTTGTGCTTAATGGATGTAACACATGTGTACTAGTAAACAGCTATGTCGTTGATTTGAATAGCATCTGCATCGAAAGAAAAAATGTTCTGCATTTTCTACTTCACGAGTCAGTACTTGATAGGGGATTATCATACAGGTCACGTTTAATGTAACTAAAGTTGTTTCTTAACCGAGACTGGGACACTAGTAAATCACACATTTAAAACGACTAATAGATGGGCAGTTACGTAAATGTTCAGGGAGATTATTCCATGACTCAATGGAGGAAGGAACAAACGAATTCTCAAACAAAACAGTGCGACGAGGATGGTTAATAAAGTCATTTGTATTCCTTAAATTGTAATGTAAAGGATTATCTGCAGTTCTGGGGAAAAAATGTTAAGTAATTCTTGGTACCATATCATTCTTAACTTTGTATATTAAGACTTGTTTCTGATAAAAACGTCTATTTATCAGAATCAGAAAAAAGATTGAAAACCATCTACAGTGTTGTGTTGATTTACTTCTTTGTAATACCCGTCATCTGACAAATCTTCCTCTTCAATGTTCGTCTTGACAGCCTGTTACTACTCCAGTAGAACACTAAAGGTACAGCTGTTTTCTTAAGACACTTCCGGACCGGTGTCCCAATCTCCACGCAAGAGATCTCGCACAGATGCGGAGCCAATCTACTATGCCGGAGTTTGCCGGTGTACATGATTGGTAATCTTCTTGTTTGAAATATTCAAACACCAGCGCAGACGATTGGCTCCGCATCAATCACTGCCATACTGAGTGACCACGTGACCATGGTGTGTACCAAATGTCACGTTACTAATAGTACCAAACATCAATGTCAGCGGTTTGATATAAATACGATATCGATTCATATTCTAAAGTAAATTACATAACATCATCGAATACCCCCGGCTGACATTCCTTTTCACTTCATGGCATCGTGCCGTGGGGAAATAGGCAAGACAGTAGTTATTGATTAAATTATCGACCAATCAAAATGCAACGTCTCTTCGGCGCGCAGGCTTGAAAGTAAAGTAAACAATAAAATAAATGACTGCGTCCAGCAGCTGTATACAACTGCCTTTATGATTGGTTTTAAAAACGTGATGCGACAAATAAAATTGCGCGATCTGACACACCCTAAAACGACCAAATTTAGCCGTAATATCCCACGGCCTGAAGATGATCTATCGATCGGCCTTGATATTCGACGATGTTTACATTATGACTTTATATGATCTATTCGTAATCATACAGGTGATAATATTATCAGTTCCTAGTTGTGTGACCACTTCCTCCTCACACCCATACAATTCTTCTGCCACCAGGAAATGTTGTTAAAGAGTCCATGCATCCATCCATCAAGTTTTGTGATGCAACAGATAACAGGAACCGACGAACTACATTTTTATGAACCAGACTGCTTCCAAGCAATGGAGAACCGATACCAATTTTACAGCTTTGACATATCACAACCAGAAGTTGGCCGCAGGATCTCCTGCTGTAGAGATGCACGCACAACAAGACTACTGGGTGGTTATAATTTGTTTCTAAATTGACGACTTTAATTTACACGATTTTATTACAAATTTTGATATAAAAATGTACATTACATGTATTACATATTATTACACCATGCACACTGATATATCGGGAAAATAATTTATAAAAAACACAATTCTAATACTAATCATGATTACAATGCATTGTTTGAGTAAATTGCAGCTTTGCCACTATGTAAACATACAAAATATTAATAGCAACAAGCATTTGTCAAATTTAAACACCTGCTTAGAACACATTTTTGTCAAGGGTAAACAACATACTACATATATTTTGTGAAATGGAAACACCTGCTATTAAGAACATATCACATATCCTGTGTCAAATTTAAATACCTGCTAAAATATGTTCTTTGTCAAATGTAAATAATTGCTAGGAACTAAATATACATATTTTGTCAAATGTAAATACCTGCTCAGAATAAACAATATGTTTATTTTATTTTTTTTAGTAAATTGCTGCTTTGATGTATGAAAACATGATACGAAGATAGTAACAGGAACATGTAAACACCTGCTAAGAAAATATCATATATGTAAAATATACTATCTGCTATGAACATAATTTTTATGTTCTTTGTCAATTGAAAACAACAGCTAGGGAAATATATCTTTAGTCAAATGTAAACAATTGATGTATATACTACATTCTTTTAGAAAACACCTGCTAGGAATAAACTTATATGCTCTTGTCAGATGTAAACTCCTGCAAGGAATACACTTTATATTGCTTGTCAAAGATATATACATGATAGAAATATATGATAGAACTCAACTGTAAACACCTGCTAGGAAAATACTAAATATTCTTTGTAAAATATAAAACCTGCTGAGAAGCTGAGAATTTTGTCAAATATAAACATCTACAAGGAACAAACTGCCAAATGTAAACACCTGCAGGGAACACTTTTTATATTCTTTGTCAAATATAAACACCTGCTATAATTGTGTATACCAAACAAACTCGTTTTCTTTTGTTAAAACACAAAAACAGCAACTTGTCACTGTTCTTTGTACATTAAAAAGCAAGCATGTGTTTTGTGTTGTCACACATTTACACTTGCCATGGGCAAACACTTGTCAATTAACTATGAACTTGGCGAGTTAAACCCAAGAAAGTCAAAACAGGTCATAAGTCCTAATTCTTTTGTACAAGATGCCGTGATGCATTATCTCTCATTCACTTTTAGTCCAAAAACCTATTAAACAGAGATAAATTACTCCTGTAAAGGCCAGTGGAAAATAATGTTTAAGCACACAGCAGATCATGGAATATTGCAAACTTTCAAACATTGGCAAAATCACAGCGGAAAGCATTTATAACCATAATATTAAATAATCATTTCTCTACTGCAAGGAATTATCTTCTGTTTGAATCATTTAAAAAAAATGTTTACATAATAAGTTTAATTCAACCAGCGTAGCAGAAAAACAACTCATTTCGCATAGTTATCATCATGCAGGAACTTTTTTATTTTACATAAAACATTTTAATTTCTTAAATTATTTTAATACATAAGGTCTCATTTTGATGGTAATGTAATGTTCTAGTGTAAGATACAATTTACTTTTACATATCTTCAACAGAAAAGGAGGTATTTTAAAACATGACTTTGCATAAAATGGGCAGTTTATTACATGCTTTTGTGAGATTTAGACTAGTATCCAGTCTTTGTTTATAGGTCATATATACTGACCTTGTCATGAAGAAAACAGCAGAATGAGGATTTTGTGGTTATTTATATACAATGACAATTACCGTAAAGATTGCAGCATGAGGCATAAACAGACCTTACCAAAAAGCAAATCTAAAAAATACATGTATACCTATCCTTAAAGTGTCAAAGAGAACTCTTATGATGCTGGAGTTTATCACCTCTGCAACTGTACAGTCAAACCTTTCTTAAGCGGTCAGTCAAGAGAACAAGAGAAAGTGGCCGCTAAACAGAGGTGGCCGCTAAGTAATGGTTAACCTATAACAAAATGCTACAGTTTGCTTAAAATAAAACTGACTGCTAAATGCAGGTTGATAGCTTAATACAGGTGGCTGCTAATACAGGCTCAACTGAATTTCAGTCATCTAGCGGGTGGCAATTACAGGTGGAGAAATACCCTGAGTATAGAGAGGCACCTGGGTAGAAACACCATCCTATGGCAAGTCAGGTGAATGGCGTCCTCACATGACAATTCTGGGTGGCACTGTTGGCATTTGAACCCACAGCAGAGAGGAACTAAGCAAAAGTAAGCAACTATAAACACTCAGCCATGGAGGCTCCTACAAATGATAACGGCAGCTTTAATTCTTTCTTAACCTAGGTAAGTCATATGTAGACTGCTTTGGAATGAACTACTCTTAGCAGTATTCCTTTTGTATGCCACTTGAAAATCTCCGATGCTGACAGTACGTCATATAAAAAAACAAAGATGATTTTTCCATAACATTAGAAATTCATTTAATGACCGACAAAGCATTCACTATGATGAGTTGTAAAAACATGAAGAACATTGTATGTAGACTACTGAGATTCAATATCATTACAAAAAACAACAACTCACTTTTGTAGGATGATTTTTAAATACCACATAACCTCCTCTTTAAGCCCCCCCCCCACCTCCTCATTTATAGAGATATATCAGACAAACGTTAAATAATGCCATTCAATCTTTTACTTACAAAAATAGACTTAACCTTAAATCCTTGGTTGAAACAATATCTAAACAAACACTTTTAACTTAAATTTGTTGATGAATTAACAATTTTGCACAAGTGGATATTAAGAGAGACATTTCATTAGACATTTGTTTTGCAAACTTAGTTTAATGAGGGAAATAACAAAGCCCTGGGGTGTTAAAATGGGATAATGTAGTATGCCAATACAAAGAACCCAACTTTAGAAATAACTAAACGAATTTATCATTTCTGTAAATATTCTACATTGTGTAAAACGTTAAAAATTGATACATGTTTAAGGCATTAATCTTTTACAATATCAATACTAAAAAATATGCTAAAAAAAGAGTATGTATTCCAACCACAACAAAAATTCTATGATGTCAAAGGAGGATCCATTGATGTCACAGGTTCACCCGGCAACGGCATGGCGGGTACATTAATGACAGGCATGACGTTTCCAGGCACCACAGGCATGCCCCCTGGTGTTGGCTGTGAGAGATTGACAGGAGGCGGCTGTACATACATTGAGGGGCGTGGCTGTGTGAAGGACTGAAGCAGATCCATTGGCAACGGGAAGACGATGGTGGAGTTTTTCTCTGCAGCGATGGTGTTCAGGGTTTGCAGATACCGCAGCTGGATGGCCCCCGGGGCGTCCATCATGATCATGGCAGCTTCTTTCAGAGATCTGGCGGCCTTTTCTTCTCCCTCTGCAGATATAATCTGTAAAACAAACATATCGCACCTTATTGACAATGTAAATTAGAATTTTTGTGACTACCTCTTTCTTTTGGAGATCGATAAGTTCTTTTATATTTTTTTTTTCAAATGTATTGATATTTATAAATATGTAGAAATTACAAGAGTGTTCTTTGGAATATGTGTGTCATCTGCTGAAGTGTGACAGAAAAAAAGTGTGACGGATAGACAGACAGAAAAATGGTGGAAAAGTGATCCCTATGTGTCACCTCTGCTTACAGCAGGTGACACAAAAAGTTTAGAAACCAGGAAATATGTTAGCTCATAAATCACTTCAAAAGAAACATTTTGCAAAATATTTGCCTTGTGAAATATATGATTTTACAATCAATTAATTAACTATTTGAGGCCTTTTCTCTGAATGAAACCATAGCTCATATGGAACTTTTGAAGGTCAGTCATTCACATTTATGTATCCAATATACAAAAGATCAGAGAGAGTATGATGCTTACTATTGCATACAGTCCATTTACGATAATTCGGTATGCATGATTTCATTTTGACGGCATTATTTAAATAAATGTCACGGTCCCGTCAATTTTTCTTATATATCTCATATAAAATAGATGCAATAATTCGTTTTACAATTACTCGGATAAATGCGGCAATTTGAATTTTATTACAGATCCAACAAGCAATCAAGTTGTTGATCAATGACACAATAGTTCGGATGCTGTGTCACCGTAATTTACACGCCAGCATATTTTTCACACCCATGTGTACAGAGCTAATTGATTGGCGGTTACTTCAATTAAGGTGATGCAATCCGTTGAGAATCATATGTTGACAGGTGTCACTTGATTATCAAGAGTGTTAACAATCTGAGTGAATTTTTGTTTAACTATAAATATCAGTGTGAGTGTCCAAACTTCACTTTACTTTTGTCGTATGCTCTGCAAGAGTATTATCACACTATTAATATCAACGATACGTATATTTACAGATGCATTTGTAATTACCAATTATTATTCCGAGTAATTGAGTAAGAGTCCATGTTAGCTGGGAGGAAAGCTGAATCAGGATTGGTAATTTTCACTTTCCGAGTAATTCAGTGAAGGGCCCAGGTTACAAATAAGGCTTGTAAATCATTATTGTTGATAGTGTTGTGCTTTTATATGTGAATCATGATTTTTATGTACATGTAGAATAAAATAAAACATAAGACCATGTTCTATATTTTATATACATGTATATAAGACGCCAACCGATTGTCACAATGTGTATTTCTAACAAATACACAAATTGTCCACCGGTAGGTAAACACGGTAATTCGGATGACACAATTTTTCGAACATTTCAGTCAGTCCGCAGACCGTTCGAATGATCGTAATTGGACTGTATTAAGAAGCAATGGACTGTTACACATAAAGTAGGTTATTGGACTGGGTTGATATATTGATTGTTTGATCTATAAAGTACATCCTGATCTCAGTCACAAGTTTTATGGACTATTACTGGACAGTTTTGTTAACACCAGTATGCTGTTCCCCTTAGTACAGAAAGACATGCCCTATTTATATACAATACCTTGGCTTTTGCCTCTCTGTTTGCCTCAGCCTCTGCTGCCATTGCCCGCTGTAACTGTGATGGCAAGGTAACGTCCGTTCTGAAAACATGCAGCATTTCAGAGAATTAATGAAATTCAATGAGGAACTTGCCATTTTCATTTTTCAGCTTTGAAGTATTGCCATTATCAATTGAATCATAAAATAAAGGAAAAAACACTCAAGAACATTTTTATCTCCCTATCCACATAAAAACAAAATGAAATAGAAAACGATGCTATTTACTTCAATCAGTGTTACTATAAATTATGTTACACTACGAAAGTGAAGCAAAAGAATTAAATCCAGATCAACCAGTACTATGTGCCTTTATGATTTGATCTTTGAGTGAAAAAAAAGGGTAACATCTAGATCCTGATAAGACTGAGGATGTGCAGTTTGATTAGGATCCACATATGCCATAACAGAGTGCTGGAGTAAGATCAAAATCCACTCATCAAATCAAATAGAACTAAGAGGTTGAAGCATAGAGTATTGGCAACAATTTACTTTCTTATTACACAATGACCAATCTATAAACCAATCAAGCAAAGTGATGTTGTTAAGATATATATTTTTTCTTTTAACATCCCGTCAACAGCCTTTCATTCATTTGGAGACTATGTCAATTTGAGACAGATATAGTGCTGCCACACTGCAGTATCATGAGGATGACATGTGGCATGATACCACATCCAATCACCTTATCCTGACACTGGGCCAACCAGTCCTGGAACTATCCTGTATATACGCTGAACCACAAGTTCCATTTTTAATGAATTTGGTATGTCTCTGTTAGGGATCCAACCCACAACCTCCCTCTCCCATGGGGGACATTTTAACCTCTCGGTCACTGAGAACTGTTTCACTTTAAGTTGGGTAGGTCTGTGTTTGCTATCGTGCTACGCATACCTTAAGGGAAGATGCTTGAACACCATATGTTCAGTCAATATGATTTAAAGAACATGTAATGTAACAAAAATATATCATACATTTAAATTTCAAAGGATAAACACATCATATGAAAATAAAATAACTATTCTATGAATAACTTAAGAAGCTGTCAAGAAATAAAGTCGTGTGTCACATATGATATGTTTGTTTGTTTGGTTTAAAGTCCCACCAACAGTATTTCAGTAATTTGGAGACGATGTCTACTTACAAAGTGCTGCCATGCTGTAGCAGTACTCCGTAGACATGTGGCCTTATAATTATGCACCAAGCAAGGGTGTGCACAGAACCATTATTTTGTTTGGTATTGAGCGGGATCAAACATAAATTTCGTCAGTGACTACTACTATGTACAGGACCATACGTGCATTATCAGAAGCTTAATTTTTGTTGTTTACATTTTTGTATACAAGAATTAAACAGACCTAGCTGAGTACCTAAAGTGGTAAACATGAACAATAATTTATCTAATTTTACTGACAATATACATAATCTAACAATGGTCCATAGGTCAAAATCCAGGTCTTATACTAGCCAAGACTGAAAATCTTTGTAATGACTTAGATGCTATATCAAATCTTGCAGGTTAGTATAGAAGAAGATTTAAGATTTTCCTATTTAACTCTATGTAAACAGTGACCCTGGTTGGGTCATTATCACATATGCTATGATATTGTACAATCTTGGTAGTGGCCATAAGATATTGCTACAGTACTCAATATCTACCATAGCTATAGTCATTATGCAAATCTACATGGAAAAGATAAATTTTTAAGATTTTCCTGAATGAATCATATGTTAAAACAAGTGACCTGAAAGTTAATTGTTTACCTTGATATATTAGTAAAATATATCAGTAAGTAAACAAAACAACATAAAAACAGAAAATAATAATTAATTTACATTTCACAAAGGCATTTCATACAAACAATCTAGGATAGATCAAAATAATTATGTTGATGACAAAAGATAGCTACCGTAAACAACATACTTTTTGAAGGAAAAATTACTACCCTCATTTTTGTGTTAATAGCATCCCTCTGAGCTAGTAAATCAGTCATAGTGTAGGTGCCAAGGATGTTCCTCAGAGTTGTTGCCCCTAACAACTTGCACGAGCCAATAACGTTATCAACACGTGTCACAGACAATATGGGGTCAACCACACGTGTGTAGATCACAGCATCCACCGCCACAGTCACATGGTCCTTCGTTAATATCTGAATCATTTGGCAAACATCTCTATGTGTGTTAGCATTTAAAGAATGTAAGATACTGTTACTTTATCAAAGGTGTGATCCATCATTTTAACAGGTCTGTAACAATGTAGAGTTTTATATACATGTATCTTCAATTTTAGCTTGGATTTTATCCAACTAAAATGTATCCACTGTTTCATATACCATTCAAAGTACCAGTATACTGATATTCATCGAGTCATAGATTTGAACATGAGTATTAATGGTATAGGGATATTGTGTATGTTTCTTAGATATTAATTACCATTGTGATTAGTAATAGTGATAGAAATCGTTATTTGCACAATCAATTATCGGTTCAATCTGACGGGGTATAATCATTAACTTTTCAATTAATACCAGTAATTGCTTGAACCAGAAGTAATATCCAAGTAAGGCACTTAATTATACACAGTTACATGAACTTCATGAAGTAGTTTTCGACACGGTTTTAGCTTTATATTGCTGGAGCAGTTAATAGGTTATAGTTTGTTCTGGGCCTTATTGTTTAAAAGGGGATATTCAACACATGATATGGTATGATATAAAATTTTACAACAACATCGCAGAATGGATATATATAAATCGATTATTGTTGCTCTACAGAAAAGTAACTGATCATCGGCGACTAGCTACAATTAACAATAATTGTTAAAATGAAAGCTTGCCTTGTATACACACCTCTTGTGGCTTGATGTCATGAGCTGCCGTCCTCATGTCAACCTTAACGATAGAGTCCATGCAGGGGTAGGTGAAAAATAACCCTGAAATGTCAGGAACACAATAAAAATGGAAAATGACAAAATATGGGGAAAAAATAGAATGGCATTGCTGCTGGTGCTGTTTTGCTGCTGCTACTGATTAACCAATCTCCGTTCATTTCGCACTAAACCATCTCTGACAATGAACTCAAAGATAAAAATCTTGTTAAAACAGAAAACAATTATTTAACGCCCATTGAGGTGTATTTTAAGGATCTAAAGTATAGAAACATTGCTGAATTAATTTTTGAATCATCATAAAACGTATGGAAGATAATATTTCTTATTTTTATTATGGGAACTATTTTCCTGCTTTATTACGCAAATGGGAACAATCCGCAGATGTAAATATTTACAGATTCAGCCGGATATTGTACTTGTGTAGGTGATTGATTTGAGAGGGGTTTACATTCCTTGCATTGACCGCTCTTTGAAAGAATGAGTATTGCCTCAATATCTCATCGTATATTTTAAACTGATGTCCTATTGTAAATAAATGAAATGGACAGACTGAATAGCATTGTGCATCATAACGATGAGAATCTTGTGCTGAGAGAAAAACAGCGTGAATCACATGAGATTCAAAATGTCAACAACTGTCTGAACAACATCACAGTTTCTATTTATAGACTGCACAAATTCGGAACTACTTTCTGAGTCCACCACAGAGGTGAATGTTAGGTAAGCCAATGTGTAAGAGAGTGCTGTTTTACATGCACCATATCAAGCATAAATGCTGACATGGTAGATATGAAGAAATATATGTTAACCTAATTATGCCAACCATAAAGAGGTTATAATGACACTCAAAGCTTAACAAACTGAAACATCTTGGCACAGAACTCTGTTTGGATTCACTAAAGGAAATCTGATGACTGCATGTAGGTTACTTCCCTTGTTTTATTTGAATACAGTTATTCTCTATAGAATTATGTAACTTTTACCACATAGCCTAGCTTGTCTACATGCTAATATAGCGATGTAATTTTTTCTCACATATGTAATATCAACAAAGAGTACCACACACAAAAAGTCAAATGTATTCTTACGCACATTTATAAATACAGACATGGTTACAGTAATTCATGCGATAAAAAATTGAGCCAGATGGTATCAGTTAATTCTACTTGTGTTTTATTGAAAGAATATTATGATCTGTTTACATGCAAATAAATATTAAGCGTCTTAGTGGAACTCCTTTTTTACTTGTTTCAAATATCCTACAGGAGTAAACTGGTCATGGCTTTTACCAACATAATTAAAAACAGACAAAGATGACAGGAAAATTATGCATTTTGGGGTTATGTGAAAGAAAGAATCTTACACTTGTATTTGTTTGATATAAAAAAATAAAATTTATTATATGATTTCATATTTTGTTTGCCAGAATCTCACAAAATATAAAATCATATAACCTGTTTCATATAATTTCTTTTATATCAAATAAATGATAAATATTCATGTAAGATCCGCTATATATACACTGAATATGTTTATCCATGTGAGTTTATCATAATGTTTGGCCAACCTAACATTTACCATGTGTAAAAGCTATAGCTACTGGTATATGTGTTATTATTTGCTATATGTAAAGATTTTTTTAACATATGCTACATGTAAACACTTGCTATGTGGTAACCTATGCTATGTGTAATCAATTATGTTTTAACATTTGATGTGTATATAAGCACATGCTATGTATTAAAAAAAAAAACACTTTCTATGTGTAAACATTTGCCATGTGGAAAAAAACTTGCTACGTGTTAACATTTGTCATGTAGGGGGTTATTCTCGTTGGCACCTGTTGTCCCTGATGTGGGAGGAAACTGGAGAAGCCAGACTAAACCAGAATAGCAAGAGAAAACCATAATGTCCAAACAGGCAACCCATTGCTTTCCACCATTTTATATAATGTATTCCCCTTACTGTCCATGTAAGACAGAAGTCCCTGGTTCTAGATAACACTTCTGTACATCTCCGGTTGAAACTCAAATATATCATAGCAACATTTAAACACGGCCATAATTAAAAAGAGCTATGAAAAGCTAAGGTCATACATTCGAAGAGGACTAGTATTTTGGAAGGTCTCATATTGATGGTTAAAAGTGGTGAAAAAATAAAGCTTTAATTAACTCTTTACTTCATAGAGACTCATTTTGACGCACTGGCAAACCAAGCAGACCCAGATCCAACAGCTGAGGTTGTCTGATCAGGGTCTGCTCTGTTTGCTCATATGATATTGTAGCTCAGTTTCTACTCAGTCTGTGTGGCAAAGAAAAATTAATGATTTCATACACCACTTAAAGTTCAGTTAATCAATATTCATCAAGTCATTAATTTGTACATGAATATTCATGAGATAAAGGGTTAAAACAGGGCAGATTCATACCTGGTCCCTTTGCCCCTCCGTGAAGGATCCTCCCAAGCCGGAAGATGACGGCCCTTTCATACTCTTGAACCATCTGTGAGACGAAAAATTATGAAATAAGAATTAGAGGAATCATATAGCGCTGACAGAAGGTGATCGAAGACATAAGGCATTTATTTCACAATAATATGTTAGAAATCACAAACAGGCAAGTATATATGATAAAGCTTTAGTACCGATTTAAACTATGAAATATGCCCATAGACTTCACCAATATGGTTTCTTAGTAGATGGGGTAGTTTTCTGGAAAACTTCAAAAATAAAATGAATCTTCGTGCACCCCTTCTCAGAAATTGAAATATAAGTCATAGAAATGTGCACTATACATGAGCGTTTATGGTTTGTTTAAACTGTTTCACCCTTTAACAATGAAAAGATGACTACTAACAAACATCTAATCATCAGCGATGGTAAACAAGTTTATGTACTTAATGAAATGAAAGAAATGTCTACTTGAGACAGATATAGTACTACCACACTGCAGTATCACGCTTTAGACATGTGGCACGATACCACACCCAGTCACATTATCCTGACATCAGGCCAAACAGTCCTGTAACTACCCTTATTATTATGTGCTGAGCACCAAGCAAAGGACAAATACTAGTACCATTTTTTATGACTTTGGTATGTCACGGCCGGGGATCAAAGTCAAGATTCCTGGGCTGATGTTCTAACCACTCTGCTGCCTTGACTTAGATTTTTCCGAGACAGATGCCAAATAATGTTAAAAATAGAGAGTTTGAAAGTGTTAGAATTATATCAAATATCAAAACAAATGCTCATCTAATTGTAAGTATAAAATGGACAGATTTTGGAGATACAACATAAAACAAAGCGACAGGCTGACAGAAAGGAAGTTTGAGAGAAATATACTCACACTGAGACAACAAATAAGTGAGAAGGGGAAGAAGAGGATGATGAAGATGACAGAGAACGTCTGCAATACACATGCACACTGAGTTGTAGCGTCCGTCTCTGCATCTGGGCTTATCATCACTGGGGCTGAAGTAAAACAGTCATCTGGGGTTAAATACTGTGTAATATATTATTACTGGGGCTGAAGTAAAACAGTCACCTGGAGTTAACTACTGTGTAATATATTATTACTGGGGCTGAAGTAAAACAGTCACCTGGGGTTAAATACTGTGTAATATATTATAACTGGGGCTGAAGTAAAACAGTCACCTGGGGTTAAATACTGTGTAATATATTATTACTGGGGCTGAAGTAAAACAGTCACCTGGGGTTAACTACTGTGTAATATATTAATACTGGGCCTGAAGTAAAACAGTCATCTGGGGTTAAATACTGTGTAATATATTATTACTGGGGCTGAAGTAAAACAGTCACCTGGGGTTAAATACTGTGTAATATATTATTACTGGGGCTGAAGTAAAACAGTCACCTGGGGTTAACTACTATGTAATATATTATTACTGGGGCTGAAGTAAAACAGTCATCTGGGGTTAAATACTGTGTAATATATTATTACTGGGGCTGAAGTAAAACAGTCACCTGGGGTTAACTACTATGTAATATATTATTACTGGGGCTGAAGTAAAACAGTCACCTGGGGTTAAATACTGTGTAATATATTATTACTAGGGCTGAAGTAAAACAGTCACCTGGGGTTAAATACTGTGTAATATATTATTACTGGGGCTGAAGTAAAACAGTCACCTGGGGTTAAATACTGTGTAATATATTATTACTGGGGCTGAAGTAACAAGAAAGTCAGTAGAACTGACAGATGCTCCCCGAAGAACGTCATTGTTACAAATAAGGCCTTGGTCAATGGGTGGGAGGATATGTTGAAATCCCCAGTCCTAAATCATATCTATTCTCCTCATCAGATGAGATGTTTTACCAACTCTTATTTGGAGACTTAGTAACAGTTTACTATTTAATATGATAATACGTGTTACTCATCAGATCTTTCATTGATTTTTTTTAAGTTTTTATACTACTAAAAATTAAGTCATACATTTCAATGTGTGCTCATATCAAAGAGGTTAACCAACACTCTTGACATATGACTGGATATTTGAAATAGTGTATAATGGCCTAAACAACAATTAGCTGACATGATTATGATTGACATTACTAGCATATTGAAGGGGTTTTTTTAAATGATATCTCCTGTTAAATTAGGCAACATGACATGAATATTAGTCAACAACATGGTAGTAGGGGCCATAACTCTCTTAAAAATTGAGGAACCAGGTCACGTTGACGATATGTGTATCTACTCTTGGTAATAAAGCCACATAAAGTTTCATTGAATTTAAGCCATTAGTTCCTGAGAAATAGCCCGGACAAGAATCATGCAACATGAACTATAGGCAAAAAAAGTCAAGGGGCCATAACTCTGAAAAATTGAGGAACCAGGTCACGCCGACGATATGCGTATCTACTCTTGGTGATAAAGCTTCCCATAAAGTTTTGTTGAATTCAAGCCATTAGTTCCTGAGAAATAGCCCGGACAAGAATCATGCAATATGTACTATAGGCCAAAAAGTCAAGGGGCCTTAACTCTTTGAAAAATTTAGGAATCGGGTCATGCTGACGATATGCGCATCTCCTCTTGGTAATAAAGCTTCCCATAAAGTTTCGTTTAATTCAAGCCATTAGTTCCTGAGAAATAGCCCGGACAAGAATCATGCAATATGTACTATAGGCCGAAAAGTCAATGGGCCATAACTCTGTGAAAAATTGAGGAACCAGGTCACGCCGACGATATGCGTATCTACTCTTGGTGATAAAGCTTCCATAAAGTTTCGTTGAATTCAAGCCATTAATTCCTGAGAAATAGCCCGGACAAGAATCATGCAATATGAACTATAGGCCAAAAAGTCAAGGGGCCTTAACTCTGTGAAAAATTTAGGAATCGGGTCATGCTGACGATATGCGCATCTCCTCTTGGTAATAAAGCTTCCCATAAAGTTTCGTTGAATTCAAGCCATTAGTTCCTGAGAAATAGCCCGGACAAGAATCATGCAATATGTACTATAGGCCGAAAAGTCAATGGGCCATAACTCTGTGAAAAATTTAGGAATCGGGTCATGCTGACGATATGCACATCTCCTCTTGGTAATAAAGCTTCCCATAAAGTTTCGTTGAATTCAAGCCGTTAGTTCCTGAGAAATAGTCCGGACAAGGAAAGTGTGACGGACGGACGGACGGACGGACAGACGGACGGACGGACGAACGGACGGACGAAGCGGCGACTATATGCGTCACCTTCGGTGAGCATAAAAACAGTCACCTGGGGTTAAATACTGTGTAATATATTATTACTGGGGCTGAAGTAAAAACAGTCACCTGGGGTTAAATACTGTGTAATATATTATTACTGGGGCTGAAGTGTAATATATTATTACTGGGGCTGAAGTAAAAACAGTCACCTGGGGTTAAATACTGTGTAATATATTATTACTGGGGCTGAAGTAAAAACAGTCACCTGGGGTTAAATATTGTGTAATATATTATTACTGGGGCTGAAGTAAAAACAGTCACCTGGGTTAAATACTGTGTAATATATTATTACTGGGGCTGAAGTAAAAACAGTCACCTGGGGTTAAATATTGTGTAATATATTATTACTGGGGCTGAAGTAAAAACAGTCACCTGGGGTTAAATACTGTGTAATATATTATTACTGGGGCTGAAGTAAAAACAGTCACCTGGGGTTAAATACTGTGCAATATATTATTACTGGAGCTGAAGTAAAAACAGTCACCTGGGTTAAATACTTAGGAATAAACATGACTTGAAATATAAAATAGATATTGCATATCTAGATAAAAGATAAAGAATGAAACATGCCTTCATTTTTTTTTTTTTATGGTTACAAATGAGTCTAGACTACTTAACAAGAAAACTGCAATACACAAAGATGCTCCAAATACAAAAGTCCACTGAAGATTGTTAATGACATGCTTTTCTTTTTAGTTATCATTATTCCGCTTTTCAAGGCTTTACTACCCTTTGTTATGTGTCAAGACTAAAAGAGTCCGGATCACAAAACCATGTGTTCAGAGTCCAGACTTCACTACCCTCGAGCCTTTCAGTGTCCAGACTGCATAACCCTGTGTTTAGAGTCCAGACTTCAGTACCCTGTGTTCAGGGTCCAGACTGCATGAACCTGTGTTCACAATGGCAGCTGCACTACCCTGTGTTCAGGGTCCAGGCTTCACAACCATGTGTTCATGTTCCAGACTGAACAACATAAGTTATGCATATTTTGTCTCATATTTACATGTTTTGTTTGCCAGCCACAACCTTCAACTGCATGTAGTTACAAATTAAGTTCCCAAAGAACTTCCGGTACATTCAAATGATAAATGAACTAGCTTAATGCAGACTGCATTAATCAAGGGTTATCAAAATCATTTCCCTGTGTGTGTATGGAATATCTAAACATGCAGCCCTAATACACAACACACCTTTATAATGACAAGGTGACATGAACGTGTTACGCATTTCACTTGCATTTTACTTGAGTATATCTATGCACTTGCTCATAATCACAAACCATGATATTCACCCTGAACTTCATGAATATTCATGAGTAGCTTTGTGATTTGGTTAACCCTTTCCCTCATAGAGGACACCATGAAAAGACCTATGCGAACAGCATAAAACCAGATCAGCCTGCGAGTAACTCGCAGGTTGATCAGGTTTTATGCTGTTCGCTGCTCCTCAGTGGTCTGGAAATGAGGATTTTGTAATTAAATTTGGTAAGGTTTAACTGTGGTTTTCTGCATATCAGGCTTTATGTGGTACCTACTGAGTGCGTCAAAATGAGTCTATATGAGGGAAAGGGTTAACATGAATTAATGAAATTTAAATGGTATATGAAACTTTGGATTTTTCTTTGCTGTGCAGACAGTGTAGAGTCTTAGCTAGAACATGTATGAGCAAACAGAGGAGACCCTGATCAGATTGCTATTGTCTGATATGGGCCTGCTCTGTTTGTCAAAATGTAGCTATATATGGAAAAGGTTTAAATATTTGTATACTATTTCACCTCATTCTTTCTTCTGCTGCATATTAAGTGTTTTTTTACTATAGTGTCACCCCTATTGAAAGGGCCAGCCAGTTTTGACTTATGAAACACCTCTTTGCTATCACAAGCACCTCCCCAGTTTCCTCCTATATGCCAGGCACAAGGCAGTAAGACAGCCAGTAACCATTATTTAACTAGCTGGCAGCTCACCAACCGGCCATATCAGAACGTTCCCCTGCCGAGGATCGAACCTCCAAAAGCGGATGCCTTAACCATAAGGCCTCGAAATCAGTATATACTAATCTGGAAAATGCACTGATTGTGCCATCAGGCTGTAAGGGGCAAAGCTAGCACACATGACTATGGGCTTAAAAGTTGTGAGTTTGAACCCTGTTGTTAGGGGCAAGAATTTTCCATAACTGTCTGAAGCACAAAGTATTGATCCAACCAAGAAAACAAGAGGGCAATAGAGGCCTTGGATGGCTCACCCGAGTATAGGATTACCCAAGGAACATCTGTTCTAAAGTATTTTGAAATCTTGTCAGTTGTTTTGAAGGAGATGATTTTTAAAGTTTTCATTTTTTTCCCATTACCATAGTAACCAGAGTTCTGGTTCTCTTCTTCTTTTGATCTATGGATCTTCCAGGGGGAGGGGGGAGTCAAGATGTGCATGAGCACTCTGATTTTACATGAACAAACTCTAATGGTATGTATATATATATATCCATTTTGTTTTTCAAAAATTTCACTTCTTAATAGCAAGGCCACTAAACAATCAACAGGACAAAATTGGCAATAAGTACAGTCAAGTGTCAAACTTTTTAATATTACACTGTCATACTTACTCTTCTTATAACCTCCTTTACTTCATATAGACTCATTTTGATACATTGGCAATAATATCAAAGAACTGATTCTACACTGAGTCATCACATTATTCAAGTCATTGGTTTAATTTTCCAATTAAATTTCTGTCAATATTCAAGTCATAAAATTACACATGAATATTCATGAAGTAAAGGGTAAACCAGCCCTGTGTTCAGTTAACAATAACGCTCAAAACTGTTTACACTGTTTCCTGTCTACATTCTATATGCTATGATAAAACAGGGATGCAAACGCTAGCTAACATTAGGGACTTTTATTGGTAACTGAAAGCAAGGCAGTTTATATATGCTACCAATATCATAACAATACCATCATGTGATATGACTTCAATGGCTCACAGGGGAGCAAATTTTTTTCCACAAAATATACCTGATGGCTGATGGGTTTCCAGCAGCATGCCTTCTTCCGCCCCGCCTTCAACCATTCCTGGCTCGCTCTCTTGTAGAGGCACCGCTGGCTTCTCACTCGCCGTCTCTAACGCTGCCTTCTCAGACATAATTCACTTGATATTGAAACCTAAAAATGTATCAACAATGGTTTCGGTTTTTAAATGAAAGAGAGAATAAATTTTAATTTTAGCCAAGCAACTAGATGCCAAGAGAAAGTTAGATAGTATTTCAAGCCTTGGTCTGTATGTCATCAAGCTTCTGATATTGTCTCTTTTAAGTTAGAGGAAACCATGAAAAGACCTATGCGAACAACATAGGTTTAACTGTGGTTTTCTGCAGATCAGGCTTTATGTGGTACCTATTGAGTGCGTCAAAATGAGTCTATATGAGGGAAAGGGTTATAAGAAATTATATGCGATATAATATATCCCTGTAGTCTGATCATGGTCTGAACTGTTCACTATTCAGTCAATAAATTTTCATCAAGCTACCCATAAACACATAAAGGTACATTCCAATATAAAGAAAGGACAGAAAAAAAAAAGTGTTTATCTGTCAATGAATCATGATTTTCCAAATGTGGTAGCCCACTGGCAGGGGTACCAGAATTTTTTAGACTGTGTAGTAATGTCAGTTTCATTCTATCAAAGACATATTTATGCAACAGTACATGTAGCTACACACTACGCAATTCAATTTAACTCACAATTAATTATGTGCAATATTAGCCTGCAATTGTTTATAATCCCCATTCTGTTAATACTGACTCTCTTTGTTTAACTTCAGGTAGTTAAGAACTCAAATGGGTACTACAAAGAATAGAAATTAAATACAATATGGCTATTTTGTACACCTGTACACAAAATTTATGGTCTGGTTTTGGACTTAATTTTTCTTATATGTTAAGCTCGAAAATTGGAAAGTTGATCTCTTCTTTTTGGAAGCTTTTCAAATGGAGGTAATTAATACAAAAGTGTCCCATTCTCTTAAATGAATGGTAGAAACATTAAAAAATACATACAAATATTTCATATGATATGTACAAGTAATATGTGTTGCATGGCTTTCAAGAGTTGAGCTTGATTAACCTGAACACTATACATGAGTGTGCCATGTGTACTCATGTATGTGGGCGGGTTAATCAAGATCACAAGTGAAGCCAGCGCAATATATGTCTTGTAACATGGCCAAATATAGGAAGGAAGTGGTACTACGGTCTCGTGACTTTTTTATGCAGACGATACCAAATATTAAGCGTTGTGGCTATCAAACAGAAACCCCGTGAAAATGACCAATCAGTGAATGGAAAATATCTCTTTACCAATCAAATAACTCCTTCCAAACAAACCCTCCAATTCGCGCCTTCTGTACAGTTGTGCAAATTTGAATTCAGAAGGATGTACTGACTGAATTAGTCTCGCATTTGACCTTGTATCTGAACAACAGATCTTTTCTTTTTCAAAAGTCTGAATTCAGTGAAACCAAACCGGTCAGTTTCTAATATTTGAAGAACATTATTACTGATGTGCTTTGAAGAGTTTCCCAAATGTTTGGAAACCCTTTTAGGCTTTACATCAAACAAAGGAATCATTCAGGCCTATGAGCAAGGCACAATTTTTTGCTTCGAATGCGCTATATCCTCTTAAAAAGGGTGAAAAAAAAATTAACATTAAGCATTTTTCAAGTCAAGGCAAAATTTTCTGCTTATGACCGCTTAAAATGACTTGACATATCACATAGTATGGCCATACTGCTAATGTCTACTTCATTTTAATATTTTAAGCTTAAATATAGAAAATATGTAATGGTCTAGAAAAAAAAAAAAAAACAGTAGTGGAAAAAAGTTTATTGCAAACTCTGTATAAGGATGAATACTGAGGACCATGCAGCTACAGGAAGGGTATTGGGAATACAATTATTTTGAGAGGTCACAATAATGTGTAGATATCTGATAAACCGAGTGTCCGCCATTGCTGTGCGGTTATCTGGATACCTGCATGGTCTGCCATTACTGCGCGGTTATCTGGATAACTGCATGGTTTTTCATCAGTTAATGCATGGGCGTGGAAACTCCGCCCCCTAAAAAGTGTGCGGTATCCAGTTTAAACATGGGTACTTTTCTACAGAAAACAACCTAGGCCGGGTGTTACAAAGTATGAATAGAAATTAAAAGCTACTTCATCAATTTATATCAGTACTTTTTATACCCCCCTGACTCCAAATTCAATGTGGAAGCACTTGGAATTTGGCCCTAACAATGCCCCAGATAAAGATTCACTTCCCTCATGCATGGAAACAGATAACTAGTGTGAGTATTCGGTTACTTAGTCACCATAATAAAACAATGGTTGGAAGTTACAGAGTGAGTTGGTTTTAGGAAACACTTTGTATTTAAACCACAAAGAACTTTTAAATACTTTCCTTTTGGTAGCTTTGTTTTTAAAGACCACTGTTAACATCAATAAGAAAGGGAAATGGAACAATGCGAAAAGGAAAAATCAAAGCTAAACATGTAAGAAACAATAGTATGTGAAAGCAATAGTGGTTAAGCAACAATAGTGGTTTATATTAACCCTACTTTTTCAATTCATTACGTGTATAAATTAATTCAAGGCTTTCACCTATATCTTTTAAATTGGAATCCTGACTATTTGACTATTTGAGTTTACAAATGACAGTATTTCAGTCATATAGCGACGTCCAGCTAATTACAGGTGGAGGAAGACCCCAAATGCATCCAGGTAGAACCACCGACCTACCGCAAGCCAGCTGGAAGGCTTCCTCACATGAAAATCCGAATGACCCTGCCAGGATTCGAACCCACGCGTTGAGGGGCTGAGTGAGTGTTTCAGTCAGCGACTTTACCCTCTCGGCCACGGAGGCCCTAAATTGGAATCCTGGGTGGAATATCACCAACCATATAGGGTATACTTACCTTTAGCATAAACATGCATGGTTATTGCAATGTATTTCAGTTTCATACTTTGGATTGAATTTTGTCATTCTTGTGTCTCTAGTCAAATATTTTGTTCCTTAAATTACTTATTAAAGTCATAATCTAATGTTTCAGATATTTCGAGAAAAAAAGGAATGATATAAACAATATGTGTAAAATTTCTACCCAATTTAAGTATTACGAAGTGTTAAATAATGTTGGGGAGGAATTCAAGCTTGGACTCCAGTTCTGAGAAAAATTGAGCACATTCGGTATTAATATTCCAACCTTTTGGCAAATCTTTGTAAAGGTTTCCAACTTTCCAAATCCCCCACAGTATAAACTTTGATTATGCCTTATGTTCATTATGTTACTTTATCCTAATATGGGAATATTCACAACTTAAGCAAGTGAGGTTCATAATAAACAGTAGAGTTGGACATGATTAGAAACCTTTAAAAAGTTACAGTGACACATGGCAGCAATAATAAATATATTCAAATGTGTCCCTACGTAATGGCATGGCTTAATTTGCAAGGGTGGATATGAATTACATAATTTGAGTCAGAGATTTAAATTTCCTAGCAATGTAGCTGAGTATATTTTACAGTGAAATATGTATTTTAACATGTATTAAATCAATGCTGGAGACCTAGTGACTATCAGCTTAGTTCCCTTTGTGTTTACTACTTAAAGGTCTTTTGTGTGTACTATCTAAGAATATGAATAAATATACTGTATACATATTATTGACTTTCATAAATTTTACTGGTGAGTCTGCTCATCAATAGCCAAATGATTGCTGTATCTGAATAGTCTGTCAGCATTTACACCTTTATTTTTTTAAATGATTCATTGCAGCATCTACAGTAATTTACTTAAGCTAAGTTGCGATAATGACAATTAATGATTTATTAGGACCGGTCTATTAAACATTATGTTTATATAATTATATTAGGTCTTGGACACAGGCATCCGGTTCGTAATATATAATACTATAGTATATGAATATAGGTCAAAATGGACTATGAGCCGGATGCCTGTGGGGTGTGGTACGTCTTGGAGAGTCACCTAAAGAGTTCTCGCCATATTGGTATTCTCGGGCTATTTACACTATTGCAATATTTGACGTCGAGTGGGACGTAATTTTACAGAGAAACCATCGACAATAAATGAAATTTTGGAGGAATCAGTGATCAGTATCATGATCATACTTAATCCCAGATAATTATAACTAGGACATATCCAAACTGCATTAGGCCTAATCAAGTAAAGCGTTATGCGACTAAATATAATCATTCAAAATGAAAGAAAAGACATAAAGAAGAAACTGCAATATAAACATACCTGTCAATTTACCGAACACAGACCTGAAGTGTATATCTCCTCTTTACACACAGAGATGTGTTGCACACAGATTCTTGGCTGTGTTACTAAAAATAGACCCACGCTCTACATATATCTCACAAGCAGATGGACCCTAATTGCAGGAGCCGCGAGGGGGATAGGGTGGGAGGTTATTAATACATAAATAATGAATTATTGATCAACAATCAACAATTTAAAAAAATTTTTCAATATATATAATTATTGATATCTTCAAATCATTTGTTGATATCAACAATTGTATCATTGATATAATAAATTAATGATATCTACAAATGTATTGAAGAGATCTACAATTTAAGTGATTTGTAGAGATCAACCATTCATTTGAAGATATATCTAAATATTTGAAGAGATCTTCAAATATTTGAGTTTATAATTTGGGGGTTTAAATTACTTAATTGTAAAACGTTATGTAAATATAATTTTACAATTTATAATGTCTAAATTGCTGATTTTCCTATATATCTATGTCCTTGAAGACTTGGGGAGAACTCTGGATATGTTTAAATCAGAGGTATATGCACATTCTTCTATACACTGCGATACCGCTCGAGGGCAGATGTGCAGGGCATATGCAGGTGGTCGACCTACCTAAGTGGCACTCGGATTCATGCATCATACACCTATATAATTATGCGAATGCACACTGCACAGACCATGAAATCATTAATTGTGAATGGGACATCGAGGCTGATCAATATATTACCCTCGACGAGTCGTTTACAACCAGTACAAAAATGCTGGACAAAATCCCCAAACCACCCGGACATAATTTGGCATATTGCAGTAGGCCGAAAAAATATCCCCACGTAAATTTTCAAGGTGGATTTTTTTTCCTTTTCCGATTAATAACTCGAGTCAAGGTTAAGTTCGACTTTGGGCAAAATCCGTATAGATCTAAATATTTGACACAGTTACGGCCACTTGACTCCGGGCAAAATCCGTTTTCTTTGTTTCTTTTCTTTTTTCTTTTTTTATTTTTTTTTATTTAGTTATGGCCCCTCTTCGACTTAGAATTGTCCAAAAAATTTCATTGTTCGATCGATTATTCATCATAGACTCAGCGGATGTGAAAGATGGTAAACATGTTTGTCTTGAAAAAGACAGAGATTTAAATACCTACTTCGTGAAAAAGTTAAGGTCAAGTTATCCGATTTTTTTTTTTTTTTTTTTTTTACACAGTATGGTCCATTTTCGTCCTAGAATCAGCTCAATATTAGGTGTAATAAAAAAAGTTACTTGTTTCCACTAACCTGACCGACACTATTTTTTTTTGTTACCGACCCTAGACTTTTTTTCGTAGTTTTCGGGCTATTACTGTTGGAAAACGCTGTTTTTCGTTAAATTCTCTTCAATACGGTAAAAATGAAAAAAAAACAAAAAAAAAAACAACTTAAAACTAAAAAATAAAGTTTATTTTTTTCGGAGATGTTAGTGGAAACAGACAACTTCTTTTTTTCGCCTTACATGTCCGATTGTCTGTGTTAAAGCGCTGTGTGTGGGTATTTATCACCTTCACTGATATTTCTACCGGCCAACCCCGCCCCCCCCCCCCCCCCCCCCCCCCCCTCACACACACACCACACAAACCACACACACACAAACTTTTAAGCTGTGTTGTGCTCAGGTGAAAAATAAACTCAAGGTAATATGTAATAATATAACAACGTACATGTTTTGGGTGATCCCATGAATGTGAGTTGGTCGGAAAAAATCCCCTCGTACCAATCCGACTAAAGAACGCTTAAAATTCTTAAATGTTTCAGTTAGTATTTGAATGACAGCCATTTGTTTCATCCATTACGACAATGCATTGTATATAACATTTCAACGCCTTCTTCGCTACAGGAGTTTGCCGCGCATATCCACCGTTTTTCTCCAATTTTAATAATTTATGCTATTATTAACACATTTTAATTCAGTTTCGATCCAAAGTTTCTAGTACATGTATTTACGTATGGTGACAAATTTAACATATGCAGTTTAAGTACATAATATATTTTATGTGTTAAAATGTGTATATATAGGTCACATGGGTTATACGCAACGGTTTTAAAGATCAAGTGCCAGTGGTCACAACACGTATACATTTACTACATTTCACTATAATTGAAAACTGTATAAAGAAAATAATGCAAAATTTCAATGAGGCATTTCTTTATCTCGTCAGTATATATAATTTAGGAAAAATGTGACATAGGTTACGTCTGGGTCTGATAGACTAGTTTTTTAAAACTAGTTTTGGGAGGAAACGATGACAAGCCGTTGTCGTGACTATAGAGTGAACATAATTATTTAACTAGGTAACAGTGTTTGCACATCACCTGTTACAGTGGCCTTGTGGTTTGAGCATCCAGCCTAGAATCTGGAGGGAGTGGGTTCGATCCCCGGCTGTTACAAACAAGTGTCGTAAAAAATGGTATTTCCCTTGCTTGGCAAACAGCATATAAGTATTTATACCCCCACTACCCTAGGGTAGAGGGGTAGGGGTGCTATATAGGAATCACTTTGTTAGTCTGTCCAGAATTTGTTTGTCTGAGCTCTAACTAATAACAATACCTCACTCGTTTTCCAAATGGTTTTGCACATTAAGACAGAGTGTTGAGCAAAAGTATCAGATTGTTTGCTCAAAGGTCAAGGTCATACGTAGAGGTCAGCAATAGAAAATCAATGCCAATATACTTGTCTGGGCAGTAACTTGACATATGATTTGCTGGATTTCCAAATAGTTTGGTACATATGTTTACCATATGAGGACTGAGTGTCCTGTGATAGAATCAATTTTCTAGCTAAAGGTCAAGGTTATACTAGAGGTCAACAATGGAAAATCAAAGCCAATATGCTTGTTTATGGATGAATACTCATTATGTATTGATAGTTGCTTGTTTTCTTCCCATCATCTTCTTAAAATAGATTAAAAACTTTCATGATGTCTTCTTAAAATAGATTAAAAACTTTCACGATGTTTATTTCATAGAAGAATTATAAACTACCTCAGTATGCTAGGACCAGATCTTTGCAACAGACTTGGATGGGTATGTCAGGTAGTAAATAACATTAATATGTTGACTGACAAATAGCAGGTAGTGGGGGTATTAATCATTCGGTGATAGGTCTAGTTTTTGGAGTAAAAGACAGATTATCCCAATGTCAGGATAATGTGTTTGGGTGTGATATCATGCCACATCTCTACAGTGTGTTACTGCAGTGTGACAGCACTATATATGTCTGAAATAGACATGATCTAAATGATTACTGTTGGCAGGACTTTATGTCTAACCCAGCAAAGTCACCAAATTAATTTTATATAATTATCTTCATTTTACAGCATTTTTAATTGCTTATCATGTCTTGTCAAAGATAAGAATATTAAACTATTTCTCTCTCAAAATATTTTGGAAAAAAAAAAAACAACCAAAAAGTAAATTTATTGCACAAGAAAAAAACTCGAACCAAATAACATTATATGGAGAAAATGGAGGGTACAATGTTTTGTAGATGTTTTCTTACATACCAAAGTTGTTCAATGAAATACCTAAATTTTAAGTAAATAAATGTGGAGGGGAAGTGGAGTATCAGTGAAAATCTTAAGCAGTACAGAACAGATATTTTCTTAATTAAAAAAATCTGGTAAGGAAACTTAATTGTCGATTGTGTGAAGTGACCTCATTTTCTCTCTTGGATGTAAGGTCATGTAAACATTCACCCAATCACGAAATATCTTTAGGTCACAGTCATTAAATTACATAAATATTTGATAGTTTATATCATGATGTGCATACGTACCAAGTCTCCTAAATATGTGAACTCATCTTCATAGCCAAAAAGCCTTAAGTGTGACAGACAACAAACAAACAGATGCACAGACCAAAGCTTTTTATGCTCCTCATTGAGTAATGTTGGCGAGTGGGGCGGAGGGCATAAAAAGAGTCTAATAACACCATTTTATGACTAATAAACACTTCTCCATAGAATTGCGAATCCCTTTAAAATGTATGATTGACAGCAGGGTAACATAACATGTATATGTACCCTTGTTTAAATTCTGTATGGCGATATTCTTATCTGATCAGCTGACAAAAACAAAGCAAATGCTTAATGTAAACTTGTTACATTCTTTGTTAGGTCATTCAAATTCCGTTACGTCAGTTGGAGGACGACAAATAAACATATTTTTAATGATGGCCCTCTGCAAGTGTATTCATTGCCAACAGTGATAGTTAAACTTTTTTTTTCTAATCTTATTTCAGAACAGCAGCATCTGGCCTGTCTGTTGAAATTGTTTAATGAAGAAGAGGTGTCGAAGGAGGATATACAGTTAGTGTTTGCGCATCATATTTTTGAGCCTTTAGTAAAAGCGTCAACCATAACTTTGGACAAATATTCGGGATCAAAAACATCAAAATGTCCATACTGCAACTTCCAGAAAAGAAACATACAAACTGGGTGTACTTCATTTGGTAAGTATACATACATGGGACATCCTCATAGCATCATAAAGCATGCAGAGGTCTGTGGTTCATTAATTTTCTCAAGAATGAGGTCATGGGGACAGGCCGTTTACAGTCTGGTCTTTGACCTCATCACATGTAGCAGGCTTGTCAATAGCATGTTGAAAGCAGGAGTCCAGCCAGCGTTCATTTAAGGTCTTCCCATCCTAATAACCATATTCCATATCTTGCCACTGGATGGTAATATTTCTATGAAACTTTGTTATTTTGAAAACATTCAAAAATAAAAATATTTCACAAACTTGAGTTTTTAGCTCACCTGAGCACAACGTGCTCATGGTGAGCTTTTGTGATCGCCTTTCGTCCGTCGTCCGTGCGTGCGTGCGTGCGTCCGTCGTCAACAATTTCTTTAAACAACATCTCCTTCTAAACTACTTACTGGATTTTGATAAAACTTCACAGGAATATTCATTATGGGGCCCTTTACCAAAATTGTTAAAATTATTTTGATTGGTCAAAAATCTAGGTCACAGGAGCTAAAAATAGATTTTAAAAATGAAAATTTTAAAAATCTTCTTCTCCGAAATCACAAGACCTAGCCTTTTGATTTTTGGTATGTAGCATGATCTTATGACTCTCTAACAAGATTGTTCAAATTATGACCCTTGGGTCAAAATTGGCCCCGCCCCAGGGGTCACTTGATTTAACATAGGCTAATATAGGAAAAAAACTTAAAAAATCTTCTTCTCAGAAACCACAAGGCATAGAGTTAGATATTTGGTGTGTAGCATTGTCTAGTGGATCTCTACCAAGTTTGTTCAAATCATGACCCTGGGGTCAAAATTGGCCCCGCCGCAGGGATCTCTTGATTTAACATAGGCTAATATAGGAAAAACTTGAAAAATCTTCTTCTCAGAAACCACAAGGCCTGGAGTTTAGATATTTGGTGTGCAGCACTGTCTAGTAGATCACAACCAATTTCTGACCAAATCATGGCCCTTGGGTCAAATTTGGCCCTGCCAAGGGGTCACCGGATTTTACATAGGCTAATATAGAAAAAAAAATAATCTTCTTCTCAGAAACCACAAGGCCTGGAGTTTAGATATTTGGTGTGTAGCATTGTCTAGTGGATCTCTACCAAGTTTGTTCAATCATGACCCTGGGGTCAAAATTGCCACGCCCCAGGGGTCACTTGATTTTACATAGACTTATTTAGGAAAAAAACTAGAACATCTTCTTATCAGGAACCACAAAGCCAAGAGTTTAGATATTTGGTGAGTAACATGGCCTAATGAACATCTACCATTTCTGACCAAATTTGCTCTGTCCTAGGGGTCACTTGATTTTATATAGACTTATTAGAGCAATGATCTTCAAAGTTTGGATGGCAGGTACAGTTTTTGTGTTTAATGTAGATGATCTTGCTGTACTTCTGCAAAGCTTATGTATTCACTATGACTCGTAATACAATAATTGGCATTGAGGGCAATGTTTCTCAGGTGAGCGATTCAGGGCCATCATGGCCCTCTTGTTGTTTTTTTGTTGTTGTTTTTTTTGTTGTTGTTGTTTTTTTTAAATATAAAAATGTAAATAGATTAGTTGATCTACACAATATTGCCTTAAACCTTTCGTTTTCATACAAGATTTAGCTTGAAATAAGTTAACTGTTTATTGTTCAGTGCTGGCAAGTTTTGCTCTATCAATGAAGTCACAACAAAGGCAGTCAATCTTTTCTCGTCTGTGTCATTTTTGCAACTTTTAATTGCCAATTTCTTACAATCTACAAAGTAACTAAAATAATTGGGCATCATTCCCCCCAGCCAAAAAGTATGTTTTTCCCTACATTTTCAAGCAAAAGTCCCCCTACAATAGAAAATAAAAGAGCTCATATAAATATAATACAGTTGTACTGTATACTAGTAGATTTCCATTTCAATTTTGACCGATAAAGCTACTAGACAGGAGCATTATCATTTAAATGATTAATAATTAATAATTAAAGTAATCTATGTATGTGCAGCAAAAATTGCCTAAAATTCCCCATACAGGGGAAAATGACTCGAAATACTCCCTCCTGAAGGTAGAGATACTGCTCCCTCGAAAGAGAGAGAGAGAGCCCTTGTAGAAATTGATGAAATTTGGCATTCATGAATGGTCCACAAAAGTTTCTAACAGAAGTAGTATAGGCAGCGTTTTGCTTGTAAACAAATGGGCATCATTTCGTTAACTTAGTATGCATAGTATGTTAACAATATGTCATATTGAAAAAGCCCTTTTTATACGGCCGTCATACAAATATGAATTGATCTTTACCGAACTTGGTCACAATGTATATGGGAACAATATTGTGGTCAGTTTTGATAACCAGCAGGTTGTTCCAGATACTCCAGAGTTATGGCCCTTGAATTGATGAAAAATTGCTAAATTAACAGTGTTTGCTGTATAACTCAAATATTAACCAATCCTTACCAAACTTGGTCCTTATATATATGTGCATAATTTCTTGGCAAACAAACCAGAATGTCCCAGACACTCTCAGAGTTATAGTTTTTGAATTGATGAAATATTGTTAAATTAAAAGTGTCTGCACAAATATGAACCAATCTTGTCCAAACTTGGTCACAGTGTATATGGGCTTAATATCTCAACAATTTTTTATGACAAGTTAGAATGTCTTGAAAATTCCAAAGTTCAGGCCATTGTTTTGATGTAAAATTGCAGAATTAACAGTCTGCTCTCTAACACACTAAAAGTGAACCTATCTTTAACAAACTTTGTCACAATGTGTATTGGCACATCATCTTTATTGAGATCATAAATCAGTCAGATTGTCCAGGGCACTTCAGAGTTACAACCCTGAATTGATGAAATTGCAGGGTGGGCGTATTTTGCGATAACCAGCACTTTTGTTTGTCTTACTAACCACAGGATGTGTAAACAATTTGGGTCTTTTTGCTGTTGATGAATAGAAGTAATGGTTTAGGAGAAAAGACTTTTAAATCCCAGGTGTGTTAATACCATTGTCTGATTAATATGCTATTCAAATGTCACCTAGACCTTGCGTGGACAAGAAAGATTAGGTTTTGTTCTGAAATTCATTTGGGTTTTTCAAATATCACCAAGTAGAAGATAAAAGAATCTAGTAGCACATTCAAAACGAGGCACTCAAGCAGTATAAAAGGCATGTTTAATCCACTTTCATCATTCTGATTTCAGTACTGAAACTGACAAGTGACAACATGGGACACACCCAGGAGATCGTGGTGCATTCCTCCGCCAATGATGACAAATTGATGGAATTTCCTTTAAAATGGAATATTCAAGAATCCCCTCTTATCAGGTTCCATTTGTTTCAACTGATAAACCGACAGTATGATGATGATTTTATCATTGAACAATTCGACAACAAACTCGAAAACGTTGGAGGACCTTTGGTGAGGGACGATTGTGACTGTTATATAACAACTGCATTGGAGTACATTAAGGAACAGAATGAGATGAAAGGGTGTATTAAAGTCCTTCTGTTTGATGAATCAGACACAGTACTGGTATGTGCTTCTTGCTCCAAAAGTCAAAATTGTAAATTGTCATGATGTGGGAAAGCTTCCTACTGTCCAAAGTTTGTTGTAGCTCACACTGTTTGCCAAAAATGTACATGTTTAATAAAAAATGTACATGTTTAACCCTTTCCCTCATAGAGGACACCATGAAAAGACCTATGCGAACAGCTAACAGATCACTGCGGTTACTAAGGTGTCAGTTTATGCTGTTCGCTGCTCCTCAGTGGTCTGGAAATGAGGATTTTGTAATTAAATTTGGTAAGGTTTAGCTGTGGTTTTCTGCAGATCAGGCTTTATGTGATACCTATTGAGGGCGTCAAAATGAGTCTATATGAGGGAAAGGGTTAATTAAGAATAGAAACTTGAGTTCAAATGTAAACTTGAGATAGCTGTAGAGACAAATGTGAAAATAACAATCTCTATGAAAACCATGATGAAGGACCTTGTCTCAGTACATGTGGTTTTCAGGAGGTCATGTTTGAAGAATGGATACTGCTGAGAAATTTTGGTAAGTTGCTCTTTTCTGACCAACATGCGTTTTTCAAAAGCATTGCGAATAACATTAAGGGTTGCAATGGCTATAGGCTTGACTTCACGTATGTCAGGACTATTCTAGTCTACTCATCCTTGCTTTGGCATCACACCTTGGTTAAGGTTTTGCATGCAAGTTATATCTTAGTTTAAATACTTCGCTAAGGTCTTCATGTTAGATAACTCTGGACCAAATTTAATGCAAATTATGGCTCTTTTTATGCTCCTCAAAGGGAGAGCATAATTTTGTACGTCCGTCATAATTTTGTCCAGAGTATAGCACAAAAACTATAAGAGGTATTGACATGAAACTTCCTAGGTAGATAGATCTCATTGAGGAGAAGTGCAGCGTACAAAAACCACAACTCTGTTTTGCATAATTTTGGAGTTATTGCCCTTTTTTATTTTTCATACATAAATTTTGTCCGGAGCATTGCACAAAAAGTATAAGGTATCAACGTGAAATTTTGTAGGTAGATAGATCTCAATGAGGAGAAGTGCAGTGTATAAGAACCACAACTCTGTTTGGCATAATTTATTGCCTTAAATTTTGTCTGGGGCATAACTTGAATTGATGTGCAGTTCACAAAAGTGCAATTCGTGATACTAAAAAATACCCAAAGACTCCATAATCTCTGATGCCTTCTTGCTGCCGTTTGTCCTACATATTTTTTTCCTTTGTAATATAGTATTATAATATTTGGTTGACACACATATTTGAAAGAAATTTTTAAAAAAGCCCTTTTGGAACTAACATTTATTCGGGGAGCATCCATTGGTTCTACCGATTCTCTAGTTGGACTTTAAGGTTTTTCATGTAACATGCTAGGATGTTTAGGTTTTGCATGCAACATGCTATAATGCTTATATTTCAGATATGGGGTTAACCTGAATTTTCATATTCAGGGGCATCATATCAGCGAGTTAGTTAACTCTTGACTAAATTCATTGTAAATAATTGCCCCTTTTGATCATAGAAAGTTTCTGTGTGCAAGTGAATTTGGTTAATAAATTACACTTAAGTGACCTTGGATGAAACAAAATCCAGGTGTGAATCTTGGTGTGAATCAGGCTTAATATACAGTAACTCTAGGTACAAAGAATTAGGAGGTCATGGGTTCGATCCCAGGACATGACATAGCAAAGTTATTAAAAAAAACTGGTTCTGGTATTGATCTCTTGCTTGGCACTCAGCATATAAAGGTAGTTCTAGGACTGATTGGTCTGGTTTTAGGATAATGCCACATGCATCTGCCTTGGGAATGGGATGTCGTGGGTTTGATACCCGACTGCGACATACCAGTCTTTAAAAATAGAACTGTTATAGTCCCTTGCTTGGCACTCAGCATATATACAGGAAAGTTCCAGGACAGGTTAGTGATATTGCAGTTTGGCAGCACTATATCTTTCTCAAGTAGACATAATCTCAAAATGACTGAAATACTATCAGCTGGACGTTAAACTAAATAAACAAACTAGGCCCAAAAATGATTTATGAAGATTTTGGTATTTGAATTTTTTCAAAATTGATTGTTATGTTTAGTTGCTTACTCAGGATACGTTCTGGCCTACTTATCGCCTGTCATGTCAGGGAAATATTAGGTATGTTTTGTAATTGTTCTCTTTCTTACAGGGCATAAGGACTTGTGCATGGCGGAGTAGATATTGTCATAAGACAGGAAAAGGTTCAGCACATTGTGACTATTGCAGAGAAAGAATCTCTGCTAGAAACTAAGGAACCAGTGCCCCCAAAAACCAAGGATGGAATTTGGTGGCTCAAGACCAGATTGGTCCGTTTTAAAAGAAAAAGACACTAATCAACTTCCCTTTCCACAGATCGTATCACAGACTGTTGTAAATGCCTTTCTCAGTGCTCAGCATAATCCTAATTTGAGGAGATATTTTATTCCGTGTATTCTTGTGTCTAGGAAAGGGATTATAACTGTATTATACAATGTGCATTATGATTCAATAATTTGCAAGACCAAGTGTTATCCTTTGATCATAGCCGGTTCACTCAGCAAAAAGGAGATTTTGTCCATATAGATGATGCTTAACTTCGATAAGTTTGACCAGGATGAAACTTTGAAAATAATTGAAGACAAGCTGAAGCCAGCTGGTTTCAGAGAGGAAGTTTGAAACATGGTGGTGTTATTGAAACGTATGAAACTGAACTAGAGGATAACTTAGAAGAAGAACAAGATGTCTTGATACAGATTATGTTGTGCTGCACACCACTGAATTTGTTGACATCGTCAGGAAAAAGATGAAAAGAAATTAGTTCTTGCAATTAGTTTATAAACAATGAAGATATCCAGAAGCAAGGTATTACTATATAGGGGGTATGCGCATCTAATCACCATGATATGATGCATAAGCAAACAAAGTATCCAGATCAGGGTCTCCTCTTTTTGCACACACATCTTGAAGCTCAGTTTCTACACAGCAAAGAAAAATCCATTTTACATATACATGTAATTGAAAGCTCAGTTAAGTCGTAAATTTGTAAGTGAATATTCATGAACTTTAAGTAAAAGGTTAATGACATTGAGCATGCTTTTAGTATTGGTATTTCTTTATTGTTTGTGATTTCTATGATTCCTCAACAGATTAAAAAATCATCTGTAATAATAGTTCATAAGAAATTATCATTTTAAAATGTTGATTTCAAAATGATTGTGATTGAAAATTAACCACCTTTTCAGATAATTAAATGCAGTTTTTTCAGTGGAAAGCCTGGTAGATGTTTTACAAAGATAGGTGGAATGGAATGGGTTAGTTTTTTTCTGCAGACTTTTAACTTAATTATTCATTGAGATATTCATAGATAAATGTGAACAATTGTTGATTACCATACGAGATGGTGTTCGGGTGCTTCATTTAGGGTTCATAGGTCAAGGTCGCACTATGAGGTTGAAAGTCAAAGATGGGTACAATAGATCTTTTCCAGGCTTTGACTCAATACATTGAAGAATTTACAACAGGTTCTCTGTCACTTGGTTAGAGCAAAGATAAGACCTCACAACAGGCCAGGGGCCCGTTTCACTAAACTTCGTACGATAAAAATCTTCGTAAGCTAATTTCTCAGATGTAAAAATAGTATTTTTCTTTACATAAAGTGTTGTGTTTGTATAATGCAATAAATTGGGTCATCTTTTCCTTCATGTTTTATTGAGAAAATAAGAACTTAGTAGACACTATGTAGAACAACAGACTTACGAGTAAGATCAAATTTGTTTGTGCGAAGTTTAAGTGAAACAGGACCCCCGATTTGGTCCAATCTTTATGAAACTTGGCTGGGAGGTGTTTTTTTTTTATGATATTTTGGATAAGTTTGGTCACATGGGGTCAAAAACTTGGTATCTATATTTAATCTAAATAAAACCTTTAGAACACTAGTATTTTTGTCTCCTGGAAATCTCAGATGAGAAATTGGTCACATGGGGTAAAAAAAAGAAAGAAATAAAAGCCCTTTCAAAGTTGTCCAAAGAATTTGATTCCATGAAGAACTTTGGTTGCAATCATGAAAATTTTAAAAAAATCTCCTTAATCACTGGCTAGATTCTTTTTTTCTTTTTTTTTTCATGGATCTTCCTTAACCCTCTACGGAGATTGCTTGAATCATTACAATCTGGATAAGAAAATGGACGTCATGGCTAGTTTTTCTTATATGGACATGTATATAGTAAAAACTTTAAATAACCTCTCCTCTGAAACCTCTTCTTCTCCATTTGAATTAAGTCTGACACAGTTCAAGAATTCAGGTTCTTTGAAAATAATTTTGTGTAACATTAAAATAAAAAATTATATTTACAATTCAGAGTGTGTGTGTCACATGCCAGATAAAATTTAAGATTTCAGTCTCTACCTATTTGAAACCTTGAATAATTATGATACACTTTGAAGAAGAGAGGGAATGTTGCCCTGCACATACATGTATGTTGGTCCGTCCGTTTGTCGGACCAAACCTTGCCCTAGGTCATGGTTATATATCAAACTTTAAACAAACACTGTTAATTCAAGTTATAACGTAAGTTCTAGGAAACCCTTGGGTCTCAAATTTATATCGTCGTTGCTTATGACTAGCAGAAGAAGCCTATCAATTTTGATGTCAGTACTTAAAGATCATATCACAAAACTCTCGCAAACACTGCTAATTAAGCTCTCTTGTCTGAGCGATAACTTAAGTTCTAGTAAACCTTGGGTCTCACTCTTGGCAGGGTGTTGCTAGAAACCTATTAGCTTTCCATGTCAGTTCTTCAAAGGTCGAAAGGCAGAGATGTTGATATGTGCTAGGCATTAGTTTATGGTTTAGACAACCATGTACGAAAATTCTTAGTTAACAAATTAACGTACAGTTGAACCGGTATTAGCGGCCACCTGTACTAAGTTGTCACCCTGCATTCAGCAGTCAATTTTATATTACCAAACTAAAATTTTGTCATATATCTAAACTTAATTTATCGGTCACTTCTGTTAAGCGGCCACTTTCTCTTGTTCCCTTGACCGACTGCTTAAGACAGGTTTTACTGTATATGGAATCAAAGTTTAAATTTATGCCCTATATGAGAGCAGCTGAATGGTATTAGTGTACCTACTCAGTGCTGAAAATTGGAAATACGTTGATAGGCTAGTTACTGTGTTTTAAATGATAAAGAGGTAATTGGAGTTTTTAAGAGTTTTATGCTCCCTCCATGAAATGGCGACACGCATATAGTGTATCATGTCCGACTTACTTTGTCGTGTATGGTCGGTTTTGAAATAAATTGGCACAAGTTATCTTTAGGACAAGACCATGTGTCGCGAACAAGAACCAGCTAGCTTGAAGGTAAAGGTCACAGCACTAGGTTGACCTTAAAATTGTGTCCCACCTGTAACTTTGTTGTGAATTGTTATGTTTTGAAATATCTTAACACAAGTGACCTTTAGAACAAGATGATGTGTCGCGAACCAGAACCAGGTTGCCAGCTTGAAGTTCAAGGTCACAGCAATCAATTGATCTTAAAGTTGTTTCAGGCTGTAATTTTGTTGTATATGGTTGTTTTCTGAAATAACTTTGTACAAATAATTCCTAGGATCAGACGATGTGTTGTAAACAAGAACCTGTCCTTTGTTTTTAAGGTCAAGTTCACGGCAGTTGATTGACCTTAAACTAATTTCTGGGCTGCAACTTTGTTGCGTATGGTCGAGTTTTGAAATAAATTGGCTCAAATTATCGCAAGAACTAGGCAATGTGTTGTAAACAAAAAACAAGGTTACTAGCTTCAAGGTCAGGGTCAGAATAATCGATTGATCTTAAAATGTGTAAGCAATTGTGCCATGGCTGTTACATGTATTTTGTATGGTCGTGTTTTAAAATAACTTTTTGCAAATTATCCTTAGGACAACACAGCATGGGCTTGTTAATGTCCTCGCTATGAAATTGCTACGTGCATTTGATGATACACCTGTCTGTGTGGGTGGGGTCTGTTTGTTATACTTAGCAAGCAGTTGTGCCCTGACTGTAACTTTGTTGTGAACGGTTGTATTTTGAAATAACTTCGCACAAGAGATTCTTAGGACAAAACAGTATGTCGCGAACAAAACCAGGTCGCTATCTTGAAGGTCAAGGTCACCTAACTTGTTTGAGGTCAGCTTCACAGTATTCATTTTGTTTCAAAATCATCTTATATATTCCCAGTTTTTTTATAATGTTCATTGACAAAATATATATCAAATAAAATGGCAGGGGCATCCGTGTTCTATGGACACATTACTTGATCTGACTTTGCATATATATACAATGGATGCATACAAACATAGTCAAACTTGTCTTTAGAGGCCTATAAATGAGATATAAAAAGGGGTTGCATAGCACAGGGGCGTTAAATGGAGATACTTTTTAGCTTAAGTGTATTTTCTGGACTCCTAATGACCGCACAAACCAGCCTGATTCATGTGTGCAGGTGGTCGCTGATTTATAGTTGGTAAGATGAAAGTAAAAAGAACAATTTTATATATCTACATTTAATTCCAATGGTTCACTACATATGGTAATTATAAACTGTTATTAAAGTATATCCTCATAGGAACTGCAATGTTTTGTCTTTGACTATTTCAGTGAAGTTGTCGGTTTCATGTCGTCATGGTTACGGTGTTACCTCGGTCAGTGTCTTCAAGTCCAGTGTCTGCGACTGGTACAGGGAGTAAAGATGACCTACAAGAAATATCATGAGAAAATATACTGAATGGAATCATCAAATATTAATTAAGTATCTAGAATTTAAGCAAGCGATCAACTCATTGAAGCATTACAAGATAGATAGATAGATAGATAGATAGATAGATATTTTATTTGCAATCCAGTAGGCCTATAGGCCCATGAGGTACAATGTTTTCTTATTATATAATGGCAAGACAGTGCAGTTTTACAATTACATATACATATCATATTATAAACAAAGTATTTAAACTGGTTATGTAATCAAGATAAATAAACAGCATGTAATATTCTTTTTTTTTGTGATCAAATTTAATACGCTATTAAAAAATTGGGAAAAAAAAAGATCAATGGAGAAGGTATCATTTCTTATTCCTAGAAATAATAAGAAATATATAATACCTGAAATAAACAGTCGAAAACTTGAAAACATAACATTAAGAATTGTACGTAATTACAAAATTCTTACATAAATATTATACCATAAAACAAAACACCTTTGATTTTTACCGAAAGGAAACTGTACATTTTTTAAAAATTCACTTCTTACTGCTTAAACATTTCAATAGATGATTTTAAATTCCATGGCAATTTTATGATTTACATGAATTCATGGGTTTTGTTGCAACTTTGATAAATATAGCGAAGAAATTTTTTCATTATAAGGATCAAGAGTGCACGGTAGCTTTCACATTGTCGCATATTATTGCACAGCTTCAAAATGTTTAACCAAGGTAGCTATCTGTCGGGCTAGTTGACTGACAATGACGACAGATCTGAAAGTTTGGATCCTTTCGGTTGCAATTACGTTTGTTTTGTTTTTTTGTTTGTTTGTTTTTTTGTTGTTTTTTTACATGAAAGTTTTAGATGGACTTCAGGGGGGATTAATAAAATTAGAAATAATATGATGATACGCATTGTACCGTATACCGGGTATATCAATTTAAAAATTAATTGTATTTAATGCTGGAAATAAAGACAAAATGTAGCAGATCGGAATTGATTGAAGAAAATTCTTTGTATTCCATTCTATCATTATCATGATTAGAGATTTTTTTGGTAATATCTGTAAAATTATATCCATTTTAATATAGGAACATTATTATCATTTTAATATTAACTAACGTCCCCGGTGGCCGAGTTGTTGGGAGCGGAGGTCGTGGGTTCGATCCCCGGCCGTGACACACCAAAGTCGTAAAAAATGGTACTGTTATAGCTCCCTTTCTTTGCGCTCAGTTTATAAGGGTAGTTGCAGGACTGGTTGGCCCGGTGTCAGGATAATGTGACTGGGTGTGGTATCATGCCACAAATGAAGTCTACGGCGTGATACTGCAATGTGACAGTACTATATCTGTCTAAAGTAGACATCGTCTACAAATGACTGAAATACATAGTTACAATACGATGGGACATAATTATTAACAAAAATTCATGTCATTATGGATAATAAATATAATGACAGACTGGCGGCCCAGGGGATCAGCGCAAACCTTCTGTTTCTCGACCGCTAATCGATCGGCAAGGGACCGGTAGATAGAAATGTAAAATAAATAGCTTACTTTTGACCTCTGCGCACGTGTTGTTGTTACAAAAGTCATCCCCACAACAGATATCGCACGCGTGAGTTCCTGATCTTTTTCCTACTGTGAGCGATGCGCTCATTGAATCTAACACCGACTTAGTGAGGCCCTGACATACCTGTTGTTAAAAGTTAAAAAAAAATAGAACTAGTCATATACAAACTGTTATATCTTTATTAGCGGTCGCCTGTATTAAGCGATCAACCTGCGTTTAGCGGTCAGTTTTGATATTACTAAACTATCAGTTTGTGATATATTTAACCATCATGTAGCGACTACCTCTGTTAAGCGGTATTTTCTCGACCGCTTAAGACAGTTTTACTGTATACAAAATATAAAAATACTTTCTATAAAAGAAAGCAGCAGAATGTCATGTTCAATCTTGCATCATGAATATGTCCTTTCGAAAGATCTGACATTCGACATTATAGAAAAGGAAAAAAAATATAATTCCATTAGATTAATAGGAAAATACATTTTGCATTCTAAACTGACGGCATTAATAGTGGCAGGTGTCAAAGGGATTGATCATAAAGGACTATATAATATTAAAGTTATTTGGGGCCTCCGTGGCCAAGAGGGTAAAGTCGCTGGCTTTAACACTCACTCAGCCCTTCCCCGCGTGGGTTCGAATCCCGGCAGGGTAATTCAGATTTTCATGTGAGGAAGCCTTCCACCTGGCTTACGGTAGGTCGGTGGTTCTACCCGGATGCCTCCGTGCATTCGGGGTCTTCCTCCACCTGTAATTAGTTGGACGTCGCTATATGACTGAAATACTGTCGAAGCGACTTATTATCTCGAGGGAACGACTTATTATCTCGAGGGAACGAGTTAGTCAACCAATCAAATATAGCAATCAAGAATCCTTATGTTGAGTCCGTGTTAATTTGTTTAATGGGATTAACGGTCCTTCGACAATATTTCTGTAACTGAGACAACCTCCAGACTAACTGAATACGTTAAATCCTTAACTGTTTTGATATCACTTAAAATTTCTCCTTTCCAAATCAAACGAGTACAAAAAATTGTATGATTGACTTTAACGGAAACGGACGCGTCCTGTGTGTTCAGCATAACTTAATTTGGCGATTAGAAAGTCTTTCTTGTAAATATATATTACATAGAGATCGTCTCTGATTATCATGAATGACAGTTATAACAAGTAATATGATTGGTTGACTAACTCGTTCCCTCGACTTCTTATCTCGTTCCCTCGAGATAATAAGTCGTTCCCTCGACTTATTTTCTCGTTCCCTCGACTTATTATTTCGTTCCCTCGACTTATTATCTCGTTCCCTCGACTTATTATTTCGTTCCCTCGACTTATTATCTCGTTCCCTCGACTTATTATCTCGTTCCCTCGACTTATTATCTCGTTCCCTCGACTTATTTTCTCGTTCCCTCGACTTATTATTTCGTTCCCTCGACTTATTT
>CM037787.1:53852321-53902321 GCA_021229015.1 Solen grandis | reverse complement strand
TTGCCATGGCAACCAGAGTTCTTCATGGATCAACTTTATTTTAGCAACTTTTGTAGAGCCTCACCCAAGGAACATTCCTGCCAAGTTTCATTAAATTCTGTCCAGCGGTTTCAGAGGAGATGTCGTTTAAAGCAAATTGTTGACGACGGACGACGGACGACGGACGACGCACGACGCACGACGGACGCCGGACGAAGGGCGATCACAAAAGCTCACCTTGAGCACTTTGTGCTCAGGTGAGCTAAAAAACAAGAGCTGTCCATAAGACAGCGCGCTCGACTTTTCTCAGTTCGCCATTAAAAAAAGGGCCAATCTTTGATGTTATTAGAGGTTGTTGCCCAACCTATTTGCTATTTGTAAATACAGCCAAAAAATATCTAAGTATAAAAGGGTAAAATTGAAAATACACTGCATATAGGATTATGGGCCCTGCCAGTAAAGTTGAGGTAGTGTGGGTAAACAATAAATAAGTATTTCAAGTTATGGTGGAATACCTGTGATAGTATTGAAAATATACAACTTTGTAAAAAAATTAACCATGATTTTGGCTGTTTTCTAAGTATGAAAGGGGCATAATTCAAGAAGTAGTACAGCCAGGGTTATGGGCCTTGCTAATAAGGCAGAGGTAGTGATGGTGAATAAGTACTTGAAGTTTCAGTCAAATACATGTGATAGTACAACTATGTAAAAAAATTACCATGATTTTGGTTGTTTTCTAAGTAAGAAAGTGGCATAACTTAAGAAGTAGTACAGCAAGAGTTATGGGCCTTGTTAGTAAGGTAGAAGTAATGATGATGAATATGTACTTGAAGTTTCAGTTGAATACCGTAGATAGTATTGAAGATATACAACTTTGTAAAAACTTTAACCTTGATTTTGGCTGTTTTGTTAGCCTATGTTAAATCAAGTGACCCCTGGGGTGGGGCCAATTTTGACCCCAGGGTCATAATTTGAACAAACTGGGTAGAGGTCTATTAGCCCATGTTACATACCAAATATCTTAACTCTATGCCTTGTGATTTCTGAGAAGAAGATTTTTCAAGTTTTTTTCCTATATTAACCTATAATAATTTGAACAATCTTGGTAGAGAGTCATAAGATCATGCTACATACCAAAAATCAAAAGGCTAGGCCTTGTGGTTTTTTTCAAGTTTTTCCTATATTAGCCTATGTTAAATCAAGTGACCCCTGGGGCGGGGCCAATTTTGACCCCAGGGTCATAATTTGAACAATCTTGGTAGAGAGTCATAAGATCATGCTACATACCAAAAATCAAAAGGCTAGGCCTTGTGGTTTCGGAGAAGAAGATTTTTTAAATTTTCATTTTTAAAATCTATTTTTAACTCCTGTGACCTAGATTTTTGACCAATCAAAATAATTTTAACAACTTTGGTAAAGGGCCCCATAATGAACATTCCTGTGAAGTTTTATCAAAATCCATCCATTAGTTTAGAAGGAGATGTTGTTTTAAGAAATTGTTGACGGAGGACACACGCATGCACGCACGGACGACGGACAAAAGGCAATCACAAAAGCTCACCATGAGCACGTTGTGCTCGGGTGAGCTAAAAATATAACAAGAGGGCCATGATGGCCCTGGATCGCTCACCTGGTATCATTAGGCTATGTAAAATCAAGTGACCCCTGGGGCAGAGCCAATTTTGACCCCAGGGTCATGATTTGAACAAAGTTGGTAAGAATCGACTAGACAATGCTACACACTACCACACTCTACTTGGTAGAGGTCTATTAGCCCATGTTACATACCAAATATATAAACTCCAGACCTTGAAGATTTTTCTAGTTTTTTTTTCCAATATAAGTCTATGTAAAATCAAGTGATCCCTGGAGCTTGGCCAATTTTGACCTCAGCGTCATGATTTGAACAAACTTGGTAAGAATCAACTAGACAATGCTACACACCAAATATCCTAACTCTATGCCTTGTGGTTTCTGATTTTTCAAGTTTTTTTCCTATATCAGCCTATGTTAAATCAAGTGACCCCTGGGGCGGGGCCAATTTTGACCCCAGGGTCATGATTTGAACAAACTTGGTTGTGATCCACTAGACAATGCTACACACCAAATATCTTAACTCCATGCCTTGTGGTTTCTGAGAAGAAGATTTTTCAAGTTTTTTCTATATAAGCCTATGTTAAATCAAGTGACCCCTGGGGCAGGGCCAATTTTGACCCCAGGGTCATAATTTGAACAATCTTGGTAGAGAGTCATAAGATCATGCAACACACCAAATATCTTAACTCCATGCCTTGTGGTTTCGGAGAAGAAGATTTTTTCAAGTTTTTCCTATATTAGCCTTTGTTAAATCAAGTGACCCCTGGGGGCGGGGCCAATTATGACCCCAGGGTCATAATTTGTACAATCTTGGTAGAGAGTCATAAGATCATGCTACATATCAAAAATCAAAAGGCTAGGCCTTGTGGTTTCAGAGAAGAAGATTTTTTAAATTTTCATTTTTAAAATCTATTTTTAGCTCCTGTGACTTACTTATTCACCCAATCAAAATAATTTGATCAACTTTGATAGAGGTCATGATAAGGGTGATTCCTGTGAAGTTTGGTCAAAATCCATCCAGTGGTTTAGGAGGAGAAGTTGTTTAAAGGAAAAGTTGACGCAAGACGCATGGACGGACGCCGGACGCTGGACAAAAGGTGATCACAAAAGCTCACCATGAGCACGTTGTGCTCAGGTGAGCTAAAAACAGTACAAACACAATAGGTCCTAATAAGTTATAATGGAAGGGCAATTTTGACACTGACACTGTCTTGATAAACAATGGATGCTGTATAATTTATTATAATGAGATATGCTGAAGAGTAATGTTACTTCACATCACCATACCATACACAACACTCTCATCAGTAATTAAAGTAAAACAAGAGCTCAGAGAGTCGAAGCATAATACGCCCGAAACATGTGCTGTCCTAAAATGCACCATAATCAAACTGGTAATCGAACTTGGCCGAGATATTATGCCAATACACATTGTCAGCAAGTTTGAAGAGGATTGGATCAAAACTCTTTGAATAGGAGTCCTGACAATGTTAATTTCCCACATTTTCAACCTATCATGGGCCATAATCAAGGAGTGCCTGGGGCGATTTAGAAGGAAATCGAACTTGTCTGAGATATTATGTCCATACACACATTGTTAATTTCACATATTTTCAACAAATCAAGGGCCATAATCAAGGAGTGCCTGAAGAGATCTGGCTGGAAATCAAGCTTGTTTGAGATAATATGCCCCTATAAACTGTCAGCAAGTTTAAAGAGGATCAGATCCAAAACTGTTTGAGAAGAAGTCTGGACACTGTTAATTTTACATATTTTCAACAAATTAAGGGCCATAATCCTGGAGTGTCTGGAGAGATTTGGCTGGAAATAAAACTTGTTTGAGATAATATGCCCATACAAACTGTCAGCAAGTTTGAAGAGGATCAGATCAAAACTGTTTGAGAAGGAGTCTGGACACTGTTAATTTTACATATTTTCAACAAATCAAGGGCCATAATCAAGGAGTGCCTGGAGCAAATTGACTGGAAATCAAACTTGTCCAAGATATTATGCCCATACATAATGTCAGCAAGTTTAAAGAGGATTGGATCAATACTGTTTGAATAGGAGTCTGGACACAGTTAATTTCCCACATTTTCAACAAATCAAGGTCCATTATCCAGAAGTGCCTGGGTGATTTGGCTGAAAATTGAACTTGGCTGAGATAATATGCCCATATACACTGTCAGCAAGTTTGGATAGGATCAGATCAAAACTCTTTGAATAGGAGTCCAGACACTGTTAATTTTACATATTTTCAACATATTCAGGGCCATAATTCAAATTTGTCCAAGATATTATGTCCATACACACTGTCAGCAAGTTTGAAGAGGATCGGTTCAAAACTGTATTAATAGGAGTCTGGAATAATTTAATGAAACACAGACAATTCCCCTCCCGGGCAATTCCCTCCCATGATTTTTACAAGGCCGATATTTCTCCTCCCATGATTTTTACAAGGCGGACATTTCCTCTCACGTGAATTTTACAAGGCGGACATTTTCCCACTCCTCCTGTGATTTTTACAAGGTGAACATTTCCCCTCCTGTGAATTTTATAAGGCGGACATTTCTATTCCCGTGATTTTTAAAAGGCAGATTAATGATCATTTCTTCATCATAAAACTGTTAAAAATATTATTATTTCATTGTAGATGAACGAGACCTGATGGGTCGCCGCCGACTCTAGTCAGGCGACACAATAAAGTGACCCCAAGGGCTGGGCCAATTTTGACTCCAGGGTCATGATTTGAACACACTTGGTAGAGGTCTACTAGACAATGCTACGCACTAAATATCTAAGCCCTGCAGTTTTACAGAAGAAGATTTTCAAAGATTGCATTTTTAAAATCTATTTTTAGCTCCTGGGACCTTCTTTTTCAACTAATCAAAACAATTTGAACAATTTTGATAGAGGGCATCATAAGAATGAATCCTGTGAAATATGGTCAAAATCCATTCAGCAGTTTTGGAGATGTTTAAAGGAAATTGTTGATGCCGGAAGCATGCACGCATGCACACACAGATGAATGACACCAGACAAAAAGCAATCACAATAGCTTACTATGAGCATGTTGTGCTCAGGTAAGTTAAACAAGAACTCAGCAAAGCGGTGCCAATGTTCATCTGGTTTAAATGTAAACGATGGAGTGACATATAAAGAGTAACTGATAAGTATATATGAAAAAGAAGAAAAAAAATCTTACATTGTGTAGAAGAAATGAAATTGCTTTGAATAAAAACAATTAAAAAAAAATAAATCTAAGATAAAAAGTGGCATAACGTTCCTAGAATAATGCTCCTTTTCTGCACTTTATCATAGTTATCAAGTATTCCAAATTTCTTTGTTATATCTTTCAAAGTTTTCAAATCAATATACTAATTAAGCAATTTTCATCAAAATTCTAAGTTAAAAAGGGACATACAATGTAATTCCAAAAATATAGCTTTCAGAATTGATGCCCCTTGTCTTACAAATTGGTCCTTGTCCATGAGTATCATGTTTTCCAAGCTTTGTGTTGAAAACTTTCAAAGTTATCAAACCATTCTACAGTAATTAATAAGCAATTTTGACTAAAATTCTAAGTTAAAAAGGGACATAACTCTGAAAACATAGATTACAAAATCATGCCCCTTGTCTTACAACAGCGCCTAGTCATGATTATCAAGTATTCCAAGCTTTGTGTTGATACCTTTCATAGTTATCAAATCATTCTACTTAATAAGCCATTTTGACAACAAAAGTTCTAAGTTAAAAAGGGGCATAACTCTGAAAAATATAGATTTCAGGATAATGCCCCTTGTCTTACAACTGCACCTTATCATCATTATAAAGTATCCTTAGTTTGGTGTTGATACCTTTAAAAGTGCTTGAGTAAGGGGTTACATTTAAAGGTTTTGCACGTCAAAAACCATGACAACGATGCAGCAATCGTAATACAGTTGAACTTCGGTGACTTGAACACTGAAAACTGGAACACCATACTTTACTAGAACACATTTCACGGTCCCCGCAAAAAATGTTCTTAATTCTATATTGTTCGACCTGGGATGTGTCGAACAAGATAGCTGGAACTCTTGATCTTGATCTAAATTCCTGCCCAGATTAAAAGTGCTATGTATTTCACACCTATCGGTCGAACCTCCCTACCTGTGATGTTTGCTAGGGGACTTAATTGCAACCTGTGGTGCAGTGTGTGAAAAACACATTGTGAGATTGGCACAATCAGCAAGTCAATGATTAACACATCAAAGATGATATAAGTTTATGTTGATCATACGTATACATCTGAAATTTCTTAAGCAGTTACTGTGTGTAAAGCAAAAAACATCCAATTTTGCTGTGTATGGTGAGTTAGGAAAGTTTCCTCTTATTATTATGCGTAAAATTCGTTTAGTGAAATATTGGTATAAAATAATTAATAATCCTAATTCTTTAATGTTTAAGTTATATAGTATGACTGATAATAATGGTAATTTTATTCTTAATTGGTCTCAAAATATTAAAGAATTATTTGATAATCTTGGATTATCACATCTTTTTATATGTAATAATTTTTGTAAAGAATATCTTAATATTATCATTCAGAGGATACCTGATCAGTACATACAAGGCTGGTTTTATTCTGTTGAAAATAGTGGTAAATTAGATACATATTGTTGTTTTAAAAATTCTTTTGAAATTGAACCATACATATTAAAAATTGATAATCCTTCACATTGTAAATCTTTAGCTAAATTAAGATGTTTTTCTCATAGTTTGGCAATTGAAGAGGGGGCGATACAAAAATATTGAGAGAGCACACAGAAAATGTAATTGTTGAAATATGAATGTTGTAGAAAACAGGTGTTATTAAAAAAATAGCCAAATTTGTACACCTTGCTTTTGCAAAGAGAAATTATTTATAAGCACATAATAATTAGAAAATATTTAAAGATATTTATAACAGTAATATGTAGTAACATGTCTCATTTATTATATCAAATATTAGATTGATTATCACTAATTGATACTTAACATGTATTTATATGCTCATGTGATATAAAAATATTTGTTTAAACTTTTTGTAATTGTTCCTTTAAACTACCGTATACACGGTCAGATTAGGCGCAGCTACGTATAAGGCGCATCCTAACTTTCAGGGTAACTTATTTGAAAAAAAAAAAAATCACTTATCGTATCGTATTCGACGAAATCTTGTTTTGAAATGTGCGCCGTCGTACATTTTGACAGACCGAAAGCTATCCGTACGTCACCGGGCTAATCATACGGTGAACTGTTTTATTTACACATGGCATAAGATTAGCGTTAGACCGTTACATTAACGACGGGTAGGATAAAGGTGACACATTTTCATAACATGACATTACTCAACCGTGTCCCCGCATTCTAACACTGGGGACCATTGTCACCTGTCAAAATTCTCCAAACTAACAAACATTACGTAACAATTGCCACCTGTCAAGTTTTTCCTATACATCATGAGGTCCCGTAAAATAAACTTATTTGTTTATATTGAAAATGGCTTCCATCAAGTTGTTTCAGTTTCTCACGATCATTTTATCATGAAATATACCTGTAGGATAACTAATAAGAACAAAAGCAATAATCTGGTATTGTTTATCATGGTTTCGTATAGACTTTGTGTCATATTATCGTATTCATTGGCTTTCAGTATATCCATTTTCTGAGATCGTATACCGGTAATTTTCACTTCTCGGTGATTGAAAAAAGAAACCTGAAAAGCTGTATATCATCATATAAGGCGCACCCCCTCTATAAACTTGAATTATCTGGAAAAAAAGTGTGCCTAATCTGCCGGTGTATACGGGTAAACAGAATTTGAAATATGTTAATTGTATTACTATGTATTACATACTTTTCTCTTATATATACATATTGTGATTGTGACGCCATAAAACGTGATAAACTGTGTTTATGCCAAATAAACTATTGCATTGAATTGATTTGATCATGTTGCAAATTAAAGGAGGAATCTATTTAATCCTGACCTAATTGACCAATCTCAGCCATAATCAAACTCAATTGAGACATTATGGTCATAAACACTGTCATAAAGTTTGAAGATGATTGCTCAAAAATGAAAATACAAGAGTATAAAGAAAGTGAAATCTTCCATCTTTTGTTATTAAAAGGGCATAACTCCTGACCTAAATGGCCCATCTCAGCCATAATCGAACTCGATCGAGACATTATTGTCATAAATTTAATTTAAAAAAAAAAGAAAACCAAGAACTAATAAATGAGATAAAATTGCAATAATGTTTAAAGATGATTGCTTAAGAAATGAAGGTGCTAGAGTGTAAACACTAAAATTGTTGAAGACAGACAATGGACACTCAAAGGATCACAAAAGCTCACTCTGAGCTTTGCTCAAGTGAGCTAATGAGAGAATGATGCAGAGAGGCTGCTGTTATAGTGATTTCTACAGAGAGACCGCTGATATGGTTATGCACCGTGTTTACAGCAGGTGACACAAAAATAAGTATGAAATTTAAAAAAAGGTACTCCAAAAATATTATGTGCAGAATAACAGTTCTTGTACATGACACCTCTCCATCATGAGACTGTTTCAACTTATGTTTGTTTGTTTGTTGGGTCTAACGTCCCACCGACAGTATTTCAGTCATTCGGAAACAATGTCTTCTTGAGACAGATATACTGCTACCACACTGCAGTATCGCGCCGTAGACATGTGGCATGATACCACACCCGGTCACATTATCCTGACACCAGGCCAACCAGTCCTGCGACTACTCTTATATGCTGAGCGCCAAGCAAGGAAGCTATAACAGTACCATTTTTCACGACTTTGGTATGTCACAGCTGTTTCAACTTGATATCTTTGATACTTAAATTATGCTCCAGGCAAAAAAAAACACTCTAACTAATAAGGCTCTAACTCCTAAAATAGTATATGCAGAATTATGGTTCTTATGCATGACACTTCTTCTCTATGAGATCTATCCACCTGTGAAGTTTCAAGTTAATAGTTTTGATACTTATTGAGTTATGCTCCGGACCAAAATTAAGTATGAAATTCAACAAAGGGAAATAACTCCAAAAATGTGACATGCAGAGTTACAGTTCTTTGCACTGCACTTCTCCTACACGAGATCCATCTACCTGTGAAGTTTCAAATTAATAGCTTTGGTACTTTTCGAGTTATACTCCGAACAAGAAGTGTGACAGACAAATAAATGGACAGACAGACAGACAACTCTGACAAAAACAATATGTCTCAGCCATATAAATATAGGAGGGGATATAATGATCTGAGGTACCTGGAAGATCAAACTCCTGGGATAGAAGTAGTGTTAGCCAACGGAAGGCATAAAACTGGGGTTTGAGATCCTGCTCCTGGAGGCGATGCCAGAGGGTTGGATCCTTCTCCTTCAGACACATCATCAACTGGTTCATCAGGCTACCTGCATAAAATATGGGACACCATCAAAACATCACCCAATCAAAACACAGGACATGAATCTTAATATGGAACATGTAACACAAAATAAACAAAAATGGCCATCCAATCATATCCAATCAAAACATGGGACATCATTAAAACATGGATATCATCATCAACACATGAAACACCATCATACCATGAGTCATCATCATAACATGAGACATCATCTAACATGAGACACCATTATAATATGAGACACCATCATAACATGAGACACCATCATAAAATGAGACATCATCATAACATGAAACATCACCATAATATGGAACCATCATAACATGAGACACCATCATAATATGAGACATCATCATAATATGAGACACCATCATAATATGAGACATCATCATAATGAGACACCATCATAATATGAGACACCATCATATCATGAGACATCATCATAATATGAGACATCATCATAACATGAGACATCATCATAATATGAGACATCATCATTATGAGACACCATCATAATATGAGACACCATCATAACATGAGACATCATCATAACATGAGACATCATCATAATATGAGACATCATCATAACATGAGACATCACCATAATATGAGACACCATCATTATATGAGACATCATCATAATGAGAGACCATCATAATATGTGACATCATCATAATGAGACACATCATAATGAGACACCATCATAATATGAGACACCATCATATCATGAGACATCATCATAATGAGACACCATCATAATATGAGACATCATCATAATGAGACACCATCATAATATGAGACACCATCATATCATGAGACATCATCATAATGAGACATCATCATAATATGAGACACCATCATAACATGAGACATCATCATAACATAAGTCATCTTCATAACATGAGACACCATCATAAGACATCATCATAACATAAGACATCATCATAACATAAGACATCATCATAACAAAAGACATCATCATAACATAAGACATCATCATAACATAAGACATCATCATAAGACATCATCATAACATGAGACACCATCATAAGACATCATCATAAGACATCATCATAACATAAGACACCATCATAACATAAGACATCATCATAACATAAGACATCATCATAATATTAGACACCATCATAACATGAGACGTCATCATAATGTAAGACATCAACATAACATAGACATCATTATAACAAAAAACATCATCATAACATAAGACATCATCATAACAAAATACATCATAACATAAGACATCATCATAACATAAGACATCATCATAACATAAGACATCATCATAACATGAGACACCATCATAACATGAGACACCATCATAACATGAGACATCATCAACACGTAAGACATACTCATAATATGAGACATCATCAACACATGAGACATCATCATAATATGAGACATCATCATAACATGAGACACCATCATAACATAAGACGTCATCAACACATGAGACACCATAAAAAAATAGGACATATCATAATATGAGACATCACCATAACATGAGACATCATCAACACATAAGACATCATCATAAAATGAGACATCATCAATACATGAGACACCATCATAACATGAGACATCATCAACACATGAGACACCATCACAACAAGACATCATCATAACATAAGACACCATCCTAACGTAAGACATCATCATAACATGAGACACCATCCTAACGTAAGACATCATCAAAACATGGGACACATCATCAAAACATGGGTAACACCATCACATCATGGGACACATCATCTAAACATGAGACACCATTCATCAAAATAGACATACCATAAAACATAACACCATTAAACATGGTAACACCATCAAACTGGGACACATCATCAAAACATAGGACACACCATCAAAGCATAGGTCACACCATCAAAACATGGGACATCATCAAACATGAGACATTACAGTAGGAGTTCCACCACATCACATTCCTACTTTCCCTTGCACTTTAATGACACCTTAACAATGTCAATACTGTCTGTCAACATCGACATTGAAAAATTGGTGGCCAATTTGTTTGTTTATGAAAGATTTTTTCCTGACTTGACATCACAATAAACAATTGAGAAAATAAAATGACTACTTAAACCAGGGTGCTTGACATACTCTTGTCTATTTTTAGCCACTGTCATTGCGTCATTATGAAAGTGACATGGTTACGAAACTCGAATTGGCATAATGTGTATTCAGTGAGGGGTAATAACTTTATAAAAGTTTACAAGAGAGAGAGAGATTTTGCATGCTGCATTTTGGTTAAGATCTGCATTTCACTAATATGGGATAAAACTCCAAATTACTCCTTAACAAGAGTGCCAGTGATGCCACAATATACGCCGCCACAAAATATAAAGACCAAGAGGGGTCTTTTAATTATTGCTTTTAACATTTCTGTAAGCATAACCTCATAATGAAGTCTGTAAGACCAATTAATTTAGCTGAACAGAGATAGAACCCTAAAAATGCTTCCAATATGACAGTAGGTCAAATAGCAGTATCAATTTGAATCCTTTTTTCTTTCTCCCCATAACTCTTGCAAAAATCACTGTACCAGAAAATCCTTGCCTTATGCACTTTTACCTGTTTAGAAACTTGAGTTGTGTTTTAAAGAGACCATGTTTAGAAAGGCATAACTATTGCAAATATTGATGAACATCAAAGCCCCTGCTTTGTGCATATCTACCCAGTATAGTAATGACATTGCCCAAGTTTTAAAAGATTAGGTCAGAAACATACAAGAAATTGCATTCCCAAAGCTGAAATATCAATCAGCTAAAAAGACTAAGTTTCAGGGGACACAAATCTTGCAAAAATTAATGTACCGGAAAATCACCACTTCATGCACATCTACCCATTATAGTAATGACACTGACCAAGTTTTGAAAAGATTCATTCAGAAATGTAGGAGGAGTTGCGTTCACAAGGCTGCAATATCATTCAGCTACAGAGACTAAGTTTCAAAGGGACACAAATCTTGTAAAAATCAATGAACCGGAAAATCGCCACTTCATGCACATCTACCCATTATAGTAATGACATTGACCAAGTTTTGAAAAGATTCATTCAGAAACGTAGGAGGAGTTGCGTTCACAAGATATGGACGTACGGACGTACGAACGTACGGACGGACAGACGGAGAAGATGACGCCAATATACGACCGCCTCTGGCGGCGTATAAAAATGTCATGGAATTGACTTTTTCATCTTTTCCACTTATAATTAGGACTTTCTGCCTACAGGCAGAAAGTCCTAATGGGTTTGTACAGTTTTTTTTTATTATTCTTCTTAATTTTCTTCTTCTTATTAGTCTTTTTTTCTTCCTCTTATATTTGTATTAATTTCGATGTGTTGCCAACAGCCCAGAACAATGAAAATTTTATGGCATAAATTTCAAACCATGAGCTTTCGAATACAATGAATTTCATATTCAATATGACATCATATAAGGTCAGATTTGACGTTAGGTTAAAAAGTTTGTACGCGGTCTACAGCCATTTATATTTCGACCGATTTTCATAAAAATTTCACAGAATGTGTTTGTTACGTTCTAGTTTGCAGGTTTAACAGCTTGTATTTCAAAAACCATTGAGGATAGGCCAAAATATAAAGCGAGTACAATGTAGAGAATGTTTAGATTATTATTATGGTACCTAACTTTTGAAATTTGTTAAAGTATAAGGAAGTTTCATCAAAAGTAAAAATGTAAACATATAAAATTAAAGTGATTTTGCGGTTATCTTAAGGTTTAACAGCTTATATCTTGATAGTCAATAGAGATAAGTCAAAACATTAAGTGAATTTCAAGACCTTTATTTTGGTACCTAGTAATTTGAAATTGAAGTATAAGGAAGCTACATCCAAAATAAGGACTTTCAGCGATTTCGCCGTTTTCTCAAGGTTTAACAGCTTACTATATATCTTGAAAGGCAGTTTACCAAAGGTTGCCTAGGTATTTCACAGTGTGTTTTTATCATTGTTGACAGGTTGAATTATAATTTCAAGAGAGCTTTTTTTTGGAAAAAGCATGTAAATCAGATTTAATATCCTACTTTCATTTTCAGCTAATTTTAAGCATTTCCAGAAAATATCTACTTTTTTTTTTACTAATTTTAAGTATTTATTCTCCTTTTGAGGTTCAAATTAAAATATGTTACACCAGACGCATGAAATTTTATCAGTAGGCACAGTGTCTTTAACTCTTGAATGCAACAATTTCCATCTTCATCGACGTCATGTGACGTCACAGTTGATAAAAAGCTACTAAGTTTGGTTCACGCTTTGCATCGGTCAGTTCTGGTCAGATTGACTTGATATATCACAGAAGGTTAAGTTATGATGTAAATGTGCACATTTGCCTTAAACTATCTGAATTTGAAAAGTACCGGATTTTACATTGAAGCAGAGATTTGAACTTTGGTACTGAAAGTATAATTTAGTGTTACAAGGCTCCTGATGAGTTAGAAGTATAAAAATTTGAGTGCACATGGGTCTAGAAGTCTTCTTTGTATTCTATTACGTCTGATGTCATATGACATCATGTAACGTCATAAGGCCAAAAATACTTTTTCTTAAAATTAAACGGTTTTTAAGGCCTGAAGGTCAAATTTTTTGTTTAATTTTCATGATTTTTTTTTCTGAAAGTGCAACATTAGATTCTATGGAGCAGTGTTACTTTCGTTTACGGCTTTTAGTATTTCAAGTGATATCAGAATAATTATAGGTTTTTAATTTCTTTTGCCATATCCTTCAGTTTTAATGGCTTATTTCGTTAAGTTCATGTAAGATAAGCCAATACAAAAACAAGTGAGAGGTAGGGACTTTGATTTTCTAAGTTTTTACATTCAACAAAGGTAGCAGAAAGTCCTATCATTGGTATCAACGAATGAAATCTGGTTTATATTATTTTTGTACATCAAGATAATTGTTAAAATATGCTGCGAATGAACTTTCTCTCGCTCTCCCTCTTTCTTTATATTTCACTTAACATATTTTATTCTTTTTCACATTTTTATTCATATTAAGACGCAATAAATATCGGTGCAGTCTGTGAATAACACGGAAACATGCAAATACACATTTATCACAATACTAAAACAGAGAGAGAGAGTGAGAGAGAGAGAAATGGTGTCTAATAGAGTCGGTGAAGGTTTTAAAAGCAGTGAGAATCAGCAAGAAAAAATGCAAATACATATGAATGAACTATTTATAGAGAAAAATCATAAGTGACATTTAAGCTTGTTTTTAAAGTAAATTTACATTGACTTTGTGTGCCATTTCCCATACTTATCTATGCAAAAATCTTTATTTACATACACACATGACTCCATTCCTATGTTATTAGAACATAAAAACATATTAATCATCAGAAAAAAAAAACTGTCCCTCCACCATTTTTTAGATTAAACTGAGACACAATTTTTTTAGATTAAACTGAGACACAATTTTTTTTAGATTAAACTGAGACACAATTTTTTTAGATTAAACTGAGACTCAATTTTTTTAGATTAAACTGAGTAGGGGTCTGTTTGTGGTTCATTTGCTCAGCAGTAAACCTATTTTTTTAATGATGCCCTTAGTTATATCTGTGACGAAATTGTCAGTTGTTTTCGTTAAATTTGTCCCTTCTCGGTACTTTCTTTTGGTTTCCCTTACTTTAAATTTGCGACTGTAAACTTCCTGGTAGTTTCAGCACGAACAGCCAAGAATATTCTATCTAATGTAAGTAATTAACTGATCACTTATCTTCAATATCTTTATGACAGTATATTCCCGATTTACAAAGTTATTTTATTTGTTTCGAAATCTTACAGGAAAATTAGTATGCAAGTGTTTTTATTATCATTGCAGTTATATAGAGGGTTTTGGATAGTTAATGGTCATTCGGTTAATTTTAGAATGATTAATCAGGGTCATTTTAACGCTCATTACTGGTATAGTTCTATCAGTTTGTCGGTAGGTGTCGCCACCGTCTCTAGAGAGTATAAAAGGCGGTGTCTCGTTGAAGTTGGGAATTCTGTCTCTGACCGCCGAGAAGATCACTTATAGATAGATTGGCGCTGGAGGTTTTAATATTAAGGAATATAAATATACTTTTAATTGCTGGAACTTTGGTGAGCGAAGGGTTATATAGAGGACACTCAGACTTGCAACTTGGGTTCAGATATAAGTGCAACCCTTGTTCAGACGTGCAGAGTCTTTCTTTTACCCATATAGTCGCTATATACCGGGTCACAGTATTGTATATTGAAGGGATTTAAGTATAAGATAGAGAAGTGTACGGGTTGCAGGAGCGGATCGGTTCCGCTTGGAGTCATAGTTTTAATTTAGACAGAATCTTAGAGATATCATTTTTAAATAATTAAACCTGTGCTATGTGTTGATCTTGTTTCACCTGTACTGTGTGTTGATCTGAATTACTATTTCTGTCAAGAACAGACTACAATTTCACATAATAAGTAAAATACAGTACATTTAATTGGATTTGTGGTCTTTTCTCTTTCAAAAAACAATGAAAGCTTAACACTGTACAGATAATAAATAAATGTGTGCTTTGCAGATATTTGCAATTTACATGAAAATCGTTGTTTTTTCCTACTTTGCATAGGCATTCTTGTCTTGAAACATTTTTGTTTTCAGGATCAGCTCACTTTGGTTTATTTCTCTGCTAAGTTTAGTAAATAATATACATATGCATGCCTTATATAAAGAACTTTGTTACATGTTGTATTTTTTTTAATTTTTTTTTTTTTAATTTCATTTTTATAGACTTGTTCAGAATAATTTCCATGGAAAGCGATACATTTTTTCATCTTTATCTTACCTTCACTGCTGTGTGACTAAAATTACACTATGGTTTTGTGTCTCAAATCTTAATTTGGCACTGAAACAAATAATGTGTTTTAAAAGAAGACAAAAAAAAAAACATTTCATTTATTCAAACTCTTTTTAATTTTCCACTAGGTAAATCTTATAGGCTAGGAACAAGAAACCATGCATAGAATGAACTGTCAAATTTGGATAAGTCTTTTTCAATTGGGGATGGTTTAAGATTATGTCACAAAAGGCACCTGAAAAAAAAACAAGAAGAAAAAACCCCCCAAAAAAACATGTTGTCCCGACAAAATGGGGAGGGGAACAGGGCCTTCGTTATCTGGAAAATTAACAATTTGACTTAATTTGGAACTCCGAATTTTCAGTAAGGATTTTGCAACATATTTTTGTGTACATTTCTATAATAAAATATGATTCAAATTCAAATTTAAGGTAAAATTTTCATTTTAGTTTTATAATAGTGGAGCTAAATATTTTATTCTAAAATTGATTTTATCATAAAAAAATCCTCATTTTTATTAGAAATTAATTTACTGTGGATTGAAAGAAGATCATTATTTAATTATCATGGAATGAAACTGAAAACATGTAAGGATGTTATGTTAGATATTGACTACAGTACAGTACTGTTCTGTGGAATTTGTTCATATAAACTGTTAATAATGTTTTTGAAACAACCCTCTTTCAATTCATGTTGAAAACAAATTTGACACAAGAAGCAGATGATGGACTTGATTTTATATTGATTTAGCTAGTGAACAACCAAAATTATACCAGTAATTATACCTAAAAAAGAGTTTAAAAAATCTCATAGTCCTCCAACTTAAAAATCTTTACACAGTCATCCACATGCATATGATATTGATGGCATTGAATCATTTGGAAGGAGTCTCAATAAAAACTTCAATCTCTCCTCAGATGTAAAAGTATATTTTGAAAATGGGTGTCTATCAAATAAACCATTACAAACTCCTGGTTTTGACATGGTTACAAGAATATCATGTGCGATGAAAATGGCGCACCCAGAACCATGACAGTTAAACTCATAATACAATTTATTGTAACAAACTAGTTCAATAAAACATACTTACTTTTATTTTCAAATCCTTTGATGATATCGTTGGTAATATAGAATTTTTATCCAAAAATGAATGCCGGCTTTCACCACAGCCTAGAAAACCTTTACTGAGCCACTTCTGAGTTGACAATTACACAAACAAGAGCTGTCAGAGGACAGCACGCTCGACTATTCAAAATGCTTGTTGGTAAATCAAATGAAATCTATTTAAATTTTTGCCCTTCATAGTAATATTAAACAAGAGGCCCATGATGGCCCTAAATCGCTCACCTGAGATAAAAAGGTTGACCCAAGGAACATCTGTACCAATTTATTTTAAAATCTGGCCACTAGTTTTGAAGAAGATGATTTTTAAAGTTTTCATTTTTTTTTCTTTTTGTTGCCATGGCAACCAGAGTTCTATATGGATCAAGTTTATTTTAGCAACTTTTGTGAAGGTTGACGCAAGGATCATCCCTGCCAAGTTTAATCAAATTCTGTCCAGTGGTTTCAGAGGAAATGTTGATTAAAGTTTTACCTATATACATATAAGGCAAATAAGCCCCGCCCCTAGCGGCCATGTTTTTTACGGATCAGAAAAATTTTAGCAACTTTGGTAGAGGTTCACCCAAGGAACATCTGTACCAATTTATTTTAAAATCTGGCCAGTAGTTTTGAAGAAGATGATTTTTAAAATTTTCATTTTTTTTTCATTTTGTTGCCATGGCAACCAGAGTTCTACATGGATCAAGTTTATTTTAGCAACTTTTGTGAAGGTTGACCCAAGGATCATCCCTGCTAAGTTTAATCAAATTCTGTCCAGTGGTGTCAGAGGAGATGTTGTTTAAAGGTTTCTCTATATACATATAAGGCAAATAAGCCCCGCCCCTGGCGGCCATGTTCTTTTAAGGATCGGAATAATTTTAGCAACTTTGGTAGAGGTTGACCCAAGGAACAACTGTACCAATTTATTTTAAAATCTGGCCAATAGTTTTGAAGAAGATGATTTTTAAAGTTTTCATTTTTTTTTCATTTTGTTGCCATGGCAACCAGAGTTCTACATGGATCAAGTTTATTTTAGCAACTTTTGTGAAGGTTGACCCAAGGATCATCCCTGCTAAGTTTAATCAAATTCTGTCCAGTGGTGTCAGAGGAGATGTTGTTTAAAGGTTATATAAGGCAAATAAGCCCCGCCCCTGGCGGCCATGTTTTTTTACGGATTGGAATAATTTTAGCAACTTTGTTAGAGGTTGACCCAAGGAACATCTGTACCAATTTATTTTAAAATCTTGCCAGAAGTTTTGAAGAAGATGATTTTTTAAGTTTTCATTTTTTTTTTCTTTTTGTTGCCATGGCAACCAGAGTTCTACATGGATCAAGTTTATTTTAGCAACTTTTGTGAAGGTTGACCCAAGGATCATCCCTGCCAAGTTTAATCAAATTCTGTCCAGTTGTTTCAGAGGAGATGTTGTTTAAAGGTTTCTCTATATACATATAAGGCAAATAAGCCCCGCCCCTGGCGGCCATGTTTTTTTACGGATCGGAATAATTTTAGCAACTTTGGTAGAGGTTGACCCAAGGAACATCTGTACCAATTTATTTTAAAATCTGACCAGTAGTTTTGAAGAAGATGATTTTTTAAGTTTTCATTTTTTTTTTCTTTTTGTTGCCATGGCAACCAGAGTTCTACATGGATCAAGTTTATTTTAGCAACTTTTGTGAAGGTTGACCCAAGGATCATCCCTGCCAAGTTTAATCAAATTCTGTCCAGTGGTTTCAGAGGAGATGTCGTTTAAAGAAAATTGTTGACGACGGACGACGCACGACGACGGACGCAGGGCGATCCTAATAGCTCACTTGAGCACAAAGTGCTCAGGTGAGCTAAAAATGATATACCTTGATAGTCTGATACCCCTTAATATATTTATGATGTCTAAAATCAATCCCATGCCTAGTTACTGAGACATAAGCACAATAACACTGTGCATGCAAAACTTAAACCAAAAATCCAAGTTAGAAAAGGGCCATAATTTGCATCAGTCCAAAAGTTATCCTCCTGTTTTCTGATGCCCTTGAAGACACACCTTAACTTTCTAGTCAATTCCACAAGCAATTCCTGAGATATAAGCTGGATAGTAGCTTAAATGCAAAAATTTAACCATAATTCTAAGTTAAAAGGGGGTCATAATTTTTAATTTATTCCACCAAGTGTTATCTTCCTTTATAGTATGATACCCCTAAACATATTAAAGATGTTTCAAATCAATTCCATGCCTGGACTCTGAGATATAAGCATGAAAGTACCTTGCATGCAAAACTTTAACCAAAATTTCTAAATTAAACAAGAGGCCCATGATGGCCCTAAATCGCTCACCTGAGATAAATAGGTTGACCCAAGGAACATCTGTACCAATTTATTTTAAAATCTGGCCAGTAGTTTTGAAGAAGATGATTTTTAAAGTTTTCATATTTTTTTTCTTATTGTTGCCATGGCAACCAGAGTTCTATATGGATCAAGTTTATTTTAGGAACTTTTGTGAAGGTTGACCCAAGGATCATTCCTGCCAAATTTAATCAAATTCTGTCCAGTGGTTTCAGAGGAGATGTTGTTTAAAGGTTATATAAGGCAAATAAGCCCCGCCCCTGGCGGCCATGTTTTTTACGGATCGGAAAATTTTTAGCAACTTTGGTAGAGGTTGACCCAAGGAACATCTGTACCAATTTATTTTAAAATCTGGCCAGTATTTTTGAAGAAGATGATTTTTAAAGTTTTCATTTTATTTTTTATTTTTGTTGCCATGGCAACCAGAGTTCTACATAGATCAAGTTTATTTTAGCAACTTTTGTGAAGGTTGACCCAAGGATCATCCCTGCCAAGTTTAATCTAAATCTGTCCAGTGGTTTCAGAGGAGATGTTGTTTAAAGGTTTCTCTATATACATATAAGGCAAATAAGCCCCGCCCCTGACGGCCATGTTTTTTTACGGATCGGAATAATTTTAGCAACTTTGGTAGAGGTTGACCCAAGGAACATCTGTACCAATTATTTTAAAATCTGGCCAGTAGTTTTGAAGAAGATGATTTTTAAAGTTTTCATTTTTTTTTCCTTTTTGTTGCCATGGCAACCAGAGTTCTACATGGATCAAGTTTATTTTAGCAACTTTTGTGAAGGTTGACCCAAGGATCATCCCTGCCAAGTTTAATCAAATTCTGTCCAGTGGTTTCAGAGGAGATGTTGTTTAAAGTTTTCCCTATATACATATAAGGCAAATAAGCCCCGCCCCTGGCAGCCATGTTTTTTTACGGATCGGAATAATTTTAGCAACTTTGGTAGAGGTTGGCCCAAGGAACATCTGTACCAATTTATTTTAAAATCTGGCCAGTAGTTTTGAAGAAGATGATTTTTAAAGTTTTCTTTTTTTTTTTTTTTTGTTGCCATGGCAACCAGAGTTCTACATGGATCAAGTTTATTTTAGCAACTTTTGTGAAGGTTGACCCAAGGATCATCCCTGCCAATTTAAAAATTCTCCGGTGGTTTCAGAGGAGATTTGTTTAAAGGTTTCCATATACATATAAGGCAAATAACCCGCCCCTGGCAGCCATGTTTTTTTACGGATCGGAATAATTTTAGCAACTTTGGTAGAGGTTGACCCAAGGAACATCTGTACCAATTTATTTTAAAATCTGACCAGTAGTTTTGAAGAAGATGATTTTTTAAGTTTTCATTTTTTTTTCTTTTTGTTGCCATGGCAACCAGAGTTCTACATGGATCAAGTTTATTTTAGCAACTTTTGTGAAGGTTGACCCAAGGATCATCCCTGCCAAGTTTAATCAAATTCTGTCCAGTGGTTTCAGAGGAGATGTCGTTTAAAGAAAATTGTTGACGACGGACGACGCACGACGACGGACGCAGGGCGATCCTAATAGCTCACTTGAGCACAAAGTGCTCAGGTGAGCTAAAAAATGATATACCTTGATAGTCTGATACCCCTTAATATATTTATGATGTCTAAAATCAATCCCATGCCTAGTTACTGAGACATAAGCACAATAACACTGTGCATGCAAAACTTAAACCAAAAATCCAAGTTAGAAAAGGGCCATAATTTGCATCAGTCCAAAAGTTATCCTCCTGTTTTCTGATGCCCTTGAAGACACACCTTAACTTTCTAGTCAATTCCACAAGCAATTCCTGAGATATAAGCTGGATAGTAGCTTAAATGCAAAAATTTAACCATAATTCTAAGTTAAAAGGGGGTCATAATTTTTAATTTATTCCACCAAGTGTTATCTTCCTTTATAGTATGATACCCCTAAACATATTAAAGATGTTTCAAATCAATTCCATGCCTGGACTCTGAGATATAAGCATGAAAGTACCTTGCATGCAAAACTTTAACCAAAATTTCTAAATTAAACAAGAGGCCCATGATGGCCCTAAATCGCTCACCTGAGATAAATAGGTTGACCCAAGGAACATCTGTACCAATTTATTTTAAAATCTGGCCAGTAGTTTTGAAGAAGATGATTTTTAAAGTTTTCATATTTTTTTTCTTATTGTTGCCATGGCAACCAGAGTTCTATATGGATCAAGTTTATTTTAGGAACTTTTGTGAAGGTTGACCCAAGGATCATTCCTGCCAAATTTAATCAAATTCTGTCCAGTGGTTTCAGAGAAGATGTTGTTTAAAGGTTATATAAGGCAAATAAGCCCCGCCCCTGGCGGCCATGTTTTTTACGGATCGGAAAATTTTTAGCAACTTTGGTAGAGGTTGACCCAAGGAACATCTGTACCAATTTATTTTAAAATCTGGCCAGTAGTTTTGAAGAAGATGATTTTTAAAGTTTTCATTTTTTTTTCCTTTTTGTTGCCATGGCAACCAGAGTTCTACATGGATCAAGTTTATTTTAGCAACTTTTGTGAAGGTTGACCCAAGGATCATCCCTGCCAAGTTTAATCAAATTCTGTCCAGTGGTTTCAGAGGAGATGTTGTTTAAAGCAAATAAGCCCCGCCCCTGGCAGCCATGTTTTTTTACGGATCGGAATAATTTTAGCAACTTTGGTAGAGGTTGGCCCAAGGAACATCTGTACCAATTTATTTTAAAATCTGGCCAGTAGTTTTGAAGAAGATGATTTTTAAAGTTTTCTTTTTTTCTTTTTTTTTGTTGCCATGGCAACCAGAGTTCTACATGGATCAAGTTTATTTTAGCAACTTTTGTGAAGGTTGACCCAAGGATCATCCCTGCCAAGTTTAATCAAATTCTGTCCGGTGGTTTCAGAGGAGATGTTGTTTAAAGGTTTCTCTATATACATATAAGGCAAATAAGCCCCGCCCCTGGCGGCCATGTTTTTTTACGGATCGGAATAATTTTAGCAACTTTGGTAGAGGTTGACCCAAGGAACATCTGTACCAATTTATTTTAAAATCTGGCCAGTAGTTTTGAAGAAGATGATTTTTAAAGTTTTCATTTTTTTTCCTTTTTGTTGCCATGGCAACCAGAGTTCTACATGGATCAAGTTTATTTTAGCAACTTTTGTGAAGAATGACCCAAGGATCATCCCTGCCAAGTTTAATCAAATTCTGTCCAGTGGTTTCAGAGGAGATGTTGTTTAAAGGTTTCTCTATATACATTTAAGGCAAATAAGCCCCGCCCCTGGCGGCCATGTTTTTTTACGGATCGGAATAATTTTAGCAACTTTGGTAGAGGTTGACCCAAGGAACATCTGTACCAAATTATTTTGAAATCTGGCCAGTAGTTTTGAAGGAGATGATTTTTAAAGTTTTCAAATTAGTTTTCTTTTTGTTGCCATGGCAACCAGAGTTCTTCATGGATCAACTTTATTTTAGCAACTTTTGTAGAGCCTCACCCAAGGAACATTCCTGCCAAGTTTCATTAAATTCTGTCCAGCGGTTTCAGAGGAGATGTTGTTTAAAGCAAATTGTTGACGACGGACGACGCACGACGGACGACGGACGACGCACGACGACGGACGAAGGGCGATCACAAAAGCTCACCTTGAGCACTTTGTGCTCAGGTGAGCTAAAAAGGGGCCATAACTTGTAATATATTCCATAAAAAGTTATCTACCTTGATAATATGATACTCCTAAACATATTAAAGATATTTCAAATCAATCCCATGCCTGGATACTGAGATATAAGCATGAAAGTAACTAGCATGCAAAACTTTAACCAAAATTTCTAAGTTAAAAAGGGCAATAATTTGTAACATATTCCATCAAAAGTTGTCTACCATGAAAGTATGATACCCCTAAACATATTAAAGATGTTTCAAATCAATCCCATACCTGGATACTGAGATATTAGCATGAAAGTACCTTGCATGTAAAACTTTTACCAACATTTCTAATTAAAAAAGGGGCCATAACTTGAAATACATTCCATCAAAAGTTATCTACCATGAAAATATGATACCCCGAAACGTATTAAAGATGTTTCAAATCAATCCCATGCCTGGATACTGAGATATTAGCATGAAAGTACCTTGCATGAAAACTTTAACCAAAATTTCTAAGTTAAAAAGGGGCAATAATTTGTAACAAATTCTATCAAGAGTTATCTACCATGAAAGTATGATACCCCTAAACATATTAAAGATGTTTCAAATCAATCGCATGCTTGATACTGAGATACAAACAAGATAGTAGCTTGCACGCAAAATTTAACCAAATTTTCTATCGCATGCAAAACTTTAACCAAAATTTCTAAGTTAAAAAGGGGCCATAATTCATATTAAATTCAGTCAAGAGTTATCTACCTTGGTTGTCTGATGCCCCTGAACATATTTATAAACTTTCAAGTCAATACCATAAATGGTTTTTGAGATATAAGGTTGATAGTAACTTGCACGCAAAACTTTAACCAAAAGCTGCAACGCCAACGCCGACACCGACGCCAGGGTGACTACAATAGTTCTCATATTCTACGAAAAGTCGAGCTAAAAACGTACTTTATTACTGAAAAGGGGCTGAACTTCGGGAAATTCATTTAGAAACAAGCCAAAACACATACTTCTTTGATTTCTTCACATATTGTTTTTATTTTACGCAATGAACAACAAATGAAAGGTATTTAATTTTGGTTTATCAAGCGGAAAAATATGAGAAATAAACTTCCAGTTTGACCTACAAAATACTGTGAGTTAATTTAAATGTGATTTTCTAAAAATCTGTAATACAAATTTTCTTTTTACTCTAATATTTAGCAGTTAAAGAAATATCACACTAATAAATAAAATATAAAAAATTTTTATTACAGATTTTTAGCGTATTTCACTAAAAAAAGAAAAATTAAACAGATTTCCTGCAATAAAAGACCTATTTCTTAGAAATAAATGGATGTCAGTTGAAATAAATGTTTGCTGAAATTGAAAAAAATATATTCCTTATAAATTTCATTATATATCAGTACAAAAACAGTGAAAAGGGGTTGAAATATCCCTTTTACTGATGCTAGCGTCACAATTGCTAAATTCCGCCGGCCGATTTTAGACATCGGCAGAGTTGTGATGTTAGCTGCCGCCGGTCGATTTTTTACACATTGCTGAGAGCAGTCACATTTAACTGCCAACAAAATGCCGCCTGTCGGCGGCAGTTGGTTTCAAAGGCTCACGGGAAACGTGACACCCCAAAATATTCGGCAAGTGGCAGTTAGGTGGCAGGGCGGCGACAGCTAGAATTAAACTGCCACCACCCTGCGAGCTGGCGGGGGACAGCCCATTTACAACTGCCGCCGGCCGGCGATTGAGCAATCTAGCTGCCACCGCTCTGCGCCCGCCCGATAATCTGATGGATGCAGGCCGATTTTCGGTTGATATATATGGTAATAGTCAATTCATTATAAACTAATGTCTGGTAGTCTGAAATCGGCAGATCGCAGTCCTGCCACCTACCGACATTGCCTGCCGCCTCCCAGCCTCCGCGCTGCCACCGGCTGATATATTTAAATCGGGCGGTGGCATGTCAGCTGCTTGCTGGCAACGTCTAAAATGCCGACTGCCGCCGGCTGATCGTAACTGCCGCAGTCCTGCCACCGGCCGATATTTAGTGAAAACTGGCATTTACAACGTCGGCTGGCGGCATTTAGTGATTTGTGACGACAGCATGAGCTTATTAAAAAAGGCAATAAACTGGATGCAGAATTAGATGGGACCTATTTCCTGAAAATCTGAGGTAGATTCATGATGAAGTATATACACGTAAAGTGGTTCCCAGGATGACATGAAAAGCCTGTGGCTTAATGTGCACTTTTCAACTGTAATTGTGACCTTGGTCATGGATCTAGGGACCCAAATCAGTAGTAAGATGCATCATCTCATTGAGGCAATATACGTAACTGCCAAATCATTTGTTTTTATTTGTTGGGTTTAATGTCCCACCAACAGTATTTCAGTCATTTGGGGGCTATGTCTACTTGAGACAGATATAGTGCTGCCACAATGCAGTATCACGCCATAGACATGTGGCATGATACCACAGCAAGTCACATTAACCTGACACTGGGCCAACCAGTCCTGGAACAACAGTTTAGACTGTCATAATTATGCGACCTTCAGAATGTCATATGCGACCTTCAATGGGACTTTCAAAAAAAGGTCACATATGACAAGGAGTCTTTAAAAAAAGATATCTCAAATTTTTTAAATATTTTTTATTATACTAGTGTTTAGCAGAATGAGATACATGTAGTTCTGTTATTATTGCAATGATATACAATAAAATGTATTTTAGATGAATTTATACAATTTATTTACTGTTTATTGCAAAATTTTTACTTTTGATAAAATATGCTTTATTTCTTAAAGACAAATTCCAAGATGGATAATAGTAAAATACAATAGATGTATGTAATTTTATTTACAAAGTCCAAGCATGTAATAAAGGATGAAAATAATAAAAATACATGTTCATGTACTAAAACTGTTTGAAATATTTTAAAGTCTTCTTGCATTTATATCTGTTCAATAAAAGAAATTTATTGCACATCAATGGTGTTGTTCAAATAAGTCTGTATTTTTGTTTGTTTTTTATTTTTACTCACAAAAAAAGACAACTCATCATCAACTTTAGACACTAGATTAAACATTATATAGTAGGGTGACAACCAGTGGGTTTTGGGAGTTGGGGTGGCCATAAAAGTAGAACAAGCAATGTTATATACCAAAATGTTCTCCAATGTCTGTACTATATGAAACTGCCGGAATAAATTGCCAACGCCTGGTGCGGACTCAGAAATCCAAGATGGCCGCCATAAATCGCAAGTTCAGTGAAAATATTTTATCTGTTTGTTACAGATTTATTTACAGAGGTAGTTCAAAATATTTGCATGATTATTACTCCTTCCATAATGTACATCAAATTCATATACAACAATGGCAAATTCAAGGTCAAAGTCAAGGTCATTTCAGGGTCATAGTACAAAAAATACTCCAAAATTTGATATCTCCTTCCTACTCTTTCTCATTTTATGCATTTTTATACTCAAATGGATTACTTTTAGTGATAGAAATATTGTTATGTGTGTATTCTTTCATTTAAAACTGTTTTGTATGATATTTGTGTTCAGATTATGTGTAGATTATGTACAAACTTTGGTAGTTTACACACATACACATTATCCAAGATGGCCGCCATTCAATTGCTGTATCAATGATCATTGGATGTTTCATTGATGAATACCATATACAAAGGTCAATTTTGAGTGTTTGAAAGAAATTACTTTATTTTAGCATGTATGCAAAACTTACAAATTTGACCTTTCAAAGTCAAGTTATGTTGACAAAGGACGCAGGATGACAGATATTCAGCAGTCACAATTTTGCTCTGGTTAGCTAATAACAAGAGGGCCATAATGGCCCTGATCGCTCACCTGGTATAATAAGGCTATGTAAAATCAAGTGTCCCTGGGGCTGGGCCAATTTTGACCCCAGGGCCATGATTTGAACAAACTATGTAGAGGTCTCTTAGCCCATGTTACATACCAAATATCTAAACTCCAGGCCTTGTTGTTTCTGAGAAGAAGATTTTTTTAGTTTTTTCCTATATTAGCCTTTGTTAAATCAAGTGACCCCTATGGCGGAGCCAAATTTGACCCCAGGGTCATGATTTGAACGAACTTTGTAAAGATCCACTAGACAATGCTACACATCAAATATCTTAGCTCAAGGCCTTGTGGTTACAGAGAAGAAGATTTTTTAAGATTTCACCTTTAAAATCTATTTTTAGCTCCAGTGACCTAATTATGCAACAGACCGGAAACATTTGAACAATTATCACCTTAGGAACATCCTTGCAAAGTTTGATCACTTTTCCCATCATTAGTTTCAGAGAAGAAGATTTTTAAGTAAATTGTTGACGACTGATGACGGACGACTTATGACTCATGACGCCGGACAAAGGCTGGTCCCAAAAGCTTATCTTGGCACTTTGTGCCAGGTGACCTAAAAACATGGAACACATTATCAAAATATAGACACCCAATCAAATCATGCTTACTTACAAATGCCACATCTGTAAAACATGTATATCCTAAACATGATGGAAAATGAATCACACACACACACAAAGAAAAGGGAGATAACCTGTCTAATGTGTACACTTGAAGTTAATATGAACTTCTTTATATGATAGTTTTAGAGGTACATCAATTGTTTTTATTGGAGTAGCAAATTGATATGTTGGAAAACACTTCTATGATAGACTTTTTATTAGTTTTTGTGGTTGGCGTGGGGATTAACAACAATTAGTAGATAAAAAATTTTGTTATTTTGTTGACCATGAATATTTTTCTTTTTTTAGTTATTTGTTTTACTTTTTTAAAAAACCCATACCAGAAAGAATTAGAGCTATCACTGAAAGTGATTAATACCTCGCAAAATGCTTTGATAAAGGAGAAGCTAGACTCCAGGCAGAGCATAGATAAGAACTTGTATACATTGTATATTGGTTATAACAGTAAGTAATAAGTAAGTAAAGTCTTTATTTTAAGTGGATAGAGAGTCCATTATGGTTGTTTGGCACAATAGTTTAAAAGTGTAGAGTTACAGTTCTTAGACACTGTACTTCTCCTAGTCGCCATCTGTTTATATTTTAAGTTTCAAGTCAATACATGTACCTTGTATAATTTTCGAGTTATGATCCGGACAAGAACTAGAGCTATCACTTAAGGTGATGAATACCCCACACACAGCCTTTGTTTACAATCAAGTGCCCAGCTATAGGAGGTAAGTCACAATGAATTGATGAATTCAAGTGACAAATTATACAAGACTAATAAAAAAAAGAATATCTTTTTATGTTCAGTGGCTGTCTTTAACAAAAAATTCCAACATTCATCAATTCAGTAAGGGCACCGTAAACAAATTAGTCTGAACAGCATGCACATGCAAAAATAAAATCAAATCAAATAAATAAATTAATAAATTAATAAATAAATAATAATAATAAAAAATAGATTTAAATGACCAGCTAATTTAAATTGTATATGTAATAAAGTTCTAAGTTCATCAACAGATAAATGAGATGAGGAAAACTGTAGCTAAAGAAAGTAAATTAGTTATTGGGAAATAATGCAAAGAAAATCAGCAAAGGGCAATAACACAAAAGAAAATCAGTCAACTGTAACCATTTCACAATATGCACATCTATGCTTGCTAGTGAAGCTTCCTATGAAATTTGATCGAAATCCATCCAGTGTTTATTGAAAAATAGCGTGGACAAAGAAAATTCCAAGAATCAGCAAAGGGCCATAACTCAAAAGAAAATCAGTCAACCGTAACCATTTCATAACATGCACATCTGTGCTTGATATTGAAGCTTCCTATGAAGTTTGATTGAAATCCATCCAGTAGTTATTGAGAAATAGCGTGGACAAAGAAAACTCCAGAAAATCAGCAAAGGGCCATAACTCAAAAGAAAATTAGTCAACTGTAACCATTTCATAATATGCACATCTGTGCTTGATATTGAAGCTTTCTATGAAGTTTGATTGAAATCCATCCCGTTGTTATTGAGAAAGAGCGTGGACAAAGAAAACTCCAGAAAATCAGCAAAGGGCCATAACTCAAAAGAAAATCAGTCAACCGTAACCATTTCATAACATGCACATCTGTGCTTGATATTGAAGCTTCCTATGACGTTTGTTTGAAATCTATCCAGCAGTTATTGAGAAATAGCGTGGACAAAGAAAACTCCAGAAAATCAGCAAAGGGCCATAACTCAAAAGAAAATCAGTCAACCGTAACCATTTCATAACATGCACATCTGTGCTTGATATTGAAGCTTCCTATGACGTTTGTTTGAAATCTATCCAGCAGTTATTGAGAAATAGCGTGGACAAAGAAAACTCCAGAAAATCAGCAAAGGGCCGTAACTAAAAAAAAAAGTCAATCAACTGTAACAATTTCATAATATGCACACCAGTGAAGTTTCCTATGAAGTTTGATTGAAATCCATCTAGTAGTTATTGAGAAATAGCGTGGACAAAAAAACTACAGACGGACGGATCGACCGACCGATGGACGGACCAACGGACGGACCGACCGACCCGACTGACCGACATGGTGACTCCTATATACCCCCCCAAACTACGTTTGCGGGGGGTATAATAAAATAATACAAGAGTGCCAATGCGGCCACAATACACGCCGCCACAAAATATAAAGACCAAGAGGGTCCTTTTAATTAATGGTTTTAACATTTCTGTAAGCATAAGCTCATAATGAAGTCTGTGAGACCAATTAATTTAGCAAAACAGAGATAGAACCCTAAAAAGGCTTCCGATATGAAAGTAGGTCAAATAGCAGTATCAATATGAATCCTTTTTTCTTTCTCCACATAACTCTTGCAAAAATCACTGTACCAGAAAATCCCTGCTTTATGCACTTTTACCTGTTTAGATACTTGAGTTGTGTTTTCAAGAGACCATATTTAGAAAGGCATAACTATTGCAAATATTGATAAACATCAAAATCCCTGCTTTGTGCATATCTACCCATTAAATAAATGACGTTGCCCAAGTTTTGAAAAGATTAGGTCAGAAACATACAAGGAATTGCATTCACAAGGCTGAAATATCAATCAGCTAAAGAGACTAAGTTTCAAAGAACACAAATCTTGTAACAAGAGGGCCAAGATGGCCCTGTGTCGCTCACCTGAGTAAGATGGCTGTTTTAGGCATAATGACAAAAAATCTGGCACCTAAGTGTTTTTCTAACATTTGACCTACATATTCATCCTACCTGAATTTGCACTCAACTGGGAATTCATGCAGTCATCATTCATATCAAGCTTAATGAAGACTGGGACAAAAATGTAGGCCTCTAGAGTGTTCACAAGATTTTTTTCGATTTGACCTGGTGACCTAGTTTTTGACCTCATGTGACTCATTTTCGAACTCATCCAATATATCAATTACACAAACATCCTGACCAAATCTATTGAAGATTGGGCCAAAACTGTGGCCTGTAGAGTGTTCACAAGGTTTTTCTAAGATTTGACCTGGTGACCTAGTTTTTGACCCCACATGACCCCAATAATCTGACCAAATCTATTGAAGATTGGGCCAAAACTGTGGCCTGTAGAGTGTTCACAAGGTTTTTTTAAGATTTGACCTGGTGACCTAGTTTTTGACCCCACATGACCCAATTTTCTAACTCATCCTAGATATCATGTAGACAAATATTCTGACCAAATTTTATGAAGATTGGGCCAAAACTGTGGCCTCTAGAGTGTTCACAAGGTTTTTCAAGGATTTGACCTAGTGACCTAGTTTTTGACCCCACATGACCCAATTTCAAACTCATCCGAGATATCATGTAGACAAACATCCTGACCAAATTTTATGAAGATTGGGCCAAAACTGTGGCCTCTATAGTATTCACAAGGTTTTTCAAGGATTTGACCTAGTGACCTAGTTTTTGACCCCATGTGACCCAATTTTGAACTCATCTGAGATATCATGTAGACAAACATTTTGATCAAATTTTATGAAGATTGGGCCAAAACTGTGGCCTGTAGAGTGTTCACAAGGTTTTTCTAAATTTTTAACTGGTTACCTAGTTTTTGACCCCACATGACCCAATTTCAAACTCATCCGAGATGTCATGTAGACAAACATCCTGACCAAGTTTCATGAAGATTGGGCCAAAGTTGTGGCCTCAAGAGTGTTCACAATGTTTTTCTAAGATTTGACCTAGTGACCTAGTTTTTGACCCCACATGACCCAATTTCAAACTCATCCGAGATATCATGTAGGCAAACATCCTGACCAAGTTTCATAAAGATTGGGCCAAAACTGTGGCCTCTAGAGTGTTCACAAGGTTTTTCTAAGATTTGACTTGGTGACTTAGTTTTTGACCCCACATGACCCAATTTCAAACTCATCTGAGATATCATGTAGATAAACATCCTGACCAAGTTTGATGAAGATTGGGCCAAAACTGTGGCCTCTAGAGTGTTCACAAGCAATTGTTGACGACGGACATCGGACGACGGACTACTCACGACAGACAAAAGGCAATCACAAAAGCTCACCCGAGCACAAGTGCTCAGGTGAGCTAAAAATCAATGAACCGGAAAATCACCACTTCATGCACATCTACCCATTTAAGTAAAGACATCTCCAATCTGTACAGCATTATCAAAACCTTGAACAATACATACTTACATGCCGAGCATAATAATTCTAAAAAGTTTAAAATCCAGCATCAGCGTAGTTATATATCATCCTTGAGATATATGTCAGGCACATAAGGCATGATTATCAATGCACACACAATTAATAAAGAACTGCCAAGGAAGTTACAAGATTTTTTAAGTCGAATCAAGGACAATAACTCCGGGGCAATAACTGCCATCCTTGAGACAACTTAAGTGAAATTTATGACACACACCTCTCTACCTGATTATCAATGCACACACAAAATTTGAACTGAATCAGTTAAGAAATGTAGAAGAAATTCGTGTAACAAGATATTTTGAGTTAAAACAGAGGCAATAACTTTGTAATCCTTGAGATAACTCTAGTGAAATTTATGTCACGCACCTCTCCACCTGATTATCAATGCACACACAAAATCTGAACCGAATTGGTTAAGAAATGTAAAAGTATTTTGCGTCACAAGTTTTTTGGATGGACAGACAGATCGACAAACCAACAGATCAACAGACTGACAGACTGACTCCTATATACCCCCTTTCAAACTTCGTTTGCGGGGGTATATAAAGAATCTGCAAATCAATCACAGAAATGCATCTTTAAGCATATTTGTTGATCCAATCAATCATCATCCAACAATATTTTTCATATGCACTTCAAGTTCAATTGATTCTTTGGTACAAACATCTTCATCTGGGGTGTTGTTTTAGAGAATTTGAGGACTGGTCAATTGACTGCAATTCTTAGTCTGAACAGCAAAAGACATACTGCTTATGAAATCTTTTCAATTGATTTGATAGTGAGGTTCAAATGGTTCATGGTGTAGTAGGAAACAGAAGTACCTGGAAAAAACCAACATGTCCAAATGTGCAACCAGATACTCTTTAACATACAACACTGGATCAACCTTGCATCAACACATGTTGCATTGGTCAAAAGCCAGTGTTACTATCCATATTTACCTTTAAAGGTGTTGGTGAGTAAAACAATGTAAAAAGTTATTTTCAGGTTAATCTTATTTTATACCGATGGCATTGATCATTTCCTTGATAGGTCTCATGTTCAACAGAATATAATGGCAAACACTCACCTATTCCACACTGGGAGTCATCCAGTGTCTTGATAAAGTTGTCCCTGATTTCCGACATCATTGTGGTAAAACAGAAAAAACTGTCTGACTCTGCATGCTCTACAGGAGAAAAACAAGATGTGTTAAAACAAGAGAACCATATTGCCCTAGATCGCTCACCAGAGTACATCAGCTTCTTTAAAATAATTCAGGTCACTTAATTTTACCTTGTTTCTTCCAGCAACAACCAAATTCAAGTCTCAGATAGAAAGAATTCATAAGTTAGTCAATCATCTGGAGGCTTCATATTTCAAGGGATCAAAAATGCTTACACAATTATGTTATGAAACTTTGAGGTAATCAATGGTGCAAAAAAAAAAGAATTTATTCTGAACATTAGTTCCAGGAGAGAGGAATTTTCTATATAGAGAATATAAGAAAACTAGACGACCCCCTATATGATTCATCTTCAAGGGATCAACTTTATTTTAATAATTACGGTAGACAGCAATGAGGTGACCATATATGCCAAAAAGAAATTTAATTCTAACCAGTGGTTTCATAGAAGAAGAAATCTTCAATATGGAGTAAGTATATAAGGAAACTAGCAGACCCCTACGGACCTCATTTTACAAGGGATTTATTTTAAAATTATTGCAGACAGTCATGAAGTGCCAAAGGAAATCAAATTCTGACCACTGGTTTCAGAAGAGAAGATTTTTGAAGTTTTTAAAGTAAAAATTCTGTTGGTTGCCATGGCAAACAGAGTTCTGCATGATCAGGTTTATTTTAGCAACTTTTGTGGAGGTTTAACCAAGGATAATCCATACCAAAATTCATCAATATCTACTCAGCGATTTCAGAGATGTCGTTTAAAGCAAACTGTTGATGACTGACGATGCACAACAGACGCAGGGTGATCCTAATAGCTCACCTTGAGCATGTTGTGCTCTGGTAAACTAAATACTTTGTGCACCCAAACACAGACCAGTGCAAATTAAAGTATGCATTTCAGGCTCAAAGGCCTACAAAATACCCATTTTTTTATCTACTTATTAGACAGAGTGAGTCATTTACAACATGTATCAGAATTGAGTCATTAAATGTAGAAAATCAGATAATTTTCAAAAATAAGCGAGTCAGATTCAAATTCCAGGAGTAATTAATTATAAATCTTAACTCGAGGGTAAATAAAATAGGTCAAAATGGACCTCAGAGTTTTGGTCCTTGATGAGAATGTAGACCTTGTGATAGTGAACAAGTATGTGAATTTTGATGATAGATGGTTTAGTATGTTATAAGTAATGGAATTGGTTAAAGTTTTTCACAAAGACGGCGCCAACGATGACAAAAACAGAATGATAACAATAACAAGACTTTTTTAAAGCAGAAAAGCTAATAACAACCTGGAATCAACAAACTAGATGCAACAATAAATTACTATACCGCTGAAAATGACTAATAAACTAGATGGCAACAACAAATAATTGTACAGCTGGAAATGACTTATAAACTAGATTGTAATGATAATAATTGTACAGCTGGAAATGACAAATAAAATAGATGGCAATGACAAACAATTGTACAGCTGGAAATGACTAATTAAGTAGATGGCAATGATAAATAAGGTACAGCTGAAAATGACTAATACACTAGATGGCAATGATAAATAATTGTACCTTGGAAATGAATAATTGTCTAGGTGCAACAATAAATAATTGCACAACTGGAAATAAATAATAAACTAGATGGCAATGACAAATAATTGTACATTTGGAATTGACTAATTAACTAGATTCAATGATAAATAATTGTACAGCTGGAAATAACTAATAAACTTGATGGTAATGATAATTACTTGTACAGCTGTAAATGACTAATAAACTGCAGTCCATTTACGATAAATGGAACGGTCTGCGGACTGACAGAAATGTTTGAAAAATCATGTCATCCGAACTAACTTGTTTTACACCATCATTTTACCATCGTTTTATTACCATATTTGTAACAAATACATGTTTTGATAATCATTTGACGCTATATATATTGAGTAAGAACACATTTTTTTTTTTCACTTTTCACTCCTATAAAATACCAAGTCACAAATAAAGTCATACATGTTAGCACGACATTGACAATAATAAACATTTACAAACCCTATTGTCTTCTTAATGACCTTCTGTTTTTGCTGTTTTATACTATATCATGTGTTGTCTGTCTGGTGTACACTGTACATCAATCTGGAATCTCTTGATTTTACCCAGTTTTCCATAGGAAATCCTTTAAATATCCCCTATTAAACAATAAGGCCCAGAACTAAGTATTATCTATTCACTGCTCTTGAATTACCGTAAGCACTCATGTATTGTGCACACTCATGTATAGTGCGCATCCCAAGTTTGAGGTTCAAAACCTTGGAAAAAATCTATTTCCCTTCTATAATGCGCACTCATTCTTCGTATATCGAGGAGGCCTCCATTTTGTTTAGCTGCGGGTGTTTTGCGGATATTCAATTGAACTACAGGTACCAAAAGTACTACTGCTTTCATAAGATGTTTATTATTCACACCTCTTGTATTCACACTCAGCTTACATTGTTACGTTTATGTTCATTATGGGCAATACTTTGAGTAATCGTCTTCAAATAATGATACCTTGTTGTTTGTTTGTCGCAAGCCCCTTTCCAATTAGAATTTGAAGTATACAATTATCTTTGACAGGAACAGTTCTCTCCCAAATGGAACTAAATAGCTAGAATATCACCTGACTGTACTAAACAAGAGGGCCATGATGGCCCTGGGTCGCTCACCTGAGAACCAGGTATTTATGGGAGGAAAAGAAACAGCAAATATCTAATGATATTGTGGAAAATGGGCTTTGCCTTCTGCCAGCCATGAGTCGAGTGAGTAATTATGGACAAGACGAATTTTCGAATTTGTACTATATACATATAAGGAAAATGGGCACCATCCCCTGGCCGCCATATTTTTCAAAGGAATAAAATAATTTGAACAATCTTGGTAGAGAGTGACCTAAAGAACATCTGCGCCAAATAACTTGGAAATCCAGCCAGTACTTTTGGAGGAGAAGATCTTTGAAGGTTTTACTATATACATATAAGGAAAACGGGCTCCGCCCCCTGGCAGCCATGTTTTTCAACGAATCAAAATATTTGAACAATCTTGGTAGAGAGTGACCCAAGGAACATCTGTGCCAAATAACTTGGAAATACAGCCAATACTTTTGGCCAAAAAGATTTTTGAAGTTTTTACTATATACATATGAGGAAAACAGGCTCCACCCGCTGGTGGCCATGTTTTTCAACGGATCAGAATAATTGGACTATCTTAGTAGATAGTGACATAAGGAACATCTGTGCCAAATAACTCTGAAATCTGCCCAGTAGTTTTGCAGGAGAAGATTTTCAAAATTGTATGGGTTTTTTTCTGCTGCCATGGCAACCAGAGTTCTGCATGAAATCAAATTCTTTGAACAACTATGAAAGGGCGTCACCTAAGAAACATTCCTGTGAGGTTTCTTTAAAATTGGCCCAGTGGTTTAGGAGGAGATGTCGTTTAAGTTAAATGTTGATGACAGACGACAGACACCGGACATTCATCAGTCACATCATGTGATCATAAAAGAAGTACCATTCAATTCATCTCATCATGAGGAACAGGAATATATATGGTTTAAGGGTGGGGATTTTTTTAGTAAATATGAGGGGTAAATATGAGGGGTGGGGCCTGCCCCTGGGTGACACCAAAGTAGTGCTGTCCAATCTGTCTCATCATGAGGAACAGGAATATATATGGTTCAGGGGTGGGGATCTGAACATTTTTTTAGATATAAGGACATAAGTAAAATTGAGGGGTTGGGGCCTGACCCCTGGGTGACCTCGGCGGACACCAAAGTGGTACTATTCAATTCTTCTCATTATGAGGAACAAAAAAATATATGATTTAGGTTTGGAAATTTTAAATATTTAATCAAAATACATTTTTTATGTAAAAATCCATCTTTGAGGGGGTGGGGCCTGACACCCAGGGACCCCACATTTACAAAATTCAGGCGGGCACCACTACTCACTTTGAACTATAATTGTGTGAAGTTTTGTTAAGATCGGTTGAGAAGCCTCTGAGATATGGCCTGTACAAAGTTGCCAGCAGAAGAAAAAAGAATAATAATAACTAGAATCGCTATCGCGATATCATCGGTTTTCGCAAAAGGAATTCCATTCAGTTCACGAGTCGCATAATTCGAATACCATATTTCTTCGTTAACTGGCTTGTCGAATAGTACTAATAATGATCTTTCAAACATTTTTGTTGCAATGTTTAAACAGACTTTTTACTCAGTAGAATATTTTTGAGTATTAACTGTAACTTATGTAGTCGCAAATTGAAAACCTTTTTAACCAAATTCAGTTAGTGCCACATTAGATGTGTGTGTTACTTTATGATGGCGACAAACAACATTTGTAATCGATAAACAACAATTGCAAACGACACACACGAGTATAGAATGACAAACGATAATGCCAATTGACACGCGACATTATAACAAACTAATGAAATATCACATGAAGTTTTGAGTGTCGTTTCAAACTGCTGTCTCCAAGGAACAGAATGCCAAAAAAAAAAAAATGGCACAAAAATCAGATTTCAATTTTTTTAGTTATAAAGAGTGATTTCAAGCCAAGCGCCCCCTAGCGGCCAAATGAGAAACAAAATTTATTAAAATTTTACTATAAGGTACCTAGCAATGCAGCAAATAGTTCAATCAAGTATACAAGTCGGTCTAGTCAAACATTCTATTTCTTATATATCACAATTTGAAGCATAAAAACTGATTTACAGTTATTCCAAAAAAGGATCAAACTTTTGACTGCCGTAATATGACCAAATCAAGTCCGATCTTCAAAAACTAAAACTTTTGTCCATATACTCTTAATGAAATATTTTTAGTTTTGGAGCTATTTGGGGCCGAATAAAAACACAATAATCGTAATATGACCTTGACCTTTTCATTTATTTTTAAACATTTTAATTGTGAGGTACTTTGAAACATAACAATACATAAGGTGTGAATATATCAAGAACAACGGACAAAAATAAAGTCAAGAGCGACAAAAAACATGTTTTGAAATTTTATTTTTTCCTAAATTTTAGTGAAGTTTGACTGTTTCTAGTGGACAAACCATGCATTTCTATAATTCGCCACCCCATATATTTTGTGCGTATATATGTCTTGAAAATCATTTGCAGCAAACAAAATTCTTCTATCTGATCTCTAACAAAAATGGATAGGTTTTACCTAGACCTACCCTCATTTGCACAGTACTTTGCGAGGTTCGAACTTTCAACCTTCCGTTATTAACTGTAACATTTTCAGACACTTATACCTTGAAACTATCATATTTTATTAGGCTATCAACTAGGAACAGAATGCAAAAAACTGTATTCAAATCGGACTTCAACTTTTTAAGTTATAAGCAAAAGAGTTATTTCAAGCAAAGCGCCCCTTTTTTTAGTTTTTAGTTTTGCAGCTATTTGGGGCCGAATAAAAATACAATAATCGTAATATGACCTTGACCTTTTCATTTATTTTTTAACTTTTTAATTGTGGGGTACTTTCCGACCTGACTGTACATAACATGTGAAAATTTATGAAGAATGAATCAAAAATAAAGTCAGGAGCGACAAAAAACATGTTTTTGAAATTTTAATTTTTCCTAAAATGTAGTGACGTTTGACCGTTTCTAGAGGACAAACCATGCATTTCTTAAATTCTCCACCCCATATATTTTGTGCGTATATGTCTTGCAAATCATTTGTAACATACAGATTTCTTTTATCTGATCTCTAGCAAAAATGGATAGGTTTTTCGTACACCTACCCTCATTTGCACAGTTTTTTGCGAGGTTCGAACTTTCAACCTTCTGTAGCTCAAATACTTTCAGCGACACGTACCCTCGAAACCTATCATATTGTATTAGGCTATCAACAAGGAACATAATAAAAAAAACGCATTTGAATCGGACCTCAAATAACAGAGTTATTAGCCATTAATGAATTTCATACAAAACGCCCCCTAGCGGGAAAAATAAGACATAAATGAAAATTTTCTCAAAGTTAGGATCATCTTTAAATACGTGGTAAAAAATGATTTCATAAATGTGGCTTTTCTGATCACGGAGATTTGCCGTTCACAAAAAAGGGTTAGAAAAATAATAATAAACAAGAATCGCAATCGCGATATCATCGGTTTTCGCAAAAGCAATTCCATTAAGTTCACGAGTCGCATGATTCGAAAAATATTTCTTCGTTCAATGGCTTGTTTATAATGTTAACAGCGATCTTTCAAAGACTTTTGTCGCAATGTTTAAGAAGACTTTTTACCCAAAAGAAGATTTTTGAGTATTACCTGTCAGTTATGAAATCGCGATATCATCAGTTTTCATGAAAGCAATTCCATTCAGTTCATGAGTCGCATGATTCGAAAAACATATTTCTTCGTTTAATGGTTTGTTGATACTGTTAACAGTGATCTTTGAAACGTTTCTGTCGCAATGTTTAAGCAGACTTTTTACCCAAGAGAGTATTGTTGAGTATAACCTGTCAGTTATGAAATCGGGATATCATCAGTTTTCATGAAAGCAATTCCATTCAGTTCATGAGTCGCATGATTCGAAAAACATATTTCTTCGTTCAATGGCTTGTTGAATACTGTTAACAGTGATCATTCAAACATTTTTGTCGCAATGTATAATAAGACTTTTTACCAAGAAGAATACTTTTGAGTATTACCTGTCTGTTATGTAGTCGTAAACTTGAAAACATTTTTTACGGACTTCGAGTACTGCAATGTTATATGTGTGTTTAGCTTTATGATGGAGACAAATGAAAATTGTATTCGATAAACAACAATTGCAAACGACAAACAACAGTATAAAATGACACACGACAATGCAATATGCCAGTCAACACTATTACGAACAACTGTTGCATTGAATTACTATCATTTTTATGAAATATCGCATTATCTTTTTTGTGTTATTTCAAATTGATGTCACCGAAGAACAGAACGCAAAAAAAATCGCATAAAAATCAGACTTCATTTTTTTTAAAATTATTAATAGTGATTTCAAGCTAATCGCCCCCAAGCGGCAAAATGAGAACCAAAACTGATTAAAATTTTACTATTAGGTACCTAGCAATGCAGCAAATGGTTCAATCAAGTATACAAGTCGCACTAGTCAAACATTCTATTCCTTATATATCACAATTTGAAGCATAAAAACTGATTTACAATTGTTCTAAAGAGGATCAAAACTTGGACTGCCGTAAAATGACCAAATCAAGTCCGATCTTCAAAAACTAAACACCAATGGAAAGATCTCTTCACAGACGAAAAACTTTTGTTCATATACTTTCGATAAAATATTTTTAGATTTGGAGCTATTTTATGTCGATAAAAATAGTAATAATTGGTATATGACCTTGACCTTTGCATATTATACTTGATTTTTATTCTATGATTTTATTTGTTTTATAAAGATGCATAAACAGTGAAATAATGATGAAGATTGAACAAAAAAATAAAGTCAGGAGCAGCAAAAAAGAGGAAACATATGGATATACAATTGTTTGATAAGAGGATCAAACTTTGGACTGTGGTCATTTGATCAAATGAAGTCCGATCTTCAAAAGCTAAACACCAATGGAAAGATCTCTTCACAGACTAAAACTTTTGTTCATATACTTTCTATAAAATATTTTTAGATTTGGAGCTACAGTGGGGCTTTCGTTCATGTTGGCAAACGAACCGCACGATACACGCACGATAAACGCAAACGAACCGCACGATACACGCACGTTACACGATAAACGAACGAACGAACGATGCATATACACGTTTGATGCACGATACACGATGCACGATACACGGACCGCACGAAACGAACGATTGCAGATAGGCACGGTAGCGAGGTTAATCGATTTACTCGGTTTTTTTCGCCCAAGTGAACAAGGCAATTAATCAATTTATAAATAAAACCATCATTAAAACTAACACATACACACACACACGAAAAAAAACAACGAATGTTCTATAATAGGAAGTCACATGTTCTAAATCGTGTCGAAATTACAAATAATTGTTGTTACACATTGAATTTATTAGATCTATAACGATCCTATGCTTTGAACAATTATTTATTCGCGCCAAGCGTCATTGGTAACCGCATAATACGATTTAATTGGCTATCTTACAGCAGGTGAAGTGATCTCCCTTCGTACACAATACAGGGGAGACCACTCTACGTAGTTAACTCATTATTTTTATTAAACATGAATCGATATAAGACTTAAATTGTAACAGACAACGTAAGTAATCTACAGTTAAATGTTGCCATGCGGTGAGTAACCACTTAACTGATTTTGAAAAGCTGAAATTCTAATGCTGGCTTTTAAGGAAGCGTTGAACTCAAAATATATCGTGCGGAACGATTCACACGGAAGGAACAATGCGATAAACGAAACACGTTACACGATACACGTTACACGATACACGAAATACGTTACACGATACACGAAACACGTTAGAATCGTGCACGATAAACGCACGCACCATACACGAACGATACACGGAAACGGAACGCACGATACACACACGATACATGAAAAATATGCCAACATGAACGCAAGCCTCACTGTATTTTATGCCGATAAATATAATAATAATTGGTATATGACCTTGACCTTTGCATATTATGGGTGATTTTTTTTTCTATGATTTTATTTGTTTTATAAAAATGCATTAACAGTGAAAAAATGATGAAGATTGAATAAAAAATAAAGTCAGGAGCTGCAAATAACCTTAAAAGTCATGCTTTTAAAATGTTGATTTTTCGAAAATATTGGTTATATTTGACCGCGTACTGTGGACAAACCATGCATTTCTCAAAATCGCCACACCATATATTTTGTGCGTATATGTCTTGCGAATCATATGCAACAAACAAAATTCTCCTATCTCATCTCTGAAAAAAATGGGGACTTTTTTTCGTAGACCTACCTTTATTTCATCGTTTTTTCGAGATTCGAACTTTCAACCTCCTGTAGCACGAAAGTTTTATATACGCATATAATTGAAACGTATCATATTTTATTAAGGTTCTGACAAGGAACACAATGCAAAAAAACACATTTGAATTGGACCTCAAATAACAGAGTTATTAGCCCTTAGTCATTTTTACAAAACGCCACCTAGCGGCAAAACTAAGACAAAAATGAAAATTTTCTCAACGTTAGGATCAAATTCAGATCTTAGGACAAAACTGGTAAAAAAATCAGAAATGTGACTTTTTTCTATCATGGTGATATGCCGTTCACAAAAAAAGGTTAGAAAAATAATAATAAAACTAGAACCGCAAAGCGGCATCTTGGTTTTCGCTTTTAATTTGACTAGTAAGAGTACTGGTTTCAACTGCAGACATAATTAATTGATATTAACTTTATTCGAATATTTTTGTAAATTGATCAAATGAAGTCAGATCTTCAAAAACTAAACATCATTAGATCGATCTCTTCACGAACTAAAACTTTTATTTTTTTAAGCTATTTTGTGCCGATAAAAATAACAATAATCGGTATTATGACCTTGACCTTTGTATATTTTCATCGTTATTTACTATAAGTTTATTTGTATTATTTAAATGCATAAACAGTGACAAAATGATGAAGATTGAACAAAAATAAAGTCAGGAGCTGCAAAAAAGAAGCAACAGATGGATTTACAATTGTTTGATAAAATGATCAAACTTTGGACTGTGGTCATTTGATCAAATGAAGTCCGATCTTCCAAAACTAAACACCAATGGAAAGATCTCTTTACAGACTAAAACTTTTGTTCATATACTTTCTGTAAAATATATTTAGATTTGGAGCTATTTTATGCCAATAAAAATAATAATGATTGGTATATGACCTTGACCTTTGCATATTATGCTTGATTTTTTTCTATGATTTTATTTGTTTTATTAAAATGCATAAACAGTGAAATAATGATGAAGATTGAACAAAAAATAAAGTCAGGAGCAGCAAAAAAGAGGAAACATATGGATATACAATTGTTTGATAAGAGGATCAAACTTTGGACTGTGGTCATTTGATCAAATGAAGTCCGATCTTCAAAAGCTAAACACCAATGGAAAGATATCTTCACAGACTAAAATTTTGTTCATATACTTTCTATAAAATATTTTTAGATTAGGAGCTATTTTATGCCGATATAAATAATAATAATTGGTATATGACCTTGACCTTTGCATATTATGCTTGATTTTTTTCTATGATTTTATTTGTTTTATAAAAATGCATAAACAGTAAAATAATGATGAAGATTAAACAAAAATTAAAGTTAGGAGCAGCAAAAAAGGGGAAACATATGGATATACAATTGTTTGATAAGAGGATCAAACTTTGGACTGTGGTCATTTGATCAAATGAAGTCCGATCTTCAAAAACTAAACACCAATGGAAAGATCTCTTCACAAACTAAAACTTTTGTTCATATACTTTCTATAAAATATTTTTAGATTTGGAGCTATTTTATGCCGATAAAAATAATAATAATTGGTATATGACCTTGACCTTTGCAAATTATGTTTCATTTTTTTTCCATGAATTTATTTGTTTTATAAAAATGCATAAACAGTGAAATAATGATGAAGATTGAACATAAAATAAAGTCAGGAGCTGCAAATAACCTTAAAAGTCATGCTTTTAAAATGTTGATTTTTCGAAAATATTGGTTAAGTTTGACCGCATACTGTGGACAAACCATGCATTTCCCAAATTCGCCACCCCATATATTTTGTGCGTATATGTCTTGCAGATCATATGCAACAAACAAAATTCTCCTATCTCATCTCTGAATAAAATGGGTAGGTTTTTGGTAGACCTACCCTTATTTCACAGTTTTTGCGAGATTCGAACTTTCAACCTCCTGTAGCACGAAAGTTTTATATACGCAAATTTTTGGAACCTATCATATTTTATTGGGCTATTTACAAGGAACATTGTGCAAAAACCGCATTTGAATCGGACCTCAAATAATGGAGATATTGCTTATTAAACATTTTCATATAAAACGCCCCCTGGCGGGAAAATCAAAACAAAAATGAAAATTATCTCGACGTTAGGATCATCTTCAAGTACGTGGTTATTACTGATAAAAGTTTCATAGATGTGGCTTTTCTCACCTCGGAGCTATGCCGTTCACAAAAAAGGGTTAGAAAAAAAAAAAAAAAAAAAAAAAAAGAAACAGAAGAAGAACAATAGGTTTTCGCAATGCGATGCGAAAACCTAAATAAAAAAAAACTAGAATCGCTATTGCGATATCATTGGTCTTCGCAAAAGCAATTCCATTCAGTTCACGAGTCACATGTTTCGAAAAACATATTTCTTCGTTCACTGGCTTTTTGAATACTGTTGAATACAGTGATCTTTCAAACATTTTTGTCGCAATGTTTAAGCAGACTTTTTACCAAGAAGAATACTTTTAAGTATTACCTGTCTGTAATGTAGTCGCTAACTTGAAAACTTTTTTTACAGACTTCGGGTACTGCAACATTATATGTGTGTGTTGCTTTTTGAGGGTGACATACGACAATTGTACTCGATAAACAACAATTGCAAATGACACACAACAGTATAAAATGACACGCGACAATGCGATATGCCACTTAACATTATAATGAACTAATGTTGCATTGAATTACTATCATTTTCATGAAATATCGCATAAATATTTTAGTGTTGTTTCAAATTGATGTCACCAAGGAACAGAATGCAAAAAATTGCATAAAAATCAGACTTTAATTATTTTAGTAATAAAGGGTGATTTCAAGCCAAGCGCCCCCTAGCAGCAAAATGAGAAACAAAATTGAGTAAAATTTTACTATTAGGTACCTAGAAATGCAGCAAATGGTTCAATGAAGCATACAAGTCGCACTAGTCGAACATTCTATTCCTTATATATCACAATTTGAAGCATAAAAACTGATTTACAATTGTTCTAAATAGGATCAAACTTTGGACTGCCGTAAAATGACCAAATCAAGTCCGATCTTCAAAAACTAAACATCACTGGAAAGGGCTATTCAAGAACTAAAACTTTTCTTATATACTTTCAATAAAATATTTTTTGTTTTGGAGCTATTTGGAGCCGAATAAAAACACAATTATCGTAATATGACCTTGACCTTTGAAATTTCATTTTAACTTTTTAATTGTGAGGCCCTTTCAAACATAACAATACATAACTTGTGAAAATATCATGAAGAATGAACTAAAAATAAAGTCAGGAGCGACAAAAAACCTCTTTTCGAAATTTTAATTTTTCCTAAAATTTAGTGAAGTTTGACCGTTTCTAGAGGACAAACCATGCATTTATTAAATTCGCTACCCCATATATTTTGTGCGTATATGTCTTGCAAATCATTTGCAGCAAACAGAATTCTTCTATCTGATTTCTAACAAAAATGGATAGGTTTTTCGTAGACCTACCCTCATTTGCAGTTTTTTTTACGAGATTCGAACTTTCAACCTTCCATTACTAGCTCAAAAAGTTTCAGCCACTCATACCTTGAAACTATCATATTTTATTAGGCTATCAACAAGGAACATAATTCAATTAACCGCATTTGGATCAGGCTTCAACATTTTATACGTCGCCGGAGGCGGTCGTATATTGGCGTCATCTTCTCCGTCTGTCCGTCCATCCGTACGTTCGTACGTCTGTACGTTCGTACGTCCGTACGTCCATATCTTGTGAACGCAACTCCTCCTAAGTTTCTGAATGAATCTTTTCAAAACTTGGTCAATGTCATTACTATAATGGGTAGATGTGCATGAAGTGGCGATTTTCCAGTTCATTGATTTTTACAAGATTTGTGTCCCTTTGAAACTTAGTCTCTGTAGCTGAATGATATTGCAGCCTTGTGAACGCAACTCCTCCTACATTTCTGAATGAATCTTTTCAAAACTTGGTCAATATCATTACTATAATCAGTAGATGTGCATGAAGTGGTGATTTTCCGGTACATTAATTTTTGCAAGATTTGTGTCCCCTGAAACTTAGTCTTTTTAGCTGATTGATATTTCAGCTTTGGGAATGCAATTTCTTGTATGTTTCTGACCTAATCTTTTCAAAACTTGGGCAATGTCATTACTATACTGGGTAGATATGCACAAAGCAGGGGCTTTGATGTTCATCAATATTTGCAATAGTTATGCCTTTCTAAAGATGGTCTCTTTAAAACACAACTCAAGTTTCTAAACAGGTAAAAGTGCATAAGGCAAGGATTTTCTGGTACAGTGATTTTTGCAAGAGTTATGGGGAGAAAGAAAAAAGGATTCAAATTGATACTGCTATTTGACCTACTGTCATATTGGAAGCATTTTTAGGGTTCTATCTCTGTTCAGCTAAATTAATTGGTCTTACAGACTTCATTATGAGGTTATGCTTACAGAAATGTTAAAAGCAATAATTAAAAGACCCCTCTTGGTCTTTATATTTTGTGGCGGCGTATATTGTGGCATCACTGGCACTCTTGTTGAGTAATTAGCAAAAGAATGATTTCAAGAAAAGCGCCCCCTAGCGGCAAAATGAGATAGAAAATTGATTAAAATTTTACTGTTTGGTACCTAGCAAAGCAGCAAATAGTTCAATCAAGTATACTAGTCGCACAAGTCAAACTTTTTAGTCTTGTGTATCAGAATTTGAAGCATAAAACCTGATTTACAATTATTCCAAAAAAGGATCAAACTTTGGACTGCCGTATAATAACCAAATCAAGTCCGATCTTCAAAAACTAAACATCACTGGAAAGAGCTCTTTAAGAACTAAAACTTTTGTTCATATACTCTCAATGAAATATTTTTAGTTTTGGAGCTATTTGTGGCCGAATAAAAACACAATAATCGTAATATGACCATGACTTTTTCAAATTTCTTTTAATTTTTTTATTGTGAGGCCCTTTCAAACATAACAATACATATTGTGTGAAAATATCATGAAGAATGAACAGAAAATAAAGTCAGGAGCGACAAAAACATGTTTTTGAAATTTTAATTTTTCCTAAAATTTAGTGAAGTTTGACCTTTTCCAGAGGACAAACCACGCATTTCCTAAATTCGCCACACCATATATTTTGTGCGTATATGTCTTGCAAATCGTATGCAGCAAACAGAATTCTTCTATCTGATCTCTAACAAAAGTGGGAAGGTTTTTCGTAGACCTACCCTCATTATTTCACTTTTTTCCAAGGTTCGAACATTCAACCTCTCCTAGAACAATTTTTTTCCCGTACTCGATGATGAGATTTCCATCATATTTGTTGATTGGGCTGTCAACAAGGAACATTATGTAAAAAACCGCATCTAAATCAGGTTTCAAATTTTCGAGTTATTAGCAAAACAGTGATTACATGCATTGCGCCCCCTAGTGGCTAAATCAGAAACAAAAGTGAAAAGTTTGACCATTTAGGCACATGTTCAGATAAAGATGACTCCATGCCCAAAATTTCATAACTGTAGCTTTTTTCATCTCGCCGCTAGGCTGGACACAAAAATGGGTGGAATTAGAAAAATAATAAAAATAAAAAAAAAAACAAATCAACAGAAGAAGAACAATAGGTTTTCGCCCTGCAGGGGCAAAAACAAAAAAAAAAAAAAAAAAAAAAAAAAAACAGAAGAAGAACAATAGGTCTTCGCACTGCCGGTGCGAAAACCTAACGAGAGTCACTAAAGCGACAGCATCGGTTTTCGCAGATACAACAGTCTTTATTGCCTAGTAATGCTACAAAGTTCCATTTAGTAGAGTTGCATGATTTGAACATTTAATTTCCATTTTGAAGCATAAAAACTTATTTACAATTGATCAACAATGGATCAAACTTTGAACTGTCATAAAATAACCAAATTGTGCTCAATTTTTAAAACCATAACATCACTGGAAAGAGCTCTTTAAGCACTTAGACTTTTGTCTATATTCTCTCAATAAAATATTTTTAGTATTGGAGCTATTTTGTACAGAAGCATATTAGTGTCACATTGACACTTATTATTTTTTTATTAATATGTAAAATTTACAGTTTAAACTGTAAAATTCACACTTTTTCTGTAAAATTTACACATTAATCTGTAAATTTTATAGATTAACCTGTAAAATTCACACTTTTTTCTGTAAAATTTACAAATTAATCTGTAAAATTCACACTTTTTTCTGTAAATTTTACAGTTTAAACAGTAAATTTTACACTTTAATCTGTAAAATTCACACTTTCTTCTGTAAAATCTACACATTAATCTGTAAATTTTACAGATTAAACTGTAAAATTCACACTTTTTCTGTAAAATTTACACATTAATCTGTAAAATTCACATTTTTTTCTGTAAGATTTACACATTAATCTGTAAAATTCACACTTTTTTCTTTAAAATTCACTTTTTTTCTGTAAAATTCACACTTTTTTCTGTAAAACTTGTTTCTTTCTTTTTTATTTTTTTTTGGTTTGTTTAGGTATATATTTGGTATATTTATAGATACATAGTGCATGTATGTATTGCATGTATATATTATAGGTATTAGGGCTGCTGCGAGTATCCGAGTGCTCGGATATCCACAAATTCTGTCTGCAAATCGAGTACGAAAATTCACCACGGCGAAGATCGTTGGATCGCGATCTTTTCTAAAACACCTACCTTAAATACTTTTTATAAAATGAAAAAAAAAAATATAATGAAATGAAAGTGAATATAAACGACGTTTTACAAACACAATTTTGTTTTTAAAAAACCAAAAGTAAAATATGACAAACATGTAGAGCTAGCAATGCTGTGCGTTAGTAAAGATTCGAATTTAAATCATCGGTACGATTTCGGCATACTGTAATAACGCGTAGCGTTACCAAAAATTTAATTAATTTTTAAATCAAGAATCAAGTTTTCATCATATTTTTCAAAATTTGAAAATACGTCCTACATGTTGTGCTAAGCAACGCTGTAAGTCGATGAAGACTCGGATGTAAATCTTTGATATCAATACATCAAGTTTCCAAAATCATTCCAGTAACTAATTTTTGAATATTATATTTAATAGATTTAATGTTTATAAAGCATAAGAATCGAGTGATATTGTAAGTAATCCATATTATTTGAAATTGAAACTGATGTTAACTTTCCTGAATGAATCGACTGCAATTTGTAAAACAACTTTACAGAAATTCACCCGCGAAGCACACATCAAATGTGTAGAAATACCAATGTATTTCTACCCAAGATGAAAAAGGCTATTAGTAAAACCTGCAACTTAAATGTTGCATATACTAGCTGTACAACTAACCTGTCAAATCACTTAAAAATGATACAACGTCAAAAAATACAGGTAGTCTTTCGTAAATATTACCAAAATTGAAAGTAAGCAAATCTTGTGTGTAGAATATAAACATGTTTTTATCAAAGCAAACAAATGATATTGGATCTTATCATTTGGCATTGAATTCCATGTTCTTTACTGCGGAGTTTAAAGAGTTGCTCAGTCTAAACATACCATATATATTCATTACAGGTTTCACTTTTGTTATTATCCATAAAACTGTTTAAATTTCTTGTAATATTTGTTCTGTTTCTCTAAGGATTCTTTAAGGTTTAAACCAGTGATTCGTGATCCGATCTGTGGATCGGATCGGATCGTGGATCGGATCGTCACTTGCCCAACAATCCACAGCACTAATAGGTATATGTTGTTGGTATATATTGTAGGTATATGCTATAGATATATGTGGGTATATATTGTAGGTATATATTGTAGGTATATGCTATAGATATATGTGGGTATATATTGTAGGTATATATTGTAGGTATATGCTATAGATATATGTGGGTATATATTGTAGGTATATATTGTAGGTATGTATTGTATGTATATATTATAGGTATATGGTATAGGTATATATTGTAGATATATATAATGTGTATATGTTTAGTTATATATTGTAGGTATATGTTGTAGGTATATAGTGTGGGCATATGTTGTAGGTATATATTATATGCACCGGTACCCACTTAAGATAACCGCAAAAAAGTTATTTTGAGGATGCCCTTGTCATAAAACATCTCCACTGACAGAACTAAGTAAACTATTAATTCAGTAGGAAATAATTTGGTCAGAACTCCAATAAATCATTCACACTGCTCTTTTTATCACCGCAACATTAGAAACAAATGAAATAAACAAAGAAAGATGGAAA
>CM037787.1:53802221-53852221 GCA_021229015.1 Solen grandis | reverse complement strand
CAAAAAGAAAAATAATTTGAAAACTTTAAAAATCATCTCCTTCAAAACTACTGGCCAGATTTCAAAATAATTTGGTACAGATGTTCCTTGGGTCAACCTCTACCAAAGTTGCTAAAATTATTCCGATCCGTAAAAAACCATGGCCGCCAGGGGCGGGGCTTATTTGCCTTATATGTATATAGAGAAACCTTTAAACAACATCTCCTCTGAAACCACTGGACAGAATTTGATTAAACTTGGCAGGGATGATCCTTGGGTCATTCTTCACAAAAGTTGCTAAAATAAACTTGATCCATGTAGAACTCTGGTTGCCATGGCAACAAAAAGGAAAAAAAATATGAAAACTTTAAAAATCATCTTCTTCAAAACTACTGGCCAGATTTTAAAATAAATTAGTACAGATGTTCCTTGGGTCAACCTCTACCAAAGTTGCTAAAATTATTCCGATCTGTAAAAAAACATGGCCGCCAGGGGCGGGGCTTATTTGCCTTATATGTATATAGAGAAACCTTTAAACAACATCTCCTCTGAAACCACTGGACAGAATTTGATTAAACTTGGCAGGGATGATCCTTGGGTCAACCTTCACAAAGTTGCTAAAATAAACTTGATCCATGTAGAACTCTGGTTGCCAAAAAAAAAAAAAAAAAAAAAAACTTTAAAAATCATCTTCTTCAAAACTACTGGCCAGATTTTAAAATAAATTGGTACAGATGTTCCTTGGGCCAACCTCTACCAAAGTTGCTAAAATTATTCCGATCCGTAAAAAAACATGGCTGCCAGGGGCGGGGCTTATTTGCCTTATATGTATATAGGGAAAACTTTAAACAACATCTCCTCTGAAACCACTAGACAGAATTTGATTAAACTTGGCAGGGATGATCCTTGGGTCAACCTTCACAAAAGTTGCTAAAATAAACTTGATCCATGTAGAACTCTGGTTGCCATGGCAACAATAAGAAAAAAAATATGAAAACTTTAAAAATCATCTTCTTCAAAACTACTGGCCAGATTTTAAAATAAATTGGTACAGATGTTCCTTGGGTCAACCTATTTATCTCAGGTGAGCGATTTAGGGCCATCATGGGCCTCTTGTTTATTGGTAATGTACGTGAGAGGGTACAGTGGTCGCCCTTCTAGACACGTGGGTTTTCTCAAGTTCTCCGGTTTCTTCCCACAATAATGACCACATATGCCGCCACCAGAGCCATCAAAAGTAATAAATATAAGTTTTGAGCACTTGTTTCATAATTGATGTAAAATGAATAAAGTTTTTAGCTCACCTGAGTACAACGTGCTCATGGTGAGCTTTTGTGATTGCCTTTTGTCCGGCGTCCGTCCGTGCGTGCGTCTTGTGTCAACTTTTCCTTTAAACAACTTCTCCTCCTAAACCACTGGATGGATTTTGATAAAACTTCACAGGAATGTTCATTATGGGGCCCTTTACCTAAGTTGTTAAAATTATTTTGATTGGTCAAAAATCTAGGTCACAGGAGCTAAAAATAGATTTTAAAAATGAAAATTTAAAAAATCTTCTTCTCCGAAACCACAAGGCCTAGCCTTTTGATTTTTGGTATGTAGCATGATCTTATGACTCTCTACCAAGATTGTACAAATTATGACCCTGGGTTCAAAATTGGCCCCGCCCCAGGGGTCACTTGATTTAACATAGGCTAATATAGGAAAAACTTGAACAAATCTTATTCTCCGAAACCACAAGGCCTAGCCTTTTGATTTTTGGTATGTAGCATGATCTTATGACTCTCTAACAAGATTATTCAAATTATGACCCTGGGGTCAAGATTGGCCCCGCCCAGGGGTCACTTGATTTAACATAGGCTATTTATATAGGAAAAACTTGAAAAATCTTTTTCTCAGAAACCAGAAGGCATGGAGTTTAAATATTTGGTATGTAGCAAGATCTTATGACTCTCTACCAAAATTGTTCTAATTATGACCCTTGGGTTAAAATTGGCCCCGCCCCAGGGGTCACTTGATTTAACATAGGCTAATAGGAAAAAAAAAAAATCTAGTGGATCTCTACCAAGTTTGTTCAAATCATGACGCTGGGGTCAAAATTGGCCCCGCTCCAGGGATCACTTGATTTTACATAGACTTATATTGGAAAAAAAACTAGAAAAATCTTCTTCTCAGAAACCACAAGGCATGGAGTTAAGATATTTGGTGTGTAGCATTGTCTAGTGGATCTCTACCAAGTTTGTTCAAATCATGACCCTGGGGTCAAGATTGGCCCCGCCCCAGGGGTCACTTGATTTAACATAGGCTGATATAGGAAAAAAACTTGAAAAGTCTTCTTCTCAGAAACCACAAGGCCTGGAGTTTAGATATTTGGTATGTAGCATGGTCTTATGACTCTCTACCAAGATTGTTCAAATTATGACCCTGGGGTCAAAATTGGCTCTGCCCCAGGGGTCACTTGATTTAACATGGCTAAACCACAAGGCATAGAGTTAAGATATTTGGTGTGTAGCATTGTCTAGTGGATCTCTACCAAGTTTGTTCAAATCATGACCCTGGGGTCAAAATTGGCCCCGCCCCAGGGGTCACTTGATTTAACATAGTCTAATATCAGAAAAACTTGAAAAGTCTTCTTCTCAGAAACCACAAGGCCTGGGGTTTAGATATTTGGTGTGCAGCATTGTCTAGTAGATCACAACCAAGTTTGTTCAAATCATGGCCCTGGGATCAAATTTGGCCCAACCAAGGGGTCACCTGATTTTACATAGGCTAATATTGAAAAAACTTGAAAAATCTTCTTCTCAGAAACCACAAGGCCTACCCTTTTGATCTTCAATATGTAGCATGATCATATGACTCTACGAAGATTGTTCAAATTATGACCCTGGGGTCAAAATTGGCCCCGCCCAGGGGTCACTTGATTTAACATAGGCTAATAGGAAAAAAACTTGAAAAATCTTCTTCTCAGACACCACAAGGTCTGGAGTTTATATATTTGGTATGTAACATGGGCTAATAGATCCTTTACCAAGTTTGTTCAAATCATCACCCTCTGGTCAAAATTGGCCTTACCCCAGGGGTCACTTGATTTTACATAGCCTAATGATACCAGGTGAGCGATCCAGGGCCATCATGGCCCTCTTGTTTTTTTTTTAATCTCAATTCATTGGTCAACATGAAATAGCAGTCCACGATATAACGGCATTAAAAATGTAGTTCTTATTCAGGTGACTACAAAATCTTTTTCATCCCCTGCCAAAGGCAGCGGGGGATATGGTAATAGTCTCCGTCCGTCTGTCCGTCCTTCCATCCAACGTCTGTCCATCTATCCGTCTGTCTGTCCGTCACACCTCAGATTTACCTTTGCGTTTAAGGTTTTTTTCTTTGAAGATGACTTCACATCTTGATGAAACTAGGTACACATGTACATCTTGATATGATCTATTTAATATGTACAGTGGTCACACGATTCCTCAATGTGGCGATTCATTGAATACCGAAGATGGCTCAAGCTACAAGCCCGTTCCCTTGATTTAGCCCTTCTTATTCTATATAAATTTATGGGCGATTCTTCAAACATGCGATTTTGTATTCCTCGAGCTCCATTCTTGGTCCCTAGATAGTATATCCTATAGTATTTCTATGCGATTCCTCGAAGTCGATATCAAAACCTACCTATATCTCCTTGACAACCATACTCCGGCCCTATGTCCACATGTAATTAACACCCTGGTCGATATGGTTTCTTTTTGTTCCCACACATTGTCAAACCTCCTTAGAGTACATTGGTGAATCGTTATATAAACAAGGCCATGTCGAAAGTATTTTCGCACCTACTGATCATGTAACAAACGGTGATGGGTCTGCATGATTAATCACTTGTCATTAAAGGAGCCGATTTTGTTTGTTTGTGTGTTGTTCTTTTTTTCTGTAATCATTAATTTGAACAGAACAGAACAGAACATATCATTTATTCCACTCAGGTATCATATTGATACACCAATAGGTTTTGTACAAAGAAACAAAAGAGTAATTATAATGGTTCCGGTAAGAAACAAAACAGTCAATACATATCATTGCAATCTAGCTTGGTTTTTAAAGATGGGATATCAGAAAATAACTGAAGAAAAGAGTAAGAGAAGATGGAGTTTGAGAGGGGGGTGAGAGAGAGAACAATGAAATTCCAAGGTACAGTAGTAGTATTGTGGTTTCAAATACAAGTTTAGGTAGTGCGGTTTAATGTAGATTCACCTATTTGCAGCACTATTTCTATTCTACTATTTTCATTCAAGTATACAATAATGTACATACACATACCCATTTATACATGTACAGTATATAATATTAAAAATAAAGATTAAAGTTTCCTTTTCACAGTACAAAAGCGGAAGTACCACGGTATAAGTGTTTATTACAGGAATGTAAAAAAATACACAATGCCGCCATATACACAAACTAAAACAAAGGGTTTCAAACATATTATCGGTAAAAAAAGAACTTATTTCTGACTTAATTCTCACAATGAAAGCTATGATCGTGTTATTTTTGTATTTTTAAACATATATTATGTTTATAAGTTATTGTTAAAGGCTAAACGTAACAAAATAATTAATGAAAAAACGATGTTAATATATCAACAAAAGTAAGTGTATTGAATTTTGACACATAAGTGATTCCTCGAATACGGCAATTCTTAGAGTTTTTTTGCAGATTCTGTCTGACCTCGAGGAATCGCGTGACCACTGTATGCAAATTCATGCTGTGACCTATATTTCATGGTTAGATGAACATGCTGAAATTGATTGTTCTCCCTCTGGTTTACCTTTGCGTTTAAGGTTTTTTTCTATGAAGATGACTTCACATCCTGATGAAACTAGGTACACATGTGCATCATAATATGATCTATTTTGATATTTATGCAAATTTATTGCTGTGACCATTATTTCATGGTTGGATGAATATGCTGAAATTGATTGTTCTTCCTCAGGTTTATCTTTGCGTTAAGCCTTTTTCTATGGATAATCATGGTATAATTGATTTTTCTTCCTCAGGTTTAACTTTGTGGTTTTTTTTATGAAGATGACTTCACATATTTATGAAATTATGTACACATGTATATCAAAATGTTAATGAAAATTTATGGCTTTGACATGGTCTATATTTCATGGTTGGATGAAAATTGTAAAATTCGTTCTGCCTAAGTTTCACATCAGGTTTACCTTCGTGTTTAAGCCTTTTTTCTATGAAGATGACATCTTGATGAATCACATGTACATCAAGATATGATCTATTAAATATGTATGCAGTTTATAAATGTGACCTATATTTCATGGTTGGATGAGCATGGTAAAACTGGTTGTTCTGCCCTAAGTTTACCTTTGTGTTTAAACTTTTATTCTATGAAGATGACTTCATATCTTTATGAAACATGAAACTAGGTACACATGTGCATCATGATATGATCTGTTTAATAATTATGAAAATTTATTGCTGTGACCATTATTTCAGGATTGGATGAACATTGTAAAATTTATTGTTCTGCATTTGTTTTGAAAGTTTTTTTCTATGAAGATGACTTTTACATCTTCCTGAAACATGGCATAGATGTACATCATGATATAGGTTATTTTCTGGTAGTATTTATTTAATTTTATGGCTGTGACTTGGTAAAATTATTCTGCCACAGGTTTACCTTTGTGTTTAAGCTACTTTTTCTGTAAAGGTATCTTCATATCATCATGAAACTTTGAACAAATGTACATCTTTATATAAAATTTAAAAACTACAAGCAAATATTTGGTTCTGACCATATCCTGATGGGACAGTAGTGTCTCACAGACACATTTTCTTGTTTTTCAGATTTAATTTTTGTCCAGAGCATAACTCAAAAAGTATTTGAGGTATCAACTTGATACTTTATAGGTGAATAGATCTCATTGAGAAGGAGTGCAGTGCACAAGAAAGATAACCCTATCTTTCATAATTTTTGAGTTATTGTCATTTGTTATTTTTCAGACTTAATTTTTGTCTGGAGCATAACTCGAAAAGTATTTGAGGTACAATTGAACTTCATAGGTAAATAGATCTCATTGAGGAGGAGTGCAGTGCACAAGAAAGATAACTCTACCATTCATTAATTTTTAGTAATTGTCCTTTGTTATTTTTTAGACTTAATTTTTGTCCTGAACATAACACGAAAAGCATTTGAGGTATCAATTTGATACTTCATAGGTAAATAGATCTCATTGAGGAGGAGTGCAGTGCGCAAGAATGATAACGCTACCTTTCATAATTAGCTCACCTGAGCATGCTCAGGGTGAGCTTTTGGGATACTTGATTGTCCGTCTGCCGTCGTGCGTCGTCCGTCAACAATTTGATGTTTACACACTAGAGGCCACAATTTTGATCCAATCTTCCTCAAACTTGGTCAGTATGTTCTTGAACCCTTTCGAAAATGGGTCAGGTTGGATCAAAAAGTAGGTCAGTAGGTCAAATCTTAGAAAAATCTTGTTTACACACTAGAGGCCACTATTTTGATCCAATCTTCTTCAAACTTGGTCAGAATGTTTGTCTTGATGATATCGTGAACCCTTTCGAAAATGGGTCAGGTTGGATCAAAAAGTAGGTCATAGGTCAAATCTTAGAAAAATCTTGTTTACACACTAAGGCACAATTTTATCAATCTTCCTCAAACTTGGTCAGATGTTTGTCATGATGATATCTCGAACCAGTTTGAAAATGGGTTGGGCTGGATAGAAATGTAGGTCAGTAGGTCAAATCTTAGAAAAATCTTGTTTACACACTAAAGGCCACAATTTTGATGCAATCTTCCTCAAACTTGGTCAGATTGTTTGTCATGATGATATCTCGAACCAGTTTGAAAATGGGTTGGGCTGGATAGAAATGTAGGTCAGTAAAAATCTTGTTTATACTCTGAGGGCAACATTTTTGGTCCAATCATCCTCAAACTTTGGCAGAATGTTTGTCATGATGATATCTTTTGTGGATGGGGTCAGAAAATTCCTGAACATTGTTTCACCTCATCATCTTAATTCTAAAGCAATCTGTTTTGTATAGGCAATGAATGATACTTTTCTCAGGTGAGCGATCTAGGGCCATCTTGGCCCTCTTGTTTTTAAGTTATTGCCCTTTCTCATTTTTAGCTCACCTGAGCACAAACTGCTCAAGGTGAGCTTTTGTAATCACCCTTCGTCCGGCGTCCGTCGTCAACAATTTGCTTTAAACGACATCTCCTCTGAAACCGCTGGACAGAATTTGATTAAACTTGGCAGGAATGTTCCTTTGGTGAGGCTCTACAAAAGTTGCTAAAATAAAGTTGATCCATGAAGAACTCTGGTTGCCATGGCTACAAAAAGAAAAATAATTTGAAAACTTTAAAAATCATCTCCTTCAAAACTACTGGCCAAATTTCAAAATAAATTGGTACAGATGTTCCTTGGGTCAACCTCTACCAAAGTTGCTAAAATTATTCCGATCCGTTAAAAAACATGGCCGCCAGGGGCGGGGCTTATTTGCCTTATATATATATAGAGAAACCTTTAAACAACATCTCCTCTGAAACCACTGGACAGAATTTGATTAAACTTGGCAGGGATGATCCTTGGGTCAACCTTCACAAAAGTTGCTAAAATAAACTTGATCCATGTAGAACTCTGGTTGCCATGGCAACAAAAAGAAAAAATAAGAAAACTTTAAAAATCATCTTCTTCAAAACTACTGGCCAGATTTTAAAATAAATTGATACAGATGTTCCTTGGGTCAACCTCTACCAATGTTGCTAAAATTATTCCGATCCGTAAAAAAACATGGCCGCCAGGGGCGGGGCTTATTTGCCTTATATGTATATAGAGAAATCTTTAAACCACATCTCCTCTGAAACCACTGGACAGAATTTGATTAAACTAGTCAGGGATGATCCTTGGGTCAACCTTCACAAAAGTTGCTAAAATAAACTTGATCCATGTAGAACTCTGTTTGCCATGGCAACAAAAAGAAAAAAAAATGAAAACTTTAAAAATCATCTTCTTCAAAACTACTGGCCAGATTTTAAAATAAATTGGTACAGATGTTCCTTGGGTCAACCTCTACCAAAGTTGCTAAAATTATTCCGATCCGTAAAAAAACATGGCCGCCAGGGGCGGGGCTTATTTGCCTTATATGTATATAGAGAAACCTTTAAACAACATCTTCTTTGAAACCACTGGACAGAATTTGATTAAACTTGGCAGGGATGATCCATGGGTCAACCTTCACAAAAGTTGCTAAAATAAACTTGATCCATGTAGAACTCTGGTTGCCATGGCAACAAAAAGAAAAAAAAATGAAAACTTTAAAAATCATGTTCTTCAAAACTACTGGCAAGATTTTAAAATAAATTGGTACAGATGTTCCTTGGGTCAACCTCTAACAAAGTTGCTAAAATTATTCCGATCCGTAAAAAAACATGGCCACCAGCGGCGGGGCTTATTTGCCTTATATGTATTTAGGGAAAACTTTAATCAACATTTCCTCTGAAAGCACTGGACAGAATTTGATTAAACTTGGCAGGAATGATCCTTGGGTCAACCTTCATAAAAGTTCCTAAAATAAACTTGATCCATATAGAACTCTGGTTGTCATGGCAACAAAAAGAAAAAAAAAGAAAACTTTAAAAATCATCTTGTTCAAAACTACTGGCCAGATTTTAAAATAAATTGGTACAGATGTTCCTTGAGTCAACCTATTTATCTCAGGTGAGCGATTTAGGGCCATATTGGGCCTCTTGTTTAGACGTAATTTTTATCTGGAGCAAATCTCAAAAAGTATTTGAGGTATCAACTTGATACTTCATAGGTTGATAGATCTCATTGAGGAGGAGTGCAGTGCATAAAAATGATAACCTTATCTTTCATATTTTTTTATCGAGTCTGCTTGTGGTGAGCTCAACTTAATTGTAAAAATGGCGGTTTGGTGTACATATGTGCATGCTTTAGTGCGTGCGTCCATCTGTATTTGGTCTTGTCCGCCCTATAACTTCATCATGGATGGAATAATTCTCAAATAATTTGGCACAAATGTCAAGCTCAGTGAGACAGAGTGTCATGCACAAGAAACAGATTCGTAGCTCAAAGGTCAAGGTCACAGATGGAGGTCAAAGGTCAAAAACATGTACTTATTTGCTTGTCTGGGTTGTAATTTCATCATGGATGGAAGGATTCTCAAATAATTTGGCACAAATGTCAAGCTCAGTGAGACAGACTGTCGTGCACAAGAACCAGATTCATAGCTCAAAGGTCAGGGTCACAGATGGAGGTCAAAGGTCAATAACATGTACTTTTTTGCTTGTCCGGGCTGTAACTTCATCATGGATGGAAGGATTTTCAAATAATTTGGCACAGATGTCAAGCTCAGTGAGATGGCATGTCATGCACAAGAACCAGATTTATAGCTCAAAGGTCAAGGTCACAGTTGGAGGTCAAAGTTCTAAAACATAACCGATACTGTGTTCTAGTGGTTAAGGCATCCGCTTCGGGAGCAGGAGTTTGAAGGTTCGATCAACGGTAGCGAATCGTTCTGATATGGCCGGTTGGTGAGCTGCCAATGGTACTGGTTGCCTTCCTGCCTGATTCCTGGCATATAAGAGGGAACTGGGAAGGTACATGTGGAATAAAAGAGGTGTCTCATAAGTCAAAATTGACTGGCCCTTTTAATAGGGGTGACACTATAATAAAACAAACATTTTACACTTTTTGTACTTTTTTCCTTGTCCTGGTTCTTTCTTAGAAAGAAATGAATAGAATTTGAAATGATTCTGTAGAAATGTTTTACTTGTGATTACGGTCTGTTGCATGTAAGAATCATGTCCATATCTTAAAGTCAAGGTCATGCGTGGAGGTCAAAGGTCAAAAACTGCAGTTCACACCCAGGATTATATACATAATGCTGTAATCAGCACAGATGAAACCTCATTAAATTTTAAAACAACAACAACTTCTACAATGCCTCTTGTAGGTTTTTCTGTTCAATATGATATCCTTTGGCGAGCCCTTGGGCATCTAGTGAGTTATTGCCCTTTGTTATTTTTCAGGCTTAATTATTGTCTGGAGCATTAGTAAAAAAAGTATTTGAGATATCAAATTGAAACTTCACAAGTAAATAGATCTCAATTAGGAGGAGTGAAGTGCACAAGAATGATAACTCTATCTTACATAATTTTTGAGTTATTGTCCTTTGTTATTTTACTTAATTTTTGTTTGGAGCATAACTTGAAAAGTATTTGAGATATCAATCTGATACTCCATATGTGGATAGATCTTATGAAGGAAAAGTGCAGTGCACAAAAATGATAACTCTACCTTTCATAATTTTTGAGTTATTGCCCTTTGTTATTTTTCAGATTTAATTTTTATCCGGAGCAAATCTCAAAAAGTATTTGAGATATCAACTTGATACTTCATCGGTTGATAGATCTCATTGAAGAGGAGTACACTGCACAAGAATGATAACTCTACTGTTCATAATTTTTGAGCTATTGCCCTTCGTTATTTTTCAGGCTTAATTTTTGTCCAGGCCATAGGTAAAAAAGTATTTGATAAATCAACTTGAATTTTCATAGGTAAATAGATCTCATTGAGGAGGAGTGCAGTGCACAAGAATGATAATTCTACCTTTCATAATTTTTGAGTTTCTGCCCTTTGTTATTTTTCAGGCTTAATTTTTGTCACAGTGACCTTGACATTTTACCTGTATACCTCAAAATAGGGGAATTAGTAGGTCTTCACATTGATTTCATATCTATAATCACTTCAAACATCAGTCTTCATTACCAAATATTTTCTTTTAAAAATGAAATATTTTACTCTCCAACACAACTTCTAAAGAGCAAGCATTCGGCGGGGGATGGCCATGTCAACATGGCTCTTGTTAACCATTAGTCAAAGAAGCATTTTTAGCTTACCTCAGTAAGTTGAGGAAATAGGATAGTTAAATGTCTGTCGTCCATCTGTCCATCATCTGTCTGTTGCCCACAATAAGTTTGTCTACACTCTAGCATCTTCATTTCTTGAGCAATCATCTTCAAACTTAATGACAATGTTTATGGTCAAAATCTCTTGGTGAAGTTTGATTATGGCTGATATCGTCCAATTAATTCAGGAGTTATGCTCCTTTTAATATAAGAAAATGCTAAATATCTTTTTGTTAAATTCTAGCATCTTCATTCCTTAAGCCAACATCTTCAAACTTCATGACAATGTTAACAGCCATAAAATCTCAGCCAGGTTTGATTATTGCTGACATTGCCCAATTAAGTCAGGAGTTAAGCACCTTTTGATATAAAAATAAAAATGCTTGATTTCCCTTTGTTATACTCTAGCATCTTCATATTTTAAGCAATCATCTTCAAACTTCATGACAATTTTTATAGCCATAAACTTTCCTCTAATTGTTATTATGGCTGATATCGGCCAATTATGTCAGGAGTTATGTCCCTTTTAAAATAAAAAAAATCCAGATTTCACTTAGTTTACACTGTAGCATCTTCATTCAAAACTCATGACAATGTTTATAGTCATTAAGACTCCTCCAAGTTTATTTATGGCTGATAATGACCTATTAGTAGAGAAGAGATTTTTACTTTGTTTACACTCTAGCATTTGCTGATATTTGACTGTTAGAGCTACATTTTAGGCCCTTAAAATATCAACATCACACATATTGGCCATTTTTATATTCTAACATCTTCATTTTTTAAGCAGTGCAGACATTTTTGAAGGCAATGTTTCTCAGGTGAGCAACTTCAGGGCCATCTTGGCCCTCTTGTTTATTGAAGTCAAGATTATTTATCTTAGATTGTGTTTTTGGCGCTGATTGTCTGTCCGTCTATCCATTAATTATATGTATTTATTTTCGTAGTTCATGCTTTTACCATTTAATTTTAATTAATTATATGAATGTATTTCAGATGTATTAAGAATATGGGACTCATTATTAGCAGATGAAAACCGTTTTAGTTTCCTTATCAAAGTTGGATGTGCAATGATCATGTAAGTAATCTGTACTTGTCATTATTGTATATCTTAATATACCCACCCGCAACAAAGTTGGTGGGTTGGGGCATATACTGGAATCAGCATGTCATTTGTCTGCCAGTTTGTCTATAGACACAATCTTGTCTTCTCTTCATCTCAAAAATCCCTGTCTTGAATTTGATTAAATATCACAGGATTGATCAGTATCAAGTGTTTTTGTGCATATCATTATGTCTCCCCCCATATTTATATAATACAAAGTAGAGTGTGACCCAATGAATATCTGTGCTGAAAAAACTTTGAAATCCAAAATGTACTTTTGGACATAAAGATTTTTCAAATTTGTACTAAATATAAATAAAGAAAACAGGCTTCGCTCCCTGGTGGCCATGCTTTTTAGCTCACCTGAGCATAGCTGAGGTTGAGCTTTTGTGTTCCAGTTTGTGTCCTTCGTCCGTGGTGCGGTGTGCATAGTGCGTCGTCAATAATTTAGTGTTTATACTCTATCACCTTCATTTCTTAAGCAATCATCTTCAGCTGTAAGTCAATGTTCATGACCATAATATCTTGATTGATTTTGAATATGGCTGAAATCGGTCAATAAGGTCAGGAGTTATGTTCCTTTTAATATTAAAAAAAATGCCAGATTTCACTTTGTTTACACTATGGCATCTTCATCTTTTGAGCAATCAACTTCAAACTTTGTGACAATGATTATGACTATAATGTCTCGATTGAGTTCGAATATGGCTGAAATTAGTCAATTAGGTCAGGAGTTAAGCCCCTTTTAATATAAAAAAATGCTAGATTTCACTTTGTTTCCACTCTAGCATCTTCGTCTTTTGAGCAATGATCTTCAGACTTTATGAAAATGTTTATGACCATAATGTCTCGATTGAGTTTGATTATGGCTGAGATTAGTCAATTAGGTCAGGAGTTATGCCCCTTTTAATATTAATTAAATGCTAGATTTCACTTTGTTTCCACTCTAGCATCTTCATCTTTTGAGCAATCATCTTCAAACTTTATGACAATATTTATGACCATAATGTCTCAATTGAGTTTGATAATGGCTAAGACTAGTCAATAAGGTCAGATGTTAAGCCCCTTTTAATTAAAAACAATGTCAGATTTCACTTTATTTACACTCTAGCATCTTCATCTTTTAAGCAATCATCTTCAAACTTTATGACAATGTTTATGACCATAATATCTTGATTGAGTTCGATTATGGCTGAGATCGGTCGAAAAGGTCAGGAGTTATGCCCTTTTTAATATCAGAATATGCCAGATTTCACCTTGTTTACACACTAGCATCTTCATCTTTTTAGCAATCATCTTCAAACTTTATGGCAATGTTTATGACTATGATGTCTCGATTGAGTTCAAATATGGCTAAGATTGGTCAATTAGATCAGGAGTTAAGTATGACCTTGTTTATGACGATAATGTCTTAATTAAGTTAAATTGTGGCTTGGATGGGCCAATTAGGTCAGGAGTTATGTCCCTTTTATGATAGAAAATGCCAGATTTCACATTTTTTACACCCTAGTGTCTTCATTTTTTTTAGCAATCATCTTCAAACTTTAAGACAATGTTTATGACCATAAGCTCGCAATTGAGTTCAATTATAACTGATATTGGCTAGCTAATTTAGGAGTTATGCCCCTTTCACTATAAAAAAAAGCCAGATTTCACTTTTTTTATACTCTAGCATCTTTATTTCTTAAGCAGTCATCTTTATCAGGTGAGCGATTAAGAGCCGTCTTGGCCCTCTTGTTAACAATCTTGATAGACAGTGACCTATGGAACATCTGTGTGAAAAAACTTTGAAATTTGACAAGAAGATTGTTTAAATTTGTGCATCACTTGGTTTAGGTCAGGGTCACAACACTCATTTGATCTTAAAATCACTTTTATATTTCCAATCATTTCATCATATTCACTGACAAAAATATCATCTAATAAACAAAATGGTGGGGGCATCCGTGTCCTATGGACACATTTCTAGTTTCAAATCATGGCCCTGGGTTCAAAATTGGCAATGCCAAAGAAATTACTTGATTTTATTTAGACTTACCGGTATATTGGAAAAAGCTTTTAAAAACTTGATCACTTGTTTTTACATAGACTTATAAAAGGAGCTATGGCTTTTAATTTTTGAGCATCGGTACAGTTTTGTTTGTGAATTTTAACTTTGGCTTTGATCATGACCCAGTAACTTGTACAGGCAGTCAAGGCAATGTTTCATAGGTGAGTGACTTCAGAGCCCTCTTGTATTTCTTACTTTTTAGCTCACCTGAGCACAACATGGGCTAATATAGGAAAAACTTGAAAAAATCTTCTTCTCAGAAACCACATGGCCTGGGGTTTAGATATTTAGTGTGAAGCATTGTGTAGTAGATCACAACCAAGTTTGTTCAAATCATGGCCCTGGGGTTAAATTTGGCCCTGCCAAGGAGTCACCTGATTTAACATAGGCTAATATAGGAAAAAAACAACTTGAAAAACCTTCTTCTCAGAAACCACAAGGCATAGAGTTAAGATATTTGGTGTGTAGCATTGTCTAGTGGATCTCTATCAAGTTTGTTCAAATCATGACCCTAGGAAAAATAGGCCCCATCCCAGGGGTCACTTGATTAAACATAGGCTAATATAGAAAAAACTTGAAAAGTCTTCTTCTCAGAAACCACAAGGCCTGGGGTTTAGATATTTGGTATGTAGCATTGTCTAGTGGATCTCTATCAAGTTTGTTCAAATCATGGCCCTGGGGTCAAAATTGGCCCATCACCAGGGGTCATTTGATTAAACATAGGCTAATATAGAAAAAAAACTTGAAAAATCTTCTTCTCAGAAACCACAAGGCCTGGAGTTTAGATATTTGGTATGTAGCATTGTCTACTGGGTCTTTACAACGTTTTTACAAATCATGACAATTGGGTCAAATTTGGCCCCACCAAAGGGGTCCCTGATTTTACATAGGCTAATATAGGGAAAAACTTGAAAAATCTTCTCAGAAACCACAAGGCCTGGTGTGTAGCATTGTCTTTTGGATCTCTTCTAAGTTTGTTCAAATCATGACCCTGGGGTCAAAATTGGCCCCACCCCAGGGGTCACTTGATTTAACATAGACTAATATAGGAGAAATCTGAAAAAAATCTTCTTCTCAGAAATCACAAAGCCTGGAGTTTAGATATTTGGTATGTAACATGGGCTAATAGACCTTTACCATGTTTGTTCAAATCATGAATCATGCATTGTCTAGTGGATCTATACTTAGTTTGTTCAAATCATGGCCCTGGGGTCAAATTTGGCCCTGCCATAGGGGTCACCTGATTTTACATAGGCTGTTATAGAAATAACTTGAAAATTCTTCTTTTTAGAAAACTAGAAAAAACATGGCCTGGGGTTTAGATATTTGGTGAAAATTAGACCCGCCCCAGGGATCACTTGATTTTACATAGACTTATTTTGGAAAAAAACTAGAAAAATCTTCTTCTCAAAAACCACATGGTCTGGAGATTAGATATTTGGTATGTAACATGGGCTAATAGACCTCTACCAAGTTTGTTCAAATCATGACCCTGGGGTCAAAATTGGCTCTGCCCCAGGGGTCACTTGATTTTACATAGCCTAATGATACCAGGTGAGCGATCCAGGGCCATCATGGCCCTCTTGTTTATCTCACCTGAGCAACATGCTCATGGTGAGCTACTGTGATCGCTTTTTGTCTGGCGTCCGGTCCATGCGTGCATGCATCCTGCGTCAATAATTTCCTTTAAACAACATCTCCTCCTAAACCACTGAATGGACTTTGACCAAACTTATCATCCTTATGATATCTTCGATCAAGGTTGTTCAAATTATTATACCCCGAAACAAAGTTTAGGGGGGTATATAGGAGTCACCCGGTGGTCGGTCGGTCGGTCGGTTGGTCGGTCGGTCCAGCGGTCCGTTGCATTTTCCTTGTCCGGAGCATAACTTGAAAAACACAAGTTGGAATTCAATACAACTTCATGCAATGATCAAGCTCATGGAGAGGAAGTGCAGTGCACAAGAACTATAACTCCATCTTGACTTATTACAGAGTTATTGCCCTTTGTTACTTTTCCTTGTCCAGAGCATAACTTAAATGTACAAGTTTGATTTCAAAACAATTTCATACAATGGTCAACCACAATATGAGGAAGTGCAGTGCACAAGAACCATAACTTTATCTAGAGTAATTACAGAGTTATTTCCCTTTGTTACTTTTCCTTGTTTTTCTTGTCCTGAACATAACTCGAATATTATACATGGTATATACTTGAAACTTAAAATGTAAACAGATGGCGACTAGGAGAAGTGCAGTGTCCAAGAACTGTAACCTTATATTTTTAAACTACTGTGACAAACAACCATTATTGACTCTCTATCAACTTTAAATAAAAACTTTACTTACTTATTACTATCACAACCAATATACTATGTATACAAGTTCTTATCTTTGCTCTGCCTGAAGTCTGGCTTCTCCTGCATTAAAGTATTTTGTGGGGGTATTAATCACCTTCAGTGATAGCTCTAGTTTTGATTTGTTGAAAAAGTAGGTCACAGAAGCTAAAAAAAGATTTAAAAAAATAAAACTGAAAATCTTCTTCGGCAAAACTGCAAGGCCTAGAGCTTAGATATTTGGTGTGTAGCATTGTCTAGTGAACCTCTACCAAGTTTGTTCAAATCATGGCCCTGGGGTCAAAATTGGCCCCACCTCGGGTGTCACTTGATTTTACATAGGCTTATATAGGAAAGAAAATAGAAAAATCTTCTTGTCAGAAACCACAAGGCCTGGAGTTTAGATATTTGGTGTGAAGCATTGTCTAGTGGATCTCTTCAAAGTTTGTTCAAATCATGGCTCTGGGGTCAAAATTGACCCCTCCCCGGGGGTCAATTGATTTAACACAGACTTGTATAAAAAAGAAAAAAAAACTAGAAAATCCTCTCCTCAGAAACAACAAGGCCTGGAGTTTAGATATTTGGTGTGTAACATGGCCTAATGCGTATCTACCAGCTTTGTTTAAATCATGGCCCTGGGGTCAAAATTGGCCCAGCCCCAGGGGGCACTTGATTTTACATAGACTAAAATAGGAAAATCTAGAAAATTCTTCTTCTCAGAAACCACAAGGCCTGGAGTTTAGATATTTGGTGTGTAACATTGCCTTATGGACATCTACAAAGTTTGTTCAAATCATGGCCCTGGGGTCAAAACTGGCCCCCGCCAGAGGGATTACTTGATTTTACATAGGCTCATATAGGAAAAACTAGACAAATCCACAAGGCCTGGAGTTTATTTATTTGGTGTGTTACATGGCCTTATAGACATCTACTAAGTTTGTTCAAATCATGGCTCTTGGGTCAAAATTGGCCTTGTCCCAGGGATAACTTGATTTTACATAGACTTAAATAGGGGAGTCTTTAAAAGATCTTTTTGTCAGACACCTCAAGATCATGGGTTTAGATATTTGGTATGTAACATGGCCTTGTGGAAGAACCAAGTTTTCAAATCTTGGCTCTTGGGTTGAAATTGATCCCACCCTAGGGGTCACTTGATTTTATAGATATAACCATCAACATTTTGACTATAGGTACAGTTTTTGTGTAAAATATTGATTATTTTGCTGTACTTCTGCATGGATTTTGTCTTCAATATGATTGTGTTTCAAAAGACAATGAAGGCAATATTTCTCAGGTGAGCGATTCATGGCCATCATGGCCTTCTTGTTTTTTCCCCACACTTTATCTCCAAAACTTCAGACTTGAATTGGATGAAACTTCACAGGATTGATCAGAATCAAGTCTAGTTGTGGATGTTTTGTGAGTAGAGCTATGATTGTGTGTTTTCAGCTTTATGTATATAATACAGTGTGCATACAGTCTGCACTTTATCTCCACAAACACTGACTTGAATTTGATGAATTTTCACAGGATTGATAAATACCAAATCTAGTTTTGCATATTATCAGCATGTTTCATTAGGTTGTTTTATCACAGAGTAATGGCAAATTGTTTAGTAAAAATGAATTTTTGTCTTGAGTAAGGCTTGAATAAAATTATCAATTTACTTGAAACTTTTATTATAGATAGATAGCAAGTAGCTGAAGTGCCTTGTCCAAGAACCATTTTACCATCTCCCTTTATTTCATGATTATCTTATGATTATGCAGGGACTCTGGTGATATGGCCTATGCTTTCTTTTCAAAGCAATGGAAGGTTCTGCATTTTGTATGTAACTCCTCCCCCTATTGATAATTTGACAGTTTCTATTCATACCTAGGTTAAGTGCTCACAAACAGTACCACAAACAAAAAGCACATGTTCAGTTGTGTAAAGTAGGTCAACTGTTCACCATGTGTTTCACACTTACACTGGTTGGATAAGCGGGTTAATAGAAACATACTTGATTGACAGTTTAGGAACCATCCATATATGGGGAGTATTTCATCACTTTCAGTGACAGGTGGTGTGTCTAATTAGTACTAAATCCCCAGAATTAACTGTAAAGATTGACTTATATTGTTTTGTAAACTGTTCAATTCAGCTAGATTTCATTTGTCGCAAACAAATGATAGGGCTTTCTGCTCTAATGACCTTTGTGTCATTGTGACCTTGAGCTTTGACTTTATGACCTCAAAATCATTGGGGTCATTTACAGGCCATGGGCAATGTCCCTACCAAGTTTCACATACCTAGGCTTACTCAAGTAATCAATCAAAAAGGATTTAATATTAAATGTCATTGTGACCTTAACCTTTGACCTTATGACCTTAAAATAGGGGTCATTTACTGGCCAAGGGCAATGTTCCTCGCAAGTTATTGATCAGATAAGGATTTTACACAATGTGTCACTTTGATCTTTACCTTTGACCTAATGACCACAAAATTTAAATTGGATCATCAACTGGCCTTGGGCAATGTCCCTACCAAGTTTCACAAACTTAGGCTTATTCCTTCTCAAGATATTGTGCTGACAAGGATTTTACACTAAGTGTCTGTGCGACCTACAACTTTTGATCAAAGGATCTCAAAATCAATAAGGGTCATCAACTGACAATGGACAATGTCCCTACCAAGTGTCAAAAACCTAGGCTTATTCCTTCTCAAGATATTGTGTGAACAAGGATTTTACACTGTGTCACTGTGACCTTGACCTTTGACCTTATGACCTCAAAATTAATAATGATCATCAGCTATCCATGTCCAGCTCCCATCTAAGTATGAAGACAGCACACATAATATTTGAGTTATTGAGTGGACATCAATATGGCTAATGGGTGGACGGACAGATGGACAAGCGCCATACCATTATATGACCGATGATACCTTTGGGTAAATAAATACCTAGAAAGGTCTCTCAATTTCCATTATTTCACTTTCATTTTATTGTGACCTATCTGTAAAGGCTTTTGAGGTGTAGATAACTTAACCTTAAGAAAATGAAAAAAAAAAGTCAGCAAAAAGAGGTTCATGTCAATAACTAATTCTCAGCTGATAATTTTGTAATTTAAGGTCTGATCATTAAAATATACATACCATTAGAACTGCATCACAAGCTGTAAGTATTGTTCTGAAAGTTATTTAAAAAATGTTTAGTTTCTTTGAGAATAGCAAAAAATAAAATGATGAGGACCACTGCAGAAGTGCATGAAGCAATGGTTTAAATTTTTATTTTTCATGAAACTTCATAATATAATGTCCAATTTCAAAAACCTAGGTACCGCTAGTCTTCAAATTCCCTACTTTTAAGATATATATGGTTAAACCTCGAGAAAACTGCAAAAATGGGCAAAAATGTGTTCTTGTTGTTTTGTTTTTCGCCCAGTTACTTTATGAATCCTAGATCAATCTTTAAAATTAACAATAGAACGGCAAGGAATTTTCTACAAATTATATTCATACTCTACTTTTCAAAAATCAATAATTTTCAAGATATTGACCTTTGTGATTTTCTGGAAACAGATGTCACCTTGCATGATGGGACACATTTAAAGTTACATGCAAATCGGTAAAAAATTAAAGCCTGCAGGTCTTAAAAACCGCTTATTACAAATGCAAAATTGCTTATTACGTTGTGATGTCAAATGACGTCATACAACGTCAGCTGTCAGGGAATACAAAGAAGACCTCAAAACACATATGTTGTCCAATTTTCATGCTTCTAACTCATCAGGAGACTTTGTAACACAAAATTATGTTTTTATGACCAAAGTTCGAATCTCGTTTTTGACACAAAATCTCTAACTTTTGGAGTTTTGAAAATTGAAGGATATATGCACATCTACATCCCAACTTACACCTTCTGTGAAAATATCAAGTCAATCAGACAAATACTGACGGCTGCAGAGTGGGAACCAAATTTGGTACATGTAGTTTATTTGAACTATGACGTCATATGAAGATGAAAATTGTTGCATTTTAAAGGGCCAACGTCACTCTGATTACTGTTAAAATTTTATGCGGCTGGCTTATTGGCAACCTGTTTTAATTTGAACCTCAAAAGGAGAAATAATGATAGTGATAAGAAGAAAAAACATACCCAATACATGTAGGACTTTCTGATTGAGGCAGAAAGTCCTAATTACATGTGATCAAGAGGCATATATAAAGAAATCTTGAAATCACCCTCTTTATAACATACAAATATGATGTTAGTCTTCAGTTTGTTCATAATGTTTGTATTGCATGACATGACATAAACTGTGTTTAATAAACAATTAAAAATGCTTTAAAAGACATTAATTTTGTATTCTTCAAAGAAAAATATTTAATTGTTTAAGTTTGATATGATTAAATTAAGGATAATCTATACATGTGTATGTGATTGATGCATGTTAAATATATGGTACTTCTTTACTGTCACAGATTGCTGAACAAGATTTGATGACAGGGGATTTTCCACACAATATGAAGCTATTACAGGTAATTAGGATGGGCTGTTATGTCTTGACACGATTTGCTCTTTAAGCCAGTAGCTGTTTTTGCTCACGTGCAAAGTTATGTAATATTAGTTTAGATAACTCAATTGAACCTTCAGTTAACTATTAACAAAAACCATTTTATGCTTGTTTAATTGCTTTTAACTCACCTGAGCACATTATGCTCAGAATGTGCTATTAGGATCATTGAATGTCTGTCTGTTGCCCATCCATTGTCCAGAATTAGTTTGTTTACATTCTAACATCTTTTTCTTAAGCAGTCATCTTTAAAACTCATCACAATGTTTCTAAATATAAGGGATGTTTGAAAAAAATCCAGAAATATTCCAGAAGGCCTAAATTAAAAATATGTATGTTTGCCCTTTACTGACCCTGAATTTTAGAAAAGGGTGAATAGGTAGAAAAATATATATATATATTTTTTTTTCTTCTGATTTTGACCTTTACCTAACATTTACACGATTATGATCAGATGTTTTACTCTACCAAGACTGTTAAAATTATTTGGATCCAACTTAAGATTTGGCAGGCATGGGGTAGAGCCCATTTTCCATATCATAAGATATTTGCTGTTTCTTTTCCACCCACTAATACCTGGGCCTTCATGACCCTCTTGTTTTAATAATGTATTAGCTTAATTGATTCATCAGAATCAAAGGATAAATGTATTTTGTGTGTAGATTTTAAATTGGTTTTGAATCCTTCTATTGATTACAAAAATTACATATGTATAAACCATAATGTTAATGCAAGAAAAAATTTATTAATCTTAATAGATGAAAGAAATCTTGTAGACCCATTTAGAGATTACATGGTGATAAACAGAAATATAGTTGCAGAAGGTTAACTCCCTTACAACATGGACGTCTTGATTTCTTTCTGATTACAATAACATTATTAATTACGTTAGAAATTGCGACATTGATATGTCATACAAATCATACCTTTCAATTATTTATCTAAAGCTGTGGTTTTCAAATTTCAAACATGGTAAAGGTTTATGGAAATTTAATAATTCTTTACTGCAAGACATTGAATATTTGAATTGTATAAATAATAAAATTGATGAAGTTATTCAACAATACCGTATACAGTGGTGCTATCGCATCAGTTGTCAAAAAATATGATTGAAATACAAAATTAATGATATACGATCTGCGATGTGCCAGGGGATGTTTGATTTACCTGTGCGATTTGATACGATGCAATGTGTTCACATGTAATGAGAGAAAGATTTATAAATACATGTATATATTTTGTTCATTTTATTATCATAATGATAGCAATCACAATAAAAAGAAATGGTAACAGTGATTTACTGATATCTAGTACTTTACCATGTGCTCGCAAGAATTGTTAATTAGCACAAAATTATTGGGAATATATTTTTTTAAGTTTTACATTAATCCACCATACATATACTACAGATGATATTTAGAGTATTAAGAAAGTATATCAAATGAGAAGAGAGAGAGAGAAAGAGAGAACTATTGTATCTATTTTCTCATTAATAAATAAACTTTCCATAAGCTTTGAAAATTGCACACACTTTTTAATTATTTTTCCAATATACATTAAGTAACTGTCTTAGTGATGAAAAATATATGTATAAATTAATTTATTAATTTCAATCAGGAACTTTGGATAATCTGAGCTTCTATCTTAAAAAGAACAAAATAGCTGTTTGTTTAGTATTTGTCTCACCTGTAAACAATTTTTAGCTTGACTATTTGAAGAATAGTGAGAGCTATCCAAGTTAACCAGGCGATGGCATAACACTCAAGGTTAAGGTTTTGCATGCAAGTTTTTCTATCTTCTCATATCTCCACAACCACTTAAGGTATTCACTTGAAACTTAACAGATGTATTTGGGGTCATAATTGTAGCTCACTGACCCATAACTCTAGCATGGAATTTTACTGAATTATTCCCCTTTGTTAACTTAGAAATTCCTGGTAAAGATTATGCATGCAAATTCAATCTCCACAACCATCAAAGGTATTCCTTTTAAACTTCTTACTTGTCTTCAGGGTCATAATTGTACACCACTTACTAAGATCCATAACTCTATCATGGATATTTACTGAATTATTACCCTTTGTGAACTTACCTGGTTAAGATTATGTGTGCAAATTCAATCTTCACAACCACCAAAGGTATTCACTTGAAACTTCACAAATGTCGTCGCAGTCATAATTGTAGACCATTGTCCAAGACCCATAACTCTAGCATGGATTTTTACTGAATTATTCCCCTTTGTGAACTTAGAAATTATTCCTGGTTAAGATAATGCATGCAAATTCAATCTCCACATGGAATTATTCCCTTATGTAACCATAGAAGTTTTTCGTGCAAATTCAGTCTCCACAACCACCAAAGGTATTCACTTGAAACTTCATACATGTCTAAGGGGTCAATATTGTGTAATGGGGTGAATTTTACTAGTACACGTAATTAGTTTGTTATATAAGTGTTGGCATCATGATTTTAATTTTTATTTGACACTTGTTATCAAAATATGTCATTCCCCTTGCATTAGTGAACTATGACTTTGGAAATTTGGAGTTCTTGAGGGAGAGTAAAATATATGATAACCATGTAAATTAGCCTGATAATCATGGTGTCAGCCCTAAGAATTATAAAGATTAGCTGTTCACACCAATGCATTTACTAAGGGAGAAAACTTGCAGGGAGATCTCTTTGTAGTTCAACCAGGCCAAGTTCAGCTGCAGCATTCCATATAAAAATACACCCATAAATATTTCAAAGTCATGTTTGATACTTTGTATACTTGTACAGCAACATAAATGCATTGAGTAGAAAAGAGCAGACACTATCATGTATTTTGACAATATATGGCCCTTGAAAGATTCAGCATGGCTTTTTTTATTCTATAAAGATTTGAGAATAGTCTAGCACACTGTCTCCCTGACAGCTGTTGTTTGTTTTGTTTTTTGTGCCAAGCTGACGCTAACTGATTTGCATGCATGTCAAACATTATAAACGGCTGTGATAAATCATTATTATAAAGACGGACTAAATGGTATCCATATTGGACAATATTCAAAATGTTTATGGTTTAAATTCAGTGGGTGTGATTTTGTATTGTCTCCTTTATTGAACAGATCCTTGAAAAAAATATGAACTTCAATTCAATTACGGACATCATCTAGCGCTTGCGCAAATCTATGTGCTGATTGGTCCATGCACTTATGATCATGACTGCTCAGTGAGCGCTAGTGAACCAAGTATAGCAAGTGCTAGAAAACTTCTGGTTAACTGTCAAAGAGCAAAAAAGAATGTAATGATACATGCACAATTGCACCTTATATAGACAGAGAAAGAAAGACCAGTATTGCTGCTTCTTTAAACAATTAATCAGTTAAAAAAAAAAAGGAGGGCCAGTAGGCCATCTTGTTCAAAGAGAAGTAATGAGTGAAGAGGCCGCCGATTCTGTTGCAGCTTATACATAGTTCCCGACTTTAAGCAGGTATACGTGCTCAATGCCATACACCGTCATGTTTGTGGTCAAGAGTAAAGTTTTGCATAAAGTTTGATATAAAATTTAAATTGCTAGGATTGACATCTATACAGAGGGAAAGCATGAGAGCAATAAAGCAGTAGTTAAGAAACTGTTAACATACTTACAAAGCAAAATCGTTTCTATGTCTTGTGTGGCGTTTGATGTCCAATCCATTTTTTTCCCAAGAAGATAGTAGAAAATCTTAATCTGCAAACAACTTTTAAAGTGGTCCCATGCTTTCAAACTTAAGTACAAATTATTTGTTCCTATTAAATAAGTGTTGCAATATTTTACTCACAGTTTTAGCAATCAAAATATTAAGGACTTTCTTTCTACAGGCTAGATTGACATCTATTCAGAGGGAAAGCATGAGAGCAGGTGAAAAAGTTTGTACGCGGTCTGCAGTCATTATTTCTGGACCGATTTTCATCAAAATTTCACAGAATGTGTATGTTAGGCTCTAGTTGTGCATCCCAGTGTCCGTTTTTCCAAATTTGAAAAGGCAAAGATTTTATGGTGAATCCAAGATTCGAACTAATGACGTCTAATTTCAAATGCGTATAAAATCCCTTCCAGAAGAGCTAGAAAGCTGATATTTGGACTGAATATTAGTCTCTAGGTTTTCTTTACATTCTAAAAGGATGAACGCCATATGACGTCACATGATGTCATTATGCTAATAAAACTTGTGTATTAAAACGTAACGGTTTTTAAGCCCTTTAGGCTTTTTTTTTTTGTATGATTTGCTTGAAATTTTGTCTGAAGATGCAGTATTAGATTCTATGGAGCCATGTCACTTCCGTTTCCGGAAAATCCCAAAGGTCAAAGTCATATATCAATTATTGTGTGTTTCTTCATCCTTAAATATCTCAAAAACGGTAAATATTCTATGGAGACACTATGCATATAATTTGTGCTTAGAAAGACCTTTCAGGTGATATTTAGTTTTTGATGATCGGGGTTGAATCGGTTGAGTTATGGCGCAAAAATGAAAATTTGGTAACCCACAGTGTGTTTAACAGTTTATACCTTGAAAACCTTTGATTTTTGAAAATATGATGATGAATATTATTTGTAGAGCAATGTTTGGCCATTCTTTTGATGCTTAAAGTTTAATGATTGGCCAAAGATTCATGGAGTAATGGGGAAAAAAACGAAATTCGTGCATATAGCTTTGGTGAATTTTTCATTTTTCAGAAGGTTTAAGAGCTTGTATTTCAAAAAGTATTGAAAATATTCCTAAACATGATGTGTTTGAAATGTAGAGAATTTTCAGACGATTATTTTGGAATTGATCAAAGTATAAAGAAGTTACATCAAAAATAAGAATTTAAACATGTAGAATTTCAGCGATTCTGCCGTGTTGTCAAAGTTTTACGGCTAATATCTTAAAACTCATTCAAAATAAGTGCACACATTAAGCAAGTGAGATGTAGAGAATTTTAAGACAATTATTTTGGTACTTAGAGTTTTAAAATTGATTAAAATATAAGGAAGTTACATCAAAAATACGAATTTAAACCCAATTGTAAGAATTTTCGAAAAATATCCTATTTTCACTTTCACGTTAATTTAAGCGTTTTCGGAAAATGTAAGTTTACAGCTATGTATTAGTCATATAAATTGCAAAAAAAATCTTTTTACTTATATCATATTGATATTACTAGCTAAACAAGCGTACCGTTCCCGGTGGCCGAGTGGTTAGAGGAGGCGGACGCGGGAGGTCGTGGGTTCGATCCCCGACCACGACATACCAAAGTCGTAAAAATTGGTACTGTTATAGCTCCCTTGCTTGGCGCTCAGCATATAAGGGTAGTTGCAGGACTGGTTTCCCGACTTTATTGTTGCATCAATCGATAAATGCTGTACAAGCTATATTCCAAATTTATGATAAATGATAAGCTATGTGAAAATATATGTTATAGTACATTGTATTTTTATTGCCAGCTTGAGATACAATGGGCGTGTATAAGTGTAGACGTTTGAAACAAAATAATCAACACATGTCATCCGTTCAAGATGCTGCAAGCTAATTTGTCCGTTAGCTAAAAGGGCCAAATGGAGTAACTTTGTTTAGAGTTTGCCCGCTATTTCTATCTAATCAGTGAGCCCAAAACTTCAAATTTCTGGTCGATTTAATTTGTTAAAAGTTCGAGATTTTGCGAGACTTGTCTACTTAATTGTGATTTAACTGTTAAGAGTTTATGGTGAAATGAGCATGTCATTATTTCAAATTATGCTCCGCCCTATTCACGTGATATCATATATGGCAGTGTTTACTACACCGATCCCTACACACGAGGTTGCACACTGGTGCATGTTGACGTCTTTTGTAAACATTTAGTAAAAGTTGCTTAAATAATCATGTTTATAGATAAACATTTACATAAGAACGAGGAGTTTCGGAAATATTTTTTTTGCAATGGGATGATTACATGCTCGATCCAAACGGACTCCTAAGGAAAGAAAAAGATGCTAAATTAAATACTAAAATACAAGTACAGTTTATTAGGTTTAACGTCCCACCGACAGTATTTAAGTCTTTTGGAGACAATGTCTACTTGAGACAAATGTAGTGTTGTCACACTGCACAGTATCACGTCGTAGACAGTTGGCATGATACCACACCCAGTCACATTATCCAGACACCGGGCCATCAGTCCTGGAACTACCCTTAATAAGCTGAGCCCCAAGCAAGGGAGCTATACCAGTACCTATGTTTACGAATTTGGTAAATACAAGAATTGAAATTGATATAACGTTTTTAAACAACTTACAGATCATGTATTAACTCATTTGATTTGGTATTTCCAGGGTATTCCTAGCCTTGATATCTTCCGCTGACACCGACTTTTTTTAGACGATTATTATTTACATATTTCATTCTTTCCTTAATGTCAATCAGTTGATATTTTCTGATGTCTTAACTTATTAAAACAAGATAAATAAATAAAAACAGCCATCACATAAATTGAATTTTTGTGCCTCTTGATTGAAATCTGAAAAAGAAATGAGCCGACGGTCAAAAAACGCGCGAAATTTATGTGTTACATCCATATTTGGGAAGCATGTGCACGTGTGTGAATACTTTAACAACATGCTGACATAACACTTATATGATGCCATCTCCTAATATAGCAGTGTAACGCAGTAATAGAGCGGGGCAAAGTTAGTCAGTGTTTATTTAGAGAGAATTTAACAGTTAAGAAGCCGTCACTTGCTACGCTCGTTATGGCTTCTTAACTGTTAAATTCCCTCTTAATAAACACTAGCTATAAGGTACTACAGTCGTCTCCATCGTATGTACAAGCATTATTGAAATTTAACTCATGAGGCTATACGCGTCGACGATTCTATTGCATGGTAGCATTTAAGGTTTTATTCCCGCGGCTGTACACGAAATTAAAAAAAAATAATTTTGATATGCAGAATTAATAGGTTTAAGTTTAATCGCTTATATTTTGAAAAGACCCAAATATGCTACAATTGAATTTTAGGGATTTTCAGGACATATATTTTGGTACCTAGAATACTAAAATTGGAATCTCTCAGCCCCTCACCGCTGTGGGTTCAATCCCTGTAGGGACTTCGGATTTTTCATGTGAGGAAGTCTTCCAGCTGGCTTGCGGTAGGTCGGTGGTTCTATCCGGGTACCTCTGTGTACTCGGGGTCTTCCTCCACCTGTAATTAGCTGGACGTCGCTATATGATTGAAATACTATCGCAGCGACGGTAAACCCCAATACAACAACAACTAAAATTGGTCAAGTTATAAAAAAGCGATATCAAAATAAAGATTTATTTATTTTTGCCACAAAGTTCATGCATGAGAAGTCCATACGGAAAAAAAAAAGTAAAAGGTAGGGAATTTCTAACGGTATTAATCTTTACATTTCAAAATGTTGCAGAAAGTCCTATCATTCATATCAACGAATGAAATCTAGTTTTAATTGTCTAAAAAATGGTAAGAATACTCTAACACTTACTCGTATGTGATTACTATGTTTTTAGCTCACCTGAGCATAGCTCAGGGTGAGCTTTTGGGATACTTGATTGTCCGTCAGCCGTCGTCCGTCGTCCGTCAACAATTTGATGTTTACACACTAGGGGCCACAATTTTGATCCAATCTTCCTCAAACTTGGTCAGAATGTTTGTCTTGATGATATCTTGAACCCTTTCGAAAATGGGTCAGGTTGGATCAAAAAGTAGGTCAGTAGGTCAAATCTTAGAAAAATCTTGTAGTCCGTCAACAATTTTGATGTTTACACGCTAGAGGCCACAATTTTGATCCAATCTTTCTCAAACTTGGTCAGAATGTTAATCTTGATGATATCTTGAACCCTTTCGAAAATGGGTCCAGGGGGATCAAAAAGTAGGTCAGTAGGTCAAATCTGAGAAAAATCTTGTTTACACTAAGGCACAGTTATAATTTTCAAATTGGTTTTTTTTAAAAGGGGGGGGGAAGAAATGTAGGTAAGGAAATTTTTAACATTGTTTCACCTCATCATCTTAATTCTAAAGCAATCTGTTTTGTACAGGCAATGAATGATACTTTTCTCAGGTGAGCGATCTAGGGCCATTCTTGGCCCTCTTGTTTAAAAAGTCGATTAGTCCATAAGTTGTGAAGAAACAAACAAACAAACAAAAAATAACCTAAAACACTTTTACAATTGATATCATCATCAATGAGATATGGTATGGAAATATACTGGTAGAATGTCTTCCTCTTCAGAATATAATATTTCTATGTACAATATTTCATTTCAAAGTAATAATTTTAATTATGATATAATGTGTTTAAAATAGAATAGATAGATATGAATCAGTTAGTGTAGTCAGTTTTTCCCTCCTGTCATGTAGATTGTGCCTGATGGTGGGGGAAATTCTGGTCTAGTCAGTTTTTCCCCAATATCTAAAATTTCTAATATATAGTGATTGATGTTGGGGGAAGTTTGGCCTAGTCAGTTTATAACATACAATATATTAGGCCAAAATTTCCCCACCTACAGGAAAAATATATTAGATAGGATGTGTGTGTGGTGGGGGGGGGGGACTGACTAGGCCAGAATTTCCCCATCTTCATCATAATCTACATGAAGGGGGGAAAACTGGAATTTCCACTTCATGACAACTACATGATAGAGGTGGGGGATGGGGGACTTACTAGGCAAGAATTTTCTGACCTACAGGCACAATATATATTAGAAAGGGGGAAATAACTGACTAGGCTAGAATTTCCCTAATAACATTCACAATATATTGGGGGGGGGGGGGGGACTTACTAGGCAAGAATTTCCCTACCTTCAAAACCTCAAAAGAAAGAGGGGGGAAAAAACTGACTGAGTGGGGAAAAACCATACTAGTTAGTTTTTTACCTGGGAAAAAACCTGACTAGTTAGTTTCTTCTTGGAGGAAAAATCTGACTAGTAATTATGTTATTATGATTAAACAAATAATAAGATTATACTACATAATATAATTTTATGATACACATTTAATACATATAATTATGGAAAATGTTGAATTTAGAGACACAAAAAAATAATTATTTTAAAAAAAAAAGTAAGGGTGTCCCTAAACTTCTAAGACTGCCTGAAAACTTAGAGTAATTCAATACGATTTACATTGTGTGATATCAATATAAGATTTACCATTGCAACATTGTCCCCTTTAATTTGGGCAATAAAATGAAATATGCTATTTTTGACAACTGATGCGATAGCTCCACTGTACCTGGCTATGATTGGAATAATGTTTTAAATATGGAGAGATCTAATATCAATTTATTATAAATGATGAATTATTTCTAGAGACACTTTTAAAGGAAATTTGTGCAAAAACCGTATCTTATCAAGTTTTAAAGTAAAAAAGATGAACAAAAATTTTGTAAACAAGATAGCAGAGATTGAGTTATGTTTAAATGATGAAAATAAAATGAAAATCAAAAATTAAATGAAATGCGGGCTCATGGTGAGCTATTAGGATCACCCTGAGTCTGTCATCCGTTGTCAACAATTTGCTTAAAAACAGCATCTCTCCTATCTAAAATCGCAGAGTAGAAATTGATGAAACTTTGCATGGATCATCTTTGGGTGAACTGCCACAAAAGTTGCAAAAATAAACTTGATCCATACAGAAATCTGGTTGATATAGCAACCACTAGAAATTCACTTTAAAAACTTGAATAATCTCTGAAACCAATGGTCAGAATTTGATTTCCTTTGGCAGAAATGGTCACCTCAAAGTGCTCTACCATAATTGCTAAAAGTTGATCTCTGAAAAATGATGCCCCTAGGAGTCAGCTAGTTTTCTTACATACTCTATATAGAAAATTTCAAAATTCTTCTGTGAAACTTATGATCAGAATTTAATTATACCCCCGCAAACAAAGTTTGAAGGGGGTATACTGGAATCAGCCTGTCGGTTGGTTGGTCTGTCATGCAGTCTGTCTGCAAAGTCTTGTCCAGTGACCTCCACCTTCACTTTCAGTCTGATTCAAATGATACTTGGCATAAATATTCATCAGGAGCAATAGATATGGTCTTGTCAGGTGAACTCCTCCTTCACTTTCAGTCCGATTTACCTGATACTTGGCATAAATATTCATCAGGAGCAGATGTGCAAGACACAAATTTCACATTTGTTAATTTTTCATTTCCTCAGGAGCAGTAGATGTGCAAGATGCAAATTAAACGTTCATTCGCGTAAGGATAACAGAGTTATTGCCCCTGAATCAACTTGAAAAGTCTTTCCGGTGAACTCCTCCGTATTGCCCCTGAATCAACTTGAAAAGTCTTTCCGGTGAACTCCTCCTTCACTTTCAGTCCGATTCACCTGATACTTAGCATAAATATTCATCAGGAGCAGTAGATGTGAAAGACACAAATGTAACATTCGTTCACACAAGGATTACAGTTATTGCCTCTGAATCAACTTGAAAAATCTTGTCCAGTGGAATCCTCCTTCAGTTTCTATCAGATTCACCTGATACTTTGCATAAATACTCATCCGGAGCAGTTCATGTCCAAGACACAAATTAAACATGCTTTCCCACAAGGATTACAGAGTAATTGCCCCTGAATCAACTTAAAAAGTCCTGTCCAGTGAAATCCTCCTTCACTTTCAGTTCGATTCACCTGATACTTAGCATAAATATTCATCAGGAGCAGTAAATGTGCAAGACACAAATTTAACATTCGTTCGCACAAGGATTGCAGAGTAATTACCACTGAATCAACTTGAAAAGTCTCATCCTTCAGTTTTAAGTCTGATTCACCTAATACTTGGAATAAATATTCATCAGGAGCAGTAGATGTGTAAATATCCTGTGACGCGAACTTCTTTACATTTCTCAACAGATTTAGTTCAAATTTTGTTTGTGCATTGATAATCAGATGAAGAACTGAAGTTATCTCAAGTACAGTGTTATTGCCCCTGATTCAACTGTAAATATCTTGTGATGTGAACTACTTCTACATTTCTAAACTAATTTTTGTGTGTGAATTTATTATCAGGTAGAGAGGTGCATGACATAAATTTCACTTGAGTTGTCTCAAGGAAAGCAGAATTATTGCCCTGATACCTTTTTAGCTCATCTGCACACAACTTGCTCAAGGTGAGCTATTGTGACCGATGAATGTCTGTCGTCCGTTGTTTGGCGTCCGTCATCAACATTTAACTTAAAATGACATCTCCTCCTAAACCACTGGGCCAATTTTAAAGAAACTTCACAGGAATGTTCCTTAGGTAAAGCCCTTTCATAGTTGTTCAAAGAATTTGATTCCATGCAGAACTCTGGTTGCCATGGCAATGTAAAGAAAAAACATAAGAAAATTTTGAAAATCTTCTCCAAAAATACTGGCTGGATTTCAAAGTTATTTGGCACAGATGTTCCTTGGGTCACTCTCTACCAAAATTATTCAAATTATTTTGATTCATTGAAAAACATGGCCGCCAGGGGACGGAGCCCATTTTCCTTATATGTATATTTTAAAAACTTCAAATATTTTCTCCTCCAAAAGTACTGGCTGGATTTCAAAGATATTTGGCATAGATGTTCCTTGGGTCACTTTCTATCAAGATTGTTCAAATTAAATTGATCTGTTAAAATACATGGCTACCATAGGGCGGAGCCTGTTTTCCTTATATGAATATAGGACAAATTTGACAATCTTCTTGGCCAAAAGTACTGGCTTGATTTCAAAGTTATTTGGCATAGATGTTCTTCAGGCCACTCTCTACCAAGATTGTTCAAATTATTTTGATCCGTTAAAAAACATGACCGCCAGGGGGCTGAGCCCATTTTCCTTATATGAATAAAGTACAAATTTGAAAAATCTTCTTGGCCAAAAGTACTAGTTTGATTTCAAAGTTATTTGGCACAGATTTTCTTAAGGCCCCTGTCTACCAAAATAGTTCAAATTATTTTGATCTGTTAAAAAACATAGCCACCAGGGGGCTAAGCTCATTTTCCTTATATGTATATAGTACAAATTTGAAAATTCTTCTTGTCCTAAAATACTCACTTGATTTATGGCTTGCAGAGGGCAGAGCCCATTTTCCACAATATCATAAGATATTTGCTGTTTCTTTTCCTCCCACTAATGCCTGTTTCTGAGATGAACGACCATGGGCCATCATGGCCCTCTTGTTTTAACTATCTTCTTTTGGTTATTTGTGTTTTTCTTGTCCAGAACATTACTGGAATATTGTACAAGGTATTGACTTGAAACTTGAAATGACAGATTGCAATTAGGAGAAGTGCAGTGTCCAAGAACTGTAACTCTACCTTGTCCTTTTTTTAGCTCACCTGAGCACTCTGTGCTAAAGGTGAGCTTTTGTGATCACCTGGCATCTGTCGTCGTATGTAATCTGTCGTCAATCATTTGCTTTCACTATTGGTCAGATTTCAAAATGTTTTAGTACAGATGTTCCTTGGGTAACCCTTTACCAAGATTGCTGAAATTATGCCAATCCGTAAAAAAACATAGCTGCCAGGGACGAGGCTATAGTGAAATCTTTAAATGACATCTTCTCTGAAATTGCTAGATAGAATTTGATTAAAGTCAGGAGATAGGCTCCTTTTAATGTTTAAATGTGTGTGTTTAGAGCCATAAACGTTTGACTTCAAATTTTGACCACAGGCACTGTTTAGTTTGTGGAATTGAAATGATCTGGTGGAGTATGTATTCAGAACAACTCTGCTTTAATTTAGTAACTTGTACTGGCAATGAAGGCAGTTTTTTATCAGGTGAGTGTCTTGAGGGCCATCTTGGCCCTCTTGTATATTAAAGAAAATTAGAAAAATACTTCTCTCCTGGAACTAATGTTCAGAATTAATTCTTGTTTTGCCCCAATGATTACCTCAAAGTTTCATACCATAATTGCGTAAGCATTTTGATTCCTTGAAAATTGAGGCCTCCAGATGATAGATTAAATTGAGATTTTTCTTATCTGAAATTTGAATCTGGTTGCTGCTGGAAGAATCCAGGTAAAATCAAATGACTATTTAAATAAGATGTACTCTGTAAATGATGTGTTCTGGTGAGCGATCTAGGGCCACATGGCCCTCTTGTTTATTTCTTGTGTTGTAAGGTCAACTGGGGATGGTTACCCGACTCCTTTAGGGCCACATGACCCTCTTGTTTGTTTCTTATGTTGTAAGGTCAACTGGGGATGGTTACTCCACCCCTTTTTACCTCTTACGGAGATATTAAACTGGGTCTCAAAAAAAACAAACTTTTTTACACTTTAGCATCTTCATTCTTAAAGCAATCATCTTCAAACTTGAAATGTTTATGGCCTTAATCTCTCAGCTAAGTTTGATAATGGCTGTAATAGTTCAATTCAGTCAGGAGTTATCTGCCTTGAATTATAAAAAAATGCCAGAATTGTACTTTGTTTACACTCTAGCATCAGTAATTATTTAACAAACATCATTTAACTTATACCCAATGATAATGGCAACAATATCTCAGTTGGGTTTTATCATGGCTGATATTTGACAGATCTACATTTAAGGCCCTTGAAATATCAGAACATCACATAAATTTGCTATTTTACATTCTAACATATTCATTTCTTGAGCACTTCAGGCAATGAAGGCAGTGTTTCCTGTTGAGAGTCTTCAGGGCCATCTTGGCCCTTTTGTTTTCTTTCTGAAGAAGTCATCTAAACTTCATGCAATGGTTATAGTTATAAAATTTTAGCCAAGTTCGATAATGGCTGATATTAGCCAATTGTGCCAACTGGGGATGGTTACCCGACTCCTTTAGGGCCACATGACCCTCTTGTTTGTTTCTTATGTTGTAAGGTCAACTGGGGATGGTTACTCCACCCCTTTTTACCTCTTACGGAGATATTAAACTGGGTCTCAAAAAAAAACAAAAAACTTTTTTACACTTTAGCATCTTCATTCTTAAAGCAATCATCTTCAAACTTGAAATGTTTATGGCCTTAATCTCTCAGCTAAGTTTGATAATGGCTGTAATAGTTCAATTCAGTCAGGAGTTATCTGCCTTGAATTATAAAAAAATGCCAGAATTGTACTTTGTTTACACTCTAGCATCAGTAATTATTTAACAAACATCATTTAACTTATACCCAATGATAATGGCAACAATATCTCAGTTGGGTTTTATCATGGCTGATATTTGACATATCTACATTTAAGGCCCTTGAAATATCAGAACATCACACAAATTTGCTATTTTACATTCTAACATATTCATTTCTTGAGCACTTCAGGCAATGAAGGCAGTGTTTCCTGGTGAGAGTCTTCAGGGCCATCTTGGCCCTTTTGTTTGCTTTCTGAAGAAGTCATCTAAACTTCATGCAATGGTTATAGTTATAAAATTTTAGCCAAGTTCGATAATGGCTGATATTAGCCAATTGTGTCAAAAATTATGCTCCTTTAAATATAAAAAATGCCAGATTTCACTTGGTTAAGCTCTGACATCTTCATTTCTTAAGCAATCATCTTCAAACTTTATGACAGTTTATAGCCATAAAATCTTGGGCAAGATTGATTATGGATGACATTGGCCAACTATATCAGGAATTATGCCTCTTTTAAGCTAAAAAATTGCCAGATTTCACTTACTTAAAACTCAAGCATCTCCATTTCTTAAGCAATCATCTTGAAACTTCATGACAATGTTTATAGCCATGAAATCATAGCCAAGTTTGATTATGGCTGATATTGACCAATGAAGTTTGGAGTAAAGACCCTTTTAATAAAAAAAAAAGCAAGATTTCACTCTATTTACACTCCAGTATCTTCTTTTCTTAAACGATCATCCTTAAACTTCATGACAATATTCAAAGCCATAAAGCCTCAGCCAAATTTGATTATGACTGATAGTGACCTATTTGGTGCAGAGTTATGCCCCTTTTAATATGAAAAAAATTGACAGATATCACTTTGTTTGCACTCTAGCATCTTCATTTCTTAGCACAAGAAATCATCTTCAAACTCCATGAAATAATTATGGCCTATTCTTCCTCAGTTAAGTGACCTCAGGGCCATCTTAGCCCTATGTTTCATTTATATAGGGTTATTTAGGAATCATGCTTGTTATGTCCAATCTTGTCAAGTCACATCATGTTTTTTCCAACATTCAAATTACAGGGAGACCAGATGGGATGTTTGGATATGAATCACCTTTAGTGATAGCTCTAGTTTAGATAAACCTGAGTTTCCATAGCTGAGTGGTTATATTATACTTCTCTGTTATTATAAGTTCAAGTTCTGGTCTAGTTTCTCAGATCATATGAGGAAGCCATCCAGGCTGTGTGTGGGAGGTTAGTGCCTTTGTGCATGCAGGGTCTTCCTTCTCATGTAATAGCTGGAGATCATTTTATGACTGAGAAACTGCCATGTTGACAGTAAACTCCAAAACAGCAAAATATAACAACATAGGAAATCAGTATATCCTTGGTAACTAACAGTGTCTCTATCTGAGTCTCTGTCTGTTGACAGTATGATGTATAACCCTTGGTAGCGTCATCTCAAGTTTCCACTCTTGATATCAGCTGTGAGCATTTCTGAATTGTAATAGGACTTTGCACATGCCTTTTTTCTTGGTGCCCAATCCATTTCCAATTGAATTTTTTTTTAGATCATGCAGAATTCACAAAAGTAACATATTATTTCAGGAAAGCTTCCAATTCTTGAAGTTTTGTGAAAAATTTTAGAAGTTAAGTGGAAGACTTTGTGTTCTGGAAATACCTAGATAAATGATGAAATGTCAAGAGAAAGGGAATAAAATATAGATTTTGACTAATGTTTTATCCCTTTATTATTGCAGAATTTCCCATATACACAATATGATGTGCAGGTTGTGATAAAAAAAGCAGTAGAATTATGCAGGTGAATATTAAATATTTTTTAGCTCACCTGAGCACAACATGCTCAAGGTGAGCTTTTGTGATCATCCTGTGTCTGTCGACATCTCCTCTTAAACCGCAGGACAGAATTTGGTTAAACTTGGCAGGGATGATTTTTAAGTGAACCTTCACAAAAGTTGCTAAAATAAACTTGATCCATGTTAAACCTCAGGTTACCATGCCAATGAAAAGAAAGAAAACTTTAAAAATCATCTCCTTCAAAACTACTGGCCAGATTTCAAATTGTTTTAGTTCAGATGTTCCAAGATTTCTAAACGTATTTGGATCATTAAGAAAATTTGGCCGCCAGGGGTTGGGCCAATTTGCCTTGTATGTAGATAGTGAAGTTCCTCTGAAACTGCTGGACAGAATTTGATTAAATTTGGCAGGGATGATCCTTTGGTGAATCTTCACAAAAGTTGCTAAATAAACTTGATCCATGTAGAGCTCTAGTTGCCATGGCACTGGAAAGTAGAAAACTATGAAAACTTTAAAAATCATCTCCTTCAAAACTACTGGCCAGATTTCAAAATGTTTTAGTACAGATGTTCCTTGGGTAACCCTATACTCAGGTGAGTGATTAGGGGCCTCTAAGGCCCTCTTGTTTTCATATGCTAATAATTATACCCACTCAAACAAAGTTTGAGATGGGGTATATAGGAGTCAGTCTGTTGGTTTATTTGTTGGGTTATCCATCAGTTTGTGGCAAAAATCAAATCTTGTGATTCAGTTCACCTCTACATTAATTCGCCAATTGAGATGAGATTTTGCATATACATTTATAATGATGTATAGATGTGCTTGACATAATAAGAAACCGGTTGCGGACTATAGGTTTGCGCCCGTCCTTCCGTCCATCCCGCTATCGTGTTTGCTCTATAACTTGGACATTAATCGATGGATTTCAATAAAACTTAACAGAATAAGTATGTTGATTTTCCAGAGGGAAATAATACAGTAAACAATTAAAATCACTCTTATTTAATATTTCGGAAAAAAAACATGAATTTTTAGCAAGTTCTACATTAAAAACGTTTGAGTAGTTGCCATATTGTTATTGCTATGAAGGACGTCAACATCATACAAAACGACGTCAAAAGATGACGTTACATTTGGCGCCTTTTCTCTAGGACATCAATTGACATTAAATGGCAAAGAAGGCAATTCTTGCATGTTGCAGCCAACCGGCTTGCTTGTATGCAATCTCTTTATCCAATTTGTCTCATGTAATCGTCTTTCAGTTCTACCCGCTCTATATACTCGACCCAAGATAGAAAATCACATGTCTTCATAATTGTGGTTTCCTAGTGCAAAATGTGTGTTTATTGGTTGATCCCTTGTCAGCCTAACATCCCTTTGGTGCTCCTGCATTCAGCAGGACATTACTTCACCAATTGAGATGAGATTTTCATCAGAATCGACTACTCAAACATCTATAATGTAGAACTTGCTAAAGATTCATGTTTTTTTCTTGTGAAAGGCAAACTTTTGTCGAAATATTGAATAAGAGTGAATTAATTGCTGAACAGAATAATTCCTTATAACCCAAGGGTGTATCGCATGCATCAACCATATGCACCCTTGAAAGGTCAAGGTCACAGGAGTTGTTTTTGGTGTTCATAAGCTATATCTTCGTGTCCGCTCTATAACTTCAATATCTAGGGATGGATTTTCATCAAACTTGACAGAAGTGTTTGTCATAACACAAAGGTATGTCACACACATCAACCATATGCATGCCTAAAAAGTCAAGGTCACCAGTGTTGTTAGAAATTCTCTTAGGTATTTATAGGATACATCTACATGTCCACTCTGGAACTTCTGTGTCTATGGATTGATTTTGTTTTAAACTTTACTAAAGTGTTACATGAAGATGTGTTGGTGCAACAAGCATAAGTGCTCTTGAAAGGGCAAGGTCACAGGAGTTGTTAGAAATTGTTTTTGGTGTTCATAGGCTACATCTTCTTGTCCGGGCTATAACTTTCATGTCTATGGATAGATTTTCATTAAACTTTACAAATGTATTTGTCATTACATGAAAATGTGTTGGTGCAACAACCATATGCATGCTTGAAAGGGCAAGGTCACAGGAGTTGTTAGAACTAAAAGTTGTTTGTTTAAGATACAAACAAGCGGCTTTCCATTTGCTTAATTCAAAGGTATTGAATATATAAGTTAATACAAAGAAATGGAATAATGATGCTTAATAATGAAAGTTTTAATACGTAAATCATCATTATCATAAATATATACTTATGTTCAAAAGTAAGCTTTAAATCTTATTTTTTTTTTTTTTTATCTTCTCAAGAAGATATATATAGAAAGCATAAATATGGATCTTATTTGATTTCGCAACTGTTTACTGTCATGCCTAAAAAAAACAACTGGAAAATTTTAAGATAATGCTATCCTCAAGAATTTTGTCTTAGCTTATTCAGTTGATTTTAAAAGTTTTTTTGTTTTTCATTTAATATCCATTTCTTCGTAAGCATATGACTTAACAAATATTCATTGCAATTTGTTCCACATAATTGAAATTATAATAAAAAAAACAAAAAAAACCTGAAATCCTTGACTTTTAACCTTTTAATTGATTGAGTTTTACATTTGCAAAAATAGATGGAAACAAAGGCAGAGGTGTAAGTTAAATCATGAAAATAATTTCTTATTTCTATGTTATTAACATTATAAACATTATTAACTTTCAACAATTCATTTGCTTTATATATTGGCTTATTTTTTACAGATTTAGAAAAAAAACCCGCTAAACCTTTAGAAAACATCGATACATGCATTTGTCATTTTCTTCAGGTTTACAGAAAGCCATGATAGCAAATGAAATAAGTTATCGGTATAGGTTTTCTTGCTCTTGTATAATTATACTAATTCATCATAAATGCGACTCATTTACTTAAAAACATATCAAATTCACTGTTCAACACAGGTACTCTTTCCTGCAAAAGAACAATCAGATCTTGACTGCTTTCATTTCTTTCTTCAAATTAATAGATTTTCATGAATAGGCCGTATTATAAAAAACATGAATAAGTCATGTTTGATGACGTAATCACTTGAAATTTTCTGGATTTTTTACACATGTTAAGGTACGGCAATATTACTTACTTAAAGTTAATATATCCAATCTTATGATCTTTTTAATATATTTTGCTTAAAAATCAATGTTGTCATAAACAAGTGACACAACATAGATTCCTTAAGGTATGCTTAAGATTGGCATCAGTACTCATGACGCTGGAGCGCAAATACAAATTAAAATTAATGATTTTTAGCTCACCTGAGCACGTGTGCTCAGGATGAGCTTTTAGGATCGATGAATGTCCGTCGTCCGTCCGTCCGTACGTCGTCCGTCGTCCACAATTTGTTCGTTTGCACTCTAGCATCTTCATTTTATGAGCAATTATCTTCAAACTTTAAAACAATGTTTATAACCATAAAATCTCGGCCAAGTTCGATTATGGCTGATATCGGAACATTAGGTCAGGAGTTATGCCCCTTTTAAAATTAAAAAAAGCCAGATTTCACATTGTTTGCACTCTAGCATCTTCATTTCTTTAGCAATTGCATTCAAACTTAATGACATTGTTTATAACCAAAAAATCTCAGCCAAGTTCGATTTTGGCTGATATCGGACCATAAGGTCAGGAGTTACACCCCTTATATTATTTAAAAAAGTCAGATTTCACTTTGTTTGCACTCTAGCATCTTTATTTTTTAGGTCATTGTCTTTAAATTTTATAACAATGTTTATAACCATTAAATTTTGGCTAAGTTGGATTATGGCTGAAATTGGACCCTTAGGTCAGGAGTTACGCCCCTTTTAAAATTGAAAAAAAGCCAGATTTCACTTTGTTTGCCCTCTAGGTCACCAGGTCAAATCTTAGAAAAACCTTGTGAACACTCTAGAGGCCATAGTTTTGGCCCAATCTTCATGAAACTTGGTCAGGATGTTTGTCTACATGATATCTCAGATGAGTTCGAAATTGGGTCATGTGGGGTCAAAAACTAGGTCACCAGGTCAAATCTTAGAAAAACCTTGTGAACACTCTAGAGGCCACAGTTTTGGCCCAATCTTCATGAAACTTTGTCAGGATATTTGTCTATATGATATCTCGGATGGGTTTGAAAATGGGTCATGTGGGGTCAAAATCTAGGTCACCAGGTCAAATCTTAGAAAAAACTTGTGAACACTCTAGAGGCCACAGTTTTGGACCAATCTTCATGAAACTTGGTCAGGTTGTTTGTCTACATGATATCTCGGATGGGTTTGAAAATGGGTCATGTGGGGTCAAAATCTAGGTCACCAGGTCAAATCTTAGAAAAACCTTGTGAACACTCTAGAGGCCACAGTTTTGGCCCAATCTTCATGAAACTTGGTCAGGATGTTTGTCTACATAATATCTCGGATGGGTTTGAAAATGGGTCATGTGGGGTCAAAAACTAGGTCACCAGGTAAATTCAGGTAGGATCAAAATGTAGGCCACTTAGTCAAATGTTAGAAAACACTTTAGATGCCAGATTTTTTGTCATTTTGCCTAACACAGCCATCTTAATCAGGTGAGCGACACAGGGCCATCTTGGCCCTCTTGTTTTATTTCAATTACGTCAAAATCAAGTGATTAAAGAAAAAATTATTTTTTTTGCATGTTCAGCTAACGTTCTATAAATCCAGAAAAAAATATCTTTGAGAATGCAAACAGGTTTGTTTTCACATTTCAAGCATGCATTCCATCAAACATGAATATCTGCCATGTTTGATGATGTAATCACTTGAATTTTCAAGACCTTTATGAACATAATCAGTTTTGACGTTTTTGAAAATTTTAAGTTCATTGGTCTAATTGACGATTTTATATAATTTTTTCAACAATTCTTGCTTTAATATGCTTTAATATGCATGACGTCATAACCACTTGACAAAACAAACATTTCTTGCAGTATGCATCACTTCAATTTTAACTCTGTCAATTCAAAATTCATGGTGCCAGAGCGAGAGAAAAATGCTTTTTGTCTTTTTAATGACATCATAACCATGTAACTTAAGAGAAAATCATTCAGAAAAAAGAATGTAAACCTATATGCTGATATGCTGTCCAATTTTCATGCTTCTAATGCATCAGTGGGCTTTGTAACATTAAATGGCTTGCGGTAGGTCGGTGGTTCTACCCGGGTACCTCTGTGTACTCGGGGTCTTCCTCCACCTGTAATTAGCTGGATGTCGCTATATGATTGAAATACTATCGCAGCGACGGTAAACCCCAATACAACAACAATACAACATTAAAATGTAATTTTAGGACCAAAGTTTGATACTTGGTATCGCCATGAAATCTTGATATTGTCGAATTTAGCGCCCGCTAATGAGAAGCAAAATTGATTGAAATTTTACTATTAGGTACCTAGCAATGCAGCAAATAGTTCAATCAAGTATACAAGTCGCACTAGTCAAACGTTCTATTTCTTATATATCACAATTTGAAGCATAAAAATATTTTTAGTTTGGTAGCTAGAAGTAAAAAAAAATAATAATCATAATATGACATTGACCTTTGCAACTTTCTTTTCATTTTTTACAAACCATGCATTTCTCAAATTCGCCACCCCATATATTTTGTGCGTATATGTCTTGGAAATCGTATGCAGCAAACTGAATCCTTCTATCTAATCTCAAAAAAAAATGGGCACTTTTTACACATCTCATTTGCACAGTTTTTTTGCAAGGTTCAAACATTCAACCTCTTGTAGCGTAATTATTTTCCTGCACCCGATACCTTGTAATCCATCATATTCTGTTGTACTGTCATCAAGGAACAAAATGCTGAAAACCACATTCGATCAGACTTCAACTTTTTGAGATTAAGATTTTACTATTAGGTACCTAGCAATGCAGCAAATAGTTCACTCATATATACAAGTCACACTAGTCGAACATTGTATTTCTTATATATCACAATTTGAAGCATAAAAACTGATTTACACTTATTCCAAAAAAGGATCAAACTTTGGACTGCCGTAAAATGACCATATCAAGTCCGATCTTCTAAAAATAAACATCACTGGAAAAAGCTCTTCAAGAACTAAAACTTTTGTTTGTATACTCTCAGTGAAATATTTTTAGTTTTGGAGCTATTTGGGGCCAAATAAAAACACAATAATCCTAATATGATCTTTCAATTTTTTCTTAACTTTTTAATTGTGAGGCCCTTCTTAACATAACAATACATAACATGTGAATATTTCATTAAGAATGAACAGAAAATAAAGTCAGGAGTGACAAAAACATATTTTGAAACTTTAATTTTTCCTTAATTTCAATGAAGTTTGACTGTTTCTAGAGGACAAACCATGCATTTCTTAAATTCGCCATCCCATATATTTTGTGCGTATATGTCTTGCAAATCATATGCAGCAAGCAGAATTCTTCTATTTGATCTCAAACAAAAATGGGTAGGTTTTTTGTAGACCTACCCTCATTTGTCCACTTTTTTACAAGGTTCGAACTTTCAACCTCTCCTAGAACAATTTTTTTCTGATACTCGATTCTGAGATATCCATCATATTTGATTGGGCTGTCAAAAAGGAACATTATGTAAAAAACCGCATTAGTTGTTAGCAAAAGAGTGATTACATACATAGTGCCCCCTAGTGGGCTAAATCAGAAACAAAAGTGAAAAGTTTGACTATTTAGGCACAAGTTCAGTTAAATGTGACTCCATGCCAAAAATTTCATAGCTGTAGCTTTTATCATCTGGCCACTAGGTTGGCTACAAAAATGGGTGGAACTGGAAAAATAATAAAAACTAGATTCCATTCGTTGATACGAATGATAGGACTTTCTGCTACATTTGACAAACACTAAAAGCGAAAAAAGTATAAGGATATCAAATTCCTTCTTTTAAATTTTTTTTGTAGGGCCATAACTTTAGTAGGCCAAAAATAAACCGATTAACTTGGAGGATATCTCAAAAGTAAATGAAAATCATTTTTTTTATTAATTTCATTTAACATGGCCTATTTCTATAAACTATGTAACAAAACAAATGTATTGAAAATGCTTACAATTCGATTGTCACATAATTTGGTCTAGCTTTAGAGGTTTTCAGGATATAAGAAATGATTGAACTTAACATTTTTCCCAAAATGGAAGTGACATTGTTCCATATGATCAAATGCTGCACCTTCAGTAAGACGTCATGCAAATCAAACAAAAAAATAAGGCATACAGGTCTTAAAAAGCGTTTAATTTCAACAAAAAAATACTTTGGCCTTATAAGGTCACATGACATTCATCTTCTCAGAATGTAAACTTATACTGAAATTTGACGTCAATGCTTCTAAATCTTGGATTAGCCATAAAACCTTTGCCTTTTCGAATTTGGAAAAACGGACACCGGTTGGCACAACTAGAGCGTAACATACACATTCTGTGAAATTTTGATGAAAATCCATCCAGAAATAATGGCAGTAGACCGCGTACAAACTTGTGTAGAAAACGTCAAGTTTGATGTCATATGACGTCATAGACATAAAAATATCAATGAAATGAAATATTCATTATCTTAAATATATGCAGTAATGCCTCTGGAACCTTTGCAATATATAGAAATTAACGCGTAGATATCAGAAATTCTTTTTGACCTTATGACGTCAAATTACATTCATCCTCACAGAATAGAAAGAAGTCTTAGGGACTAATATTCAGTCCAAATATCAGCATTCTAAGTCATCTGGAAGTGATTTTTATACATATTTGAAATTTAATGTCAATGGTTCGAATCTTGGATTCGCTATAGAACCATTGCCTTTTCGAATTTGCAAAACCGGACACCGGGATACACAACTAGAGCATTACATTTGCATTCTGTGAAATTTTAATGAAAATTGGTCCAGAAATAATGGCTGTATACTGCGTAAAACCTTCTTGTCCTGGCGTCAAATCTGACATTATATGACGTCACATTAATATGAAATACCTTGCATTCAAAAGCTCATTTATGTATGTATATGCCATTGAATTTTAATGGTCCTGGGAACTTTACAACATATTTAAATTAACGCGTAGATATCAGACATTCTTTTTGACCCTATGACGTCAAATGACGTTCATTTTCATAGAATGTATAGGACACTCGAAGTCTTATAATCTGTCCAAATATAAGCTTTCTAACTCATCTGGAAGCGATTTTATATGCATTTGAAATTTTACGTCAATGGTTCGAATCTTGGATTCGCCGTTAAACCCTTGGCTTTTCGAATTAGGAAAAACAGACACCAGGATGCACAACTAGAGCGTAACATACACGATCTGTGATTTATGAAAATCGATCCAGAAATAATGGCTGTAGACCGCGTACAGACATTTTTAGACGACGTCAAGTTTGACATCAAAACACGTCATAAGCAAATGAAAATCATTGAAATGCAAAATGTTCTATCTGAAGCATATGCTGTTGAATTTTCAAGGTGCTCGGACGTTTCCAACATATAGGTCTTAACACGTAAAAATTAGAAATTACTTTTCACCTTATGACGTCATATGACATCATATCACTTTTCGCTTCAGAGAATCTAAAGAAATTCTAGAAACTTATATTCTGCCTAAATATCAGCTTTCTAGGTCATCTGGAAGCGATTTTATATGCATTTGAAATTTGACGTCAATGGTTCGAATTTTGGATTCGCCATAGAACCATTGCCTAACATACACATTCTGTGGAATTTTGATGTAAATTGGTCCAGAAATAATGGCTGTAGACCGCTTACAAACTTTTTCACCTGACGTAAAATCTGATGTAATATGACGTCATATGAAGATGAAATTCATTGCATCCAAAAGCTCATGGTTTGAAATATATGCCATAAAATTTTCATTGTTCTAAGTCAATGGCAACACATCGAAATTAACACAAATACAAGAGGAAGAAAAAAAGAATAATAAGAAGAAAAATAAAAAACAGTACAAACCCAATAGGACTTTCTGCCTGCCTGCAGGTTTGCGGAAAGCCGTAATAAGAAAAATCAAAACAAACCCAATAGGTCTTTCTGCTGTGGTGTACACGACTTCATCCTAAAATGCAGCTCATTCACTCAAATATGGATCACAATTCACCATCCAGCACAGTCACTCTTTCCTGCTTAAGAATGTCCGGATCTTGGGTAACCAATCCAATCACTGCTTTCATTTCTTTCTCCAAATGGCTAGACTTTCATATATAAGCCCTAATCCGAAAAATGTGAATATCTTCTATGTTTAATAACGTAATCACTTGAAATTTTCAGAACTTTTTGCATATGCTTAGGCATTCGTGCAAATTTTAAGTGCATACAGCAACTTGGCAATTTTATATGAATTTTTAAATAATAATTACTTTATTATCCCTGACGTCACCATCACATGACTAAACAAAAATTCCTTGCAGCATGCACCACTTCACTTTTTAGTATGTCAATTCTGAAAAATTCATTAGGATTGATGCATATTTTACGAAGCTAGGGCATTTCAATTTCATTAAAAGTACACTTTTCGTTTTCTGCCATAACTGAACCGATTCAACCCAGATCTTCAAAAACTGAATATCATCTGAAAGGTCTTTCAAAACACTATAAATTATACGAATATTGTCTTCATAGAATATTTAACCTTTTTGAGATATTTAGGGCCAGAGAAAAATAACAATAATTGACATATGACCTTGATCTTTGGGATTTTCTGGAAAGGGGTGTAACCATGCGAGATGAGAAACTAGGTTACACAATCATTGAAAATTACATGCAAATCAGTCAAAAAATAAAGCATGCAGGGCCTAAAAACCGCTTATTTTGAATGCAAAATTGCTTCTAACGGTGAGACATCATACGACATCACAGATTACAAAGAAGACCTCAGGACACATTAGCTGTTTAATTTTCTTGCTTCTTACTCATCAGGTGGCTTTGAAACATTAAAATATATTTTTAGGACCAAAGTTCGAAACTCTATTTTGCCATGAAATCCTTACCTTTTCGAATTTGGAAATTTGAAAGCCAGGGTGCACATCTGCATCCTAACATACATCTTCAGTGAAAATATCAAGACAATCATACCAGAATTGAAGACTGTAGAATGCGAACAAACTTTTGAAGCTGACGTCAAATCTGATGTCATTTGACGTCATTGAAAATTGAAAACACTTGATTTTAAAAATTTATACTTTTTTGTCCAGTTTTTTTGGCAGTTTAATTTTCATGTTGTTTGGACATTGGCAACATATTTAAATTAACTCTTGAATTAGGTTGGAATAAAAATAATAATAAGAGTAATAATAAACATAACAAACCCATAACAAACCCTATTCATTTCCCGCAGGTTTGTGGGAAGGCTTCATTTTTATCTCTGCTTTATAAATTCTATATCTATGTTTGGATTTTTGTAAAATTTTACAGAAGTGTTTGTTATGACACAAAGATGTGTCAGTCATAGGTCAAGGTCACATGAGTTAGTAGAAGATGTATTCATAGGCTTCATTTTCATGTCAGCTTTATAACTTCCAGTCTATGTTTGGATTTTTGTTGCAAGCATTAATCATATGCATGCTTGATCGGTCTTTGCATTTTGGAGATCATATCCCATTTCCAATATTTTCTTGTTTCTAATAAATTCTTCATGGGGGGTTTTCACCAATGGGGACTCTTGACAGCAATGCTTGCTATACTTACAAAGTCTTGTTTATATGGGTGTCATCAAAAGAAAAGAGTTATGGCACTGAATTGACTTAAAAATCTTGTGATGCAAACCCTACATTATTTCACCAATTCAGCTGAAGTTTTGTATATGTATTAAAAATGAAGTGTAGATGTGAGTTACATAATTTATATGTGTGTCATCAAAAGAATGACAGAGTTATGGCCCCTGAATCGACTTAAAAAATCTTGTGGTGCAAACTACTTCTACATTACTTCACAGGACACTGTCAAATCATAGAAAAACCTTCTTAACACTCTATAGGCCACATTTTTGGCCCAATCTTCAAGAAACTTGGTCAGAATGTTTCTCTCCATAAAATCTTGGACAGGTTCAAATTTGGGACATGTGGGGTCAAAAAGTAGGTCACGAGGTCAAATCTTAGTAAAACCTTGTTAACTTTCTAGAGGCCACATTTTTGGCCCGATCTTCATGAAACTTGGTCAAAATGTTTGTCTCCATAAAATCTTGGACAAGTTCGAATTTGGGTCATGTTGGGTGAAAAAGTAGGTCATGAGGTCAAATCTTAGAAAAACTTTGTTAACACTCTAGAGGCCACATTTTCGGCGGGGCCGCCGTGGCCGAGCGGTTACAGTCATGGACTACAAATCTCTCAGCCCCTCACCGTTGTGGGTTCGAAAACCGGTAGGGACTTCGGATTTTTCATGTGAGGAATCCTTCCAGCTGGCTTGCGGTAGGTCTGTGGTTCTACCCGGGTACCTCTGTATACTTGGGGTCTTCCTCCACCTGTAATTAGCTGGACGTCGCTATATGATTGAAATACTATCGCAGCGACGGTAAACCCCAATACAACAACACATTTTTGGCCCAATCTTATGAAACTTGGTCAGAATGTCTGTTTCCATAAAATCTTGGACAAGTTTCAAAGTGGGTCATGTGAGGTCAAAAAGTAGGTCAATATGAAATATCCAACATATGTTGCTCATTTATAATCAGGTGAGCAATTCAGGGCCATCATGGCCCTCTTGTTGCAGGTTTAAAACTGTATGATTTTGCGTATTTTTAGTTAAAAGTTCGTAAAAATAAACCCAAATACATTTTTAGCTCACCTTAGCACATTGTGCTCAAGTTGAGCTATTGTGACCGATGAATGTCTGGCGTCCGGCATCCATCTTCTGTCGTCCGTCGTTAACAGTTAACTTAAAACGACATCTCCTAAATCACTGAGCCAATTTTAAAGAAACTTCACTGGAATGTTCCTTGGGTGAAGCTCTTTCATAGTTGTTCAAAGAATTTGATTCCGTATAGAACTCTGGTTGCCATGGCAACAGATTTTTTTTTTGAAAATCCTCTCCTCCAAAACTACTGGTAAGATTTCAAAGTTATTTGGCACAGATGTTCCTTGGGTTACTCTCTACCAAGATTGTTCAAATTATTTTGATCTGTTGAAAAACCTGGCCGCCAGGGGGCAGAGCCCGTTTTCCTAATATGTATATAGTAAAAACTTTAAAAATCTGCTTGGCCAAAAGTACTAGTTGGATTTCAGATGTTCCTTGGGTTACTCTCTACCAAGATTGTTCAAATTATTTTGATCTGTTTGAAAAACCTGGCTGCCAGGGGGCAGAGCCCGTTTTCCTTATATGTATATAGTAAAATCTTTAAAAATCTGCTTGGCCAAAAGTACTGGTTGGATTTCACAGATGTTCCTTAGGTCACTCTCTACCAAGATTGTTAAAATTATTTTGATCTGTTGAAAAACATGGCCGCCATGGGGCAGAGCCTGTTTTCCTTATATGAATATAGGACAAATTTGAAAAACCTTCTTGGCCAAAAGTACTGGTTTGATTTCAAAGTTATTTGGCACAGATGTTCCTTGGGTTACTCTCTACCAAGATTGTTCAAATTATTTTGATCTGTTGAAAAACCTGGCCGCCAGGGGGCAGAGCCCGTTTTCCTTATATGTATATAGTAAAAACTTTAAAAATCTGCTTGGCCAAAAGTACTAGTTGGACTTCAGATGTTCCTTGGGTTACTCTCTACCAAGATTGTTAAATTATTTTGATCTGTTTGAAAAACCTGGCTGCCAGGGGGCGGAGCCCGTTTTCCTTATATGTATATAGTAAAATCTTTAAAAATCTGCATGGCCAAAAGTACTGGTTGGATTTCACAGATGTTCCTTAGGTCACTCTCTACCAAGATTGTTAAAATTATTTTGATCTGTTGAAAAACATGGCTGCCATGGGGCAGAGCCTGTTTTCCTTATATGAATATAGGACAAATTTGAAAAACCTTCTTGGCCAAAAGTACTGGTTTGATTTCAAAGTTATTTGGCACAGATGTTCCTTAGGTCACTCTCTACCAAGATTGTTCAAATTATTTAATCCATTGAAAAACATGGCTGTCAGGGGGCTAAGCCC
>CM037787.1:53753739-53802121 GCA_021229015.1 Solen grandis | reverse complement strand
CCATTATTTAATTTTATAATGAATTTTTGTCCAGATAACTTATTTAGTATATACTTGAAAACCATACAAAGAATTGACGTGAAACTTAATGTATAAGTAGATGACAAAGGTGAGCTTTTGTGATCGCCCTTCGTCCGTCATCGTCCGTCGTGCGTCGTCCGTCATCAACAATTTGCTTTAAATGACATCTCCTCTGAAACCACTGGACAGAATTTAAGGAAACTTGGCAGGAATGTTCCTTGGGTGAGGCTCTACAAAAGTTGCTAAAATAAAGTTGATCCATGAAGAACTCTGGTTGCCATGGCTACAAAAAGAAAAATAATTTGAAAACTTTTAAAATCATCTCCTTCAAAACTACTGGCCAGATTTAAAATAAATTGGTACAGATGTTCCTTGGGTCAACCTCTACCAAAGTTGCTAAAATTATTCCGATCCGTAAATAAACATGGCCGCCAGGGGCGGGGCTTATTTGCCTTATATGTGTATAGGGAAAACTTTAAACAACATCTCCTCTGAAACCACTGGACAGAATTTGATTAAACTTGGCAGGGATGATCCTTGGGTCAACCTTCACAAAAGTTGCTAAAATAAACTTGATCCATGTAGAACTCTGGTTGCCATGGCAACAAAAAAAATAAAATGAAAACTTTAAAAATCATCTTCTTCAAAACTACTGGCCAGATTTTAAAATAAATTGGTACAGATGTTCCTTGGGTCAACCTCTACCAAAGTTGCTAAAAATTTTCCGATCCGTAAAAAACATGGCTGCCAGGGGCGGGGCTTATTTGCCTTATATGTATATAGGGAAAACTTTAATCAACATTTCCTCTGAAACCACTGGACAGAATTTGATTAAATTTGGCAGGAATGATCCTTGGGTCAACCTTCACAAAAGTTCCTAAAATAAACTTGATCCATATAGAACTCTTGTTGCCATGGCAACAAAAAGAAAAAAAATATGAAAACTTTAAAAATCATCTTCTTCAAAACTACTGGCCAGATTTTAAAATAAATTGGTACAGATGTTCCTTGGGTCAACCTATTTATCTCAGGTGAGCGATTTAGGGCCATCATGGGCCTCTTGTTTTGATTATCTTCCTTTATTTCTTTTTATAAACTTAGTTGGGAGCAAAACTTATAAGCAAAACAAAGTAAGGACTTAAAACTTGAAACATAAAATGAAAACAAGTTGGAGCAATGCATTTACTAAGAACCACAACTCTGCTTTGTCCAATTTTTGTTTAATGTCCCTTTATTTATTTTCTATAATTTTTTGTTCAGAACATAACTCAACTATTCAAGGTATTGATTTGAAATTTAAAATATGAATATAGTAATATAGTAAGCAGCAGAAGTGTAATGATTACAAAACAGAACTTGTTTGAACTTTTGTAGTTGTTGTTGTTGTTATTGTTGTTTAAATTATCTCCCTTTATTTTTTAATGATTTTTTTTCATTACTATATGAAGTCTATATTATTTGACATATTTATTCCACTCATGAATGGCATTCAATTGGCATCAATTATTTGACATCTGACCTGCTCAGACGTGAGGATACTATTTTTTTAACACATCTTCTTCTTTATTTGTTAATGATATATCTTAGGTTTCTGTCCAAAACAATCATTTTAATTGTCAATTTTAGTTTTCTTGATCTTGAGGTTGTTATTTGGCTTGATATATTTTTGCAATGTGTAAATTTGAAGCAGGGATGGAAATTCTGTGTGAGACTCTTGTTGTTTAAGTTGTGTTGATAGTGTTTTATCTTTAATGTCTTCTGCAGCTAGGCATGTCAGGGAGGGAGGAGCCAGAGGTAACCATAGGAACCTTTATGTTGTTTATGCATGCTGGGATACACATAATACTGTGAAATCATTTTATTTCGTTGGGAATGAAATTTCGTGGATTCAGTAAAAAAAACATGTTCGTGGGGACAAGAATTCGTGGATTCGTGCTTTAGAAATTTTTTTTTTATTTATTTATTTATTTCAACGTTACCTGGACGTTGATTTGAAGACCTTTACAAAATTTAAGTTGAAAAGAATGCAGCCTAATATTGGTCATAATATGTTGATGACATGACATTTAGTATATGTTAAGATCTGTTTTCAGAACTTACTTTTAGGGAACGTTAATCAGACCAAAGTAAGTGTAAATAAATCTAAGCTTGTGGCCATATAATTTTCGTAATATTTCGGCCATGTATTGCTTAGGATAAAAACCGAGGTCACCACAGTTGTGGCACAGCATGATATCCCGGACCCACTTGTCATCAACTGGGGCTAGACAGGATGTCCTGTAGTGCCTGGGGGCAAGTGGACAATGGGGGCACAGCAGGTGTCAAATCAGTCGTCTTGATGACAACGACAAATCACTGTGCTATATTGGCCATAATACAGGGTGGATCTCTCCTACCCATGCAGCTTATCTACGCAGGAACTTGAAGACACTCGTGTACTCAAAAAAATTATGCCACAATTTGTAATGAAGCAAAACTTCACAAATGAAAGGATAAAACGAGTAATATATATACATGTACATATATCATGTATATATTATAAAACTATGTACCATAAAAAAACGACTAGTACAGCGACTTCAGTATAAACAAAAGTGGGTGGAGTACTGTAAATTATGGTGGAAACCAACTCAATATTAGTTGCACTTGTACATTAAACACAAAAAGTAACACAACTAACATTATGAAGTTTTCTTTGGCGATTTGTTTATTTGCTTTTTAATACATTATATTCCAGAACATAAACTTTATATATATTTTTGAACTCAATTTACTCGAAGTTTGTTGGTGTATGGGAGAAGGTCGTCATTATCGGCAAGCTGTTTGACATGATAAATGAAAACTTTTCTTGGGGACATAAATTCGTGGATAGCGGCGTCCACAAAATCAACGAAAATTAATACCCCACAAAATATTATGATTTTACAGTACTATATTTTACCATGCAAGGGTTCTTCACATTGCAATATTGCCATCTTTTTAGTCCCCTACTGGTGTTTACTCCGGAGGGGACTATAGGTATGCCCTCCGTCTGTCACTCTGTCTGACTCTACGTTTTAAACTGATCGGAGCCTTAATTGTGCTGAATTTTATGCAAGAAATATGTCATAAATAAGGTCCCGCATGCAATGTAATCCTGCCAATTTTGACATCTTTTTGTGAATAACACAGCCAATTTCTGGCCTTTAAAGCATTAAATAAAAAGAAAATGTATTGTTTTGGTGAAAGATTGATGTATAATTTCATTCATGAACATAAAAAGATCCATTCTCACTTGTGAATACAGTCGACATTGTATTAAGAGACCGCTCAAGGGACTGCCAAAAAGTGGTCGCTTAATGAAATGGTCTCTTAATAGATATTTTTGGAATTCCCGGCAAACAAGTCATATATACAAACTGTAAGTTAAATTGTATCATAACGTTATATTATATTACAACATGAATACGTATGTAAACTACACAATGTTTTGTTTTTTTATATCAATAAACATCAACATGTTTATTTTTCGTCATATCTTTCGATTTTTTTAGCTGTTATGTTGAAATAATACCTTGGATCATTGGCTGACGTTTGCATTTGGTGTTCTATGGAAAAACACAACATTTGGCATCGAATTCATGGATGGATTCGGACAATTTCAAGAAAAAATATTATTTAACAATGAGCTTTCTTTGTCTCTAAGATAAATCCAGAAACCCTCGATAAATTTATTTCAAAATGGCGCCCTGGTCGTATATCATAAGACGCAATGTACATACTTATAGGTACGAATTATTAATGGTACGCTTGCATCCGGAAGTATTAATTTACCTTATTCCCAAATATTCTTTTACCAAAATCCAAAACATTCGGCATTTGGAGGGATGGTTTCACCTATGTTATGCTTAGTAAATGTTGAAATGGGAACCAGCAACTATATTTAGAATTTAGTTGCACATGGTGCAGTCATGCGTGGTCAAAACAATTTGGTTTCAGGTGAGCACTTATGATCGGGATAATTGTTTGTTTGTGTGAATGTGTTAAAGATGAATATACACATGCTCCAGCGTACACGATAATTAGCAACGGAATCAAACACGGTCGCTCAAAAAAGTTGATTTTGTGCATAATCTTACGTGCTGGGACTTGATTTATGTGGTCGCTGGTCGCATAATAAAAAAGTCGCTTAATGGGATAAATTGATATAGTAAAAACGTTCGGGCGGGATTTATAACGGTCGTTTAATAAAAAAGTCGTTTAATACAGGTGGTCGCATGTACGATGTTGACTGTATATCACTTTTTATGTTCATTCAGTGAAATTATTAATCGGTCTTACACCAAAACAAACAATTATCTTCTATATGAAACTTGGTATATGAATAGATGGCAGTATGGAGATTCTGCACGTTACTTTGTTTTTGTTTTTTTTCTCGGACCAAAATTTTGGTTGCTATGGTAAGGAAGGAATTTTTTACCTCACCAGTAGGGGACTCAAGTGGTGCATGCAACACCAGTTACTTGTTGTATTATGATATCAAAATCGTCCTGGAATTACTTCTGTATCTTAAAAGTATTCTGTAGTTATTTCTTCCCATTATAATAGTGTTCCTGTGGTCATTATTTATTTGCATGCTACAGGGCTACTAAATCTGTCAAATTAGACACCCAGAAATGTACAGGAAGGATGAGAATGAATTAATTATTATTATTACAATTGTTTCTTCTGTCCTGCATCAAGTTTACACATAATTATCATTAATGTTATGCTGTCACATGGATTTTTTTAGCTCACCTAAGCACTTGTGCTCAGGGTGAGCTTTTATGATCGCCTTTTGTCCGTCATCAACAATTGCTTGTGAACACTCTAGAGGCCACAGTTTTGGCAGAATCTTCATGAAACTTGGTCAGGATGTTTGTCTACATGATATCTCAGATGAGTTCGAAATTGGGTCATGTGGGTCAAAAACTAGATCACCAGGTCATATCTTAGAAAAACCTGGTGAACACTCTAGAGGCCTACATTTTTGTCCCAGTCTTCATTAAACTTGATATGAATGATGACTGCATGAATTCACATAGTTGAGTGCAAATTGAGGTAGGATCAAAATGTAGGTCACTTAGTCAAATGTTAGAAAAACATTTTAGATGCCAGATTTTTTTGTCATTATGCCTAACACAGCCATCTTACTCAGGTGAGCGACACAGGGCCATCTTGGCCCTCTTGTTTCTTATCAGTGTCTTGAATATATCTGAACACAATATTGTGTCCATCAAAGTGAAAGTGTAAATCTACTTAAAATGACAAAATGTTGGAAGCAATTATAGTATTAAAGTAATACTTAACTTTATAAGTAAAAGTCATAGTTTTTGTTTTTGCTATTGCATAGTTCAGTCATCTTTCATAATAGATAGAAGCTAAGTTCACACATGATCATCAATCATGCTTTGTTTTTAGTTCTTGTTCTGTGATAATTCTTCTAAATTTTCAAGAATGAGTTATTGATAAGGGGCTCAGCAGTGATCCTTTGACAACAAGAAAATATGAACAATTTCTGTTGTTTTTTTACCTCCAGGTAAAGAGCCAGTTACACACAAGGCTGCAGGAGTTACAGCCCTTGCCTGAGATGTTGAAGAACACAGAGCTCCAGCTACATGACTCTGAAGATAAACTAAAATCTTCTGAGAGGAAAAATGCAGAAAATTCCAAGATTATTGCTGAACTTTCTGCAAAGGTGAGCCAATTAGAATTTCTTGCAAACACCACTAAGGCAGCCATCCAATCAAAAATCAAGTTATAGTTTAATTTATTTATTGAATTTAATGAGAAAAGTAAACCAGAACACATTGTGTAGGGGCTCAGCAAAGCCTTTGCTGCATATTGTTTATGGTGCTTTTTTGTGCTCTGGAAAAAAATGAGTGGGAAGATCCATGCATTTATCTATTACAGAAAACTTACTGCCATTCCTTCAAACAGAAACACCAAACAAAACTTAACTAGAACAATAACTCCAGCTCATCTCATTCTTTAATTATCTGCCTTACTTGATTTCGTTTCAGAAAAAAGTTGTCCATTGCATAACTTTAACACTATTGCATGAATTCACATGCATGAAGTGCATTGCTTAGGAACTGTAACTCTGTCTCCTATAAATTCTTAATTACAATCCTTTGTTAATTTTGTAAAAAGAATTTTGTCCACAGCATAATATCAATACCATATGGTGGATGCATTTCATGTATACCATATGAAATGTTGAGGTGCAATACATAGGAGTTCTAGATCTTGCTTGTTGTGCCCCTAGCATAGCATGGCAAACAGATAGGGATCAATTTTTCTGTTTGTGTTGGCGTCACATGATAGGACCTTGTTTGCTCTACTGTTTGAAGAATAGGATTAGCTGTTAGTCACCCTGGCGTCAGTGTCTACATCCCAAGAAACGTTATAGTTTTGTTTAACATTGCCATTATCTCCACTTTTACTCAGTGGATGACCCTCAAACTTCACACATGTGTTCATCATCATCATCAGATCAACAAGTAGAAACAGGAACACAAACTCTTCCATATCTTTTTTTTTGCATATTTATGGCCTTTTTCGGACTTTGAAAAATGTTAAAGTTTTGTTTGCCAATTTCTTTCCATAGATGTCCCTCATAATTAACACATGAAATTGTATACCTGTGTTGGGGGTCAGGCTAGAGTACATAACTCTGTCATGAATTGTAATATAGTTATGCCCCTTTTTATGCTCACACCATGAAATGGCAATGGGCATATAGTGTTACACCTGTCTGTGAGTTTGTGTGCGTCTGTGAGTGCAAGAAAACATGTCCCGGTTATGGTTGTGTTTTGAAATAGTGATCCTTAGAACAAGACTATGCATCACAAACAAAGAACCAGGTCAATAGCTTGAAGGTCAGGGTCACAGCACTCGGTTGACCATAAAATTGCTGTAACTTTGTTGTGAATGCACATCTTTTGATATAACTTTGCACAATTGATCCTTATGACAAGAAAATGTGTCACAAACAAGAAACAGGTCACTAGTTTGAAGATCAAGGTCACAGCACTCTGTTGACCTTAAAATCAAGTTCTGACTGTAACTTTGTTGTGAATGAACATGTTTTGAAATAACAAATGATCCATTGGATAAAATGATGTGCTGCAAACAAGAATTAAATTGCTAGCTTCAAGGTCAAGATCACAGCAGTTTGTTTAATTTAAGATTTGTGCAAGCAGTCCTTACAGGGTTTTAGCTTTGATGAGTTTAGTCATTTTTTTAAATAACTTGGCACAAGGGATCCTTAGGACAATACAATTTTTAATGAACAAGTACCAGGTTGCTAGCTTAAAAGGTATAGTCACATCAATTGGTTGTGGTCAGGGTCACAGGGATAATTTGATTTTAAACATCTTTTTTTTTATTCCCAGAATCTCATCATAATTTCATTGACATAAATATCAAATGAATAAACAAACGACAGGGGCATCAGTGTACTTTGGACACATTTCTAGTTTTGTTTAGAAGCTTAGTTTAGGTTTTCACACCCCCTTATTTTATCACTTTGATAATGTCACCTTTGAGGTATAGTTTTGAAACTTTGAATACCTGTTTATAACCAAAGGTACCTGGTACATTGCCTTGACAGAAAAACTGCCCAATTTAAGAATTTTGCACGGAAGGGATGAATAAAGACATCAAAAAGCACACTCCCTTGCGAATTCAAAATACATTTGGTCGGGAGAGATCTGACCAGTGGAATCTTGCCAATTTCCACCATGTAAAACAAAAGAAAAACTAAAGCCATAATATCAGTGTTAAATATGGGTGAGGAAAACCATCACCTCTTCTTTGTACATGGCAAGAGTACATTACTCTTCTTGATTTTGACATGATTTTTCCCCTTTTCTAACTTGATTAATCTGTTTGTACTAACTCAAATTTTAGATCAAGGTTAGCTGTTGTGATTACTCTGTGTCTGTTGTCTGTCTTCAACAATTTGCATAAAACAACATCTCTGAAACCGGGTAGACATGGATGAAACTTGGCCTTGGGTGGACCTCCACAAAAGTTGCTGAAATAATCTAAATCCATGCAGAACATCTTTTTATTTAAAAATTCTCTAAAGATCATCTCCTCTGAAACCATTGGTCAGAATTTACATTCCTTTGGCATAAATGGTCACCTCATAGTTATCTACCATAATTGCTAAAATGATCCCTTGAAAAATGAGGCCCCAACATGTCTGGCTAGTTTCCTTATATACTCTATATATACAGTGTTGCCATATCATGTGGTATATGAAGTCATTTTAAGCTATCACAAGCAGCATTATTTGCCTTGATTTGAAAAAGAAAACTGCTGTAATTTATTTCTTCACCATTTTAATAGGATGTAGTGCATGCGAAGCGGAAAATGTGCACAACACAAAAGCCCTAATGATTCTTTTGTCAGATAAAAAGTGTTTCCTAACATTCAGGAAAACATTATAAGCGATGTGCTTTATGTTTTAGCCAACAAAAATTTCACTAACTCCGAAGGTTTTCCAGAATGTTAAGAAAATCTGTACATCTGACAAAGGAATCATCATGACATGTGTAGGGCACAATTTTCCACTTTGCATGTGCTATATACCATTAAAATTGATAATGAAATAAAATACTTACAGCAGTTTTTTTAATCAATGAAAAATACTGCTTTTCGCGTTACCTTAAAGTGACGTCATCTACCACGTGGTATGGGCACACAGTATATGATAATTTTATTATAGAAAGCTGGAAGCTGGTAGCCCAGAATTTTATTGCAAATTCTTACAAAAGGCAGATGGAACAATTAAAATTTTAGAAATATCAAAGACATCAGTAGCAGAGATCAGCAACTTGAGTTTAACCAGAAAAGCATCCGTGTACCTATATTTTTATCATCAAGCAGAATGTAAAACCCAAAGGCTATTAATCCTACATGCATAAATATTACATTTTCCAAAAGCCTTACCTTATAACATTAACTACATGAGCAAAGAAAATGTATGTTTTATACGTATAACATATTCACATTTTACAGTCATATTGAAATGAGAAATACAATTTTTCATGGTAAGAATTTCAAAGAAATGACATAGAAATACATTTAAAATATGCATGTATATTTTTTTTCTTCAGAAATTAACATTGCATATATGTTCTTGGTATTAATATAAATACGTGTACACTTAAAGATCTACTAAGTTGTAGATATCTGTAGAAACAGGGTCTCTCTCTCTCTATATATATAGTATTAAGAGACCCTGGTAGTAATAAGATGTACATTAGAATAATTATTCATCTCAAAGTAAAGGAAAAAAATTGCCAAATATATACATTTTAAAGAAAAATACTTGAAAAGGTATAAATAAATGAAATACTGTTTACTTCTGTTTTTCTCTTTTTTTTCATTAGCTCACCCGAGCACAACGTGCTCAAGGTGAGCTTTGTGATCGCCCTTTATCCGTCATGCGACGTGCGTCGTCAACAATTTTTTTTTTAGGAATTTTTTTTAAAAAAAATTGGGTCATGTGGGGTCAAAAAGTAGGTCTCAAGGTCAAATCTTATATAAAAAAAAAAAACCTTGTTAACACTCTAGAGGCCACATTTTTGGCTCAATCTTAATGAAACTTGGTCAGAATGTTTGTTTCCATAAAATCTTTGACAAATTCGAATTTGGGTCATGTGGGGTGAAAATGTAGGTCATTATGAAAGATCCAACATATATTGCTCATTTATAATCAAGTGAGAGATTCAGGGCCATCATGGCACTCTTGTTTTTGTTTTTTTCTCACTTTTTTGTAGTTACCTCCCTTGAACACATAAAATAACACACCACTGGACTGCAGTTTTTATTTGCCAATTTTCAGGTTTGATACAGTGAAAAAGCTGTTTTTCTCCCATATTTTAATTAAACTAGTGTATTTTGATGCTCAATCATTTATTCTCTAATTTTGCTTATTTACAAAACTGGAAAATGAAACGGTGAAAACCCATGACATAATCGGCGACAGTTAACAAACAATTATAATTACTCAAGTTATCAAAGTGCTGATAGTGCTGAGAGATCAGGGTTTGTTAATATGGTGATGTCACATTTCTTTTGTAAGGTAAATTTAATATTTCCAAGCAATGCTAATGAACCCACTTTTTTTCCTTGCTTTGAACACTGTTGTTTAAAAAGATTAACACATCATTTGTCTCAATGGATTGCTAACAGTAAATGTATTGCCACTCTTACTCTCCCCATTTCTCTTGCCTACACTTTATATGATTATATGAATATGTTATCTAAAACAAACTTTCTGTCATAGATTTGAATTACATGTAACTTAGTGTTTTTTATGTATATACACATGTACTTAAATTAATGATTTTCATTATGACAAAAATATTATTTGTCGGACATTGAAAAATCATCTTCTCTGAAACAAATGCTCAAAAATTAATATTAGTCCACCAGATTTGCTAAAATAAGGTTGATTCATGCAGAACTCTGGTAGCCATGGCTTCCAATATTTCTTTAAGATAAAAAAAACTTTTTTTGGAACAAGTGGTCAGAATATAATTTCCTATGGCACAAATGGTCAAATCATAGTCATCTACCATAATTCCTATAATGAAGTTTATCCCTTGAAAAATGAATCCCCATGAAATATAAAATGTTTATTATCTCCCTTTATTACAGTCCTTTTTGTGTCACCTGGGCTCTAGGGAAGGGTTGGCTATTACATGATTTATGCTTACTCCCTACTGTAAAAATTCAGCCAATCACTGGCTATATGAAAAACAGCTTTTACCCTGCTCATTTTTCACAGCATGTAAGATCCGGGAACCAGCTCATTCTCAAGAAACACAGGGCTGACCGAGGGTTAGTAGAGTTGAGGTCAAAGGTTAAATTGACGTCACTAGTGATGAAACCTATACCGTTCAGTTGGAACTCTTGGTATATCGAGATCAATCTTGAGTTCCATGTGAACTCGCCCCTGTTGTAAGCAAAGGTAACATATAGGGATCACTTTTTTGTCGTCTGTCCGTCCATCACACTTTTTCCATCATGCTTCAGCAGGTGACACATGTGTTCCAAAGAACACTCTTGTTTTAGTTGTTGAAAATATATAGTAGTTGAAAATATCATGGGAATTGTTTCAAAGTGTTTGATTTGGTTCATTTAAGTTTTTGTTTTAATAAATCATTTGTGTTGTTTGAGATTTGATTTTTGTTAACATTTAACTGGGTTAAAGGATACAAAACATTTCATATAATAGACTACTCTGTTGACAATTAAACTAAAGATCTTCAAAATTGTTCATAATAAACCCTAAATTAAGACTGCACCAAATGCCTAACTTTATCTGGCTGTATTGGCATTGAATCTTTAAATAAGTTGATTTAAAAAGAATAATGAAAAAAAAAATACTAATAATCAGGAATGGTAAAAAGCATAAAGATCCACATGACTTAATATGATGTTATGATTTTTTTTTTTTGATTTTTTTTTTTTTTGTTTGCAACAAACCACATAATATCTCTTCTGCTCTTAGACCAATGCACAGAACTAAATTTTGTTTTGCACCTCTGATAAGCCCATGGTCCTATACTGTTACTGCTTAGATCATGGTGTTGATCCTTTACAAAATGAATCCTGTAGATGGTTGGCTAGTTTTCTTATTTAGTCTGTATTTGTATCAGGTTGCTGGTGTAAGTTGAACCATGTAAAATAAAGTGACCTGAATTGTTTAATTAAGCTGATGGTATTTAGGTAAGCGTTCTAGGTCCATGAAGCCCTCTTGGTCAACAAACCCTTTGAAATATTGCTTTAAAACTTGACATACATATTCATTGCTCTTGCATACATTTTGATAATACATTGTACAGAGTTTCTTGTTTGCCTTTAATTGCAATATTGATTTTTATTCACAAGCACTAGAATAGTCAAGCTTGTTGTCCTATGGACAACTCATTTTTTTATATAGTGAGTACTGGGTAGAAGCAAAATTTATTTCATAAATTTGAATTGTTTGTTGTTCACCCTTTCTGTGACAACTGCTGGAATGCAGGAGACAAAAGTTCTGAGGAACACCCATCTAGTACATGCTTAAAATGGATATTTCCAGTCATAAATAGACAAACTTGTAAGCAAATTTTAACATATTAAATGTCATTAGATTAAAATGTAACATACTCCACTCTTCTTTACATGAAATATCATTGTATGGTTACACTCTGATTGCAGAGTGATACAGTTAAATCGGCTATGTGAATATTCAAAGAGTACATTAATTTTGGTTTATTTTGAGCCTTTACTACTCTACAGGTGGAGACCCTAAATGAACAGATGGAAAAGATGAGAGAGAAACTTCATGGCTCCCAGACAGACAACCATTCCATGAGTGACAGAGTGGGCACTTTAGAGAGGTAAGATATTTTCAGCAAGATATCCCATTGAACACCAAGTTTAGCCATTGAAATGCCATGTCAAGCTGAACACACACAAAAAAGTTTTTGTTGAGCACCTTTGCGGAAGCTTGACATAGTTGCCACAATGCGTCATCTCATCCAGATTTGCTTGCCTTGGCTGTAACTTAGACATAGATCACAGAATTTTTAAATAACATGGCAGATAAGTTTACCTCATTCATAGTGTTGTAATGATACTATACATTTCATTTCATTGGTCAAGATACGATATGTATAACCATACAGGCTCTTTGGTTAAATTTTTTGTCAACCTTGTTTCCTATCTTCAAATAGTAAATTAAGAAACAAAGAAAAATTTTTTAACAAACAAATTGTGTTTTCTGTAAATTTTTTTTAAAATCATTAAAGTCATTATTATGTATTCAAGGGGTAATGCTTTTAGATAAAAAAAAAAATATATATATATATAGCTATTGATAATGAGATAATAAGTTAAGACTTGCAGAAAAATATGATACTAAAAGGAATGTACTAAGAATATTAAATACTGCTCAAATATGGCGAGCTATTTGTAATTCAGGACCTTTTCATAAACTCAACTACCCACCCCTGAACATGTATGCAGGACACTGGAAAATACTGGCACCCCAAACGGTGTTACTATAAATTTTGCCTAGGAGAATTTTCAATGTTTGAAAAAAAATATCAGCTATTTTGTCAATTTTCAACAATTTACTTTTGTTTTCTTTGGTCTTGAGGCATCTTTTGTTTCAAAAAATTTCCTTTGAAGTTAAGCATACCATACTGTGCAGACCCAGAAGCCTACTATGAACCGTACAATAAAAAAAATACCAAGATATATCCTTGGACAGTATACTGTTACACCCTTACTAAGTGAAGCAGAGTTTTCACAAAAGAGTTGGGCCCCTAGCTCCAAGGTCATGGTCACACTTTGGTGTCAAAAGTCATTTACATTTTTGGGTTGTAACTTAAGACATGGATCAATGAAACAAAGGTAAAATTTTTCCAAGGAAAAAAAGGTTTGGGTTTAAGACATTGATCGCAGGATTTACAAATGTTTGCCTCAGTGAAACGAAGTGTCGTGCAAAAGACTTGAGTCCCTTTCTTTAAGGTCAGTCACATTTAGAGGTCAAAGGTTATGGAGCTGTATTTGCTTGTCTGGGCTATAACTTGGATTTTCAAATAACTTAGCAGTTCTGTTAAGCTCAATGAGACAGAATGTTGTGCACAAGAGTTGGGTCCCAAACTCCAAGGTTAAGATCATACTTAGGGGTCAAAGTTCTTTTGCTTTTCTGGGCTGTAGTTGAGACATGGGTCACAAGATTTTCAACTGTTTGCCTCATTGAGACAAAGTGTGTACCAAGTCCCAAGGTCAAGGAAATAAAAGTTTAATAGCTTTTAGAATCTATGGCTGTCCATCAGTCCGTTGTCCACAATTGTTTCAATGACATCTCCTCTGAAACCACTGGGCCAAATTTGATAAAACTTGCCTGTGATGTTGCATGCATGAAGCTCTACCAAAAAGTTGTTCAAATGGTTATGGTCCATTGCATATCTGGGTCACAGGAGCTAAAAATAGATTTTATTAGTGAAATCTTTAAACATCCTCAGCCCTGAAACAGCAAGGCCTTAGAACTTAGATATTTGCTGTGTGACATTGTCTAGTGGATCTCTACCAAGTTTGTTCAAATAATGAACCCAGGGTCAAAATTGACCCAGCCCAAGGGGTCACTTGATTTTACATAGGCTTATATAGGAAAAACTTGAAAAGCCTTCTTATCAGAAACTATAAGGCCTTGAATTTAGATATTTGGTGTGTAATATGGCCTTGTGCACCTCTACTAAGCTTTTTCAAATCATGACCCCAGGGTCAAAATTGACCCAGCCCAAGGGGTCACTTGATTTTACATAGTCTTATATAGGAAAAACTTGAAAAGCCTTCTTATTAGAAACTATAAGGCCTTGAATTTAGATATTTGGTGTGTAACATGGCCTAGTGCACCTCTACTAAGCTTGTTCAAATCATGGCCCTTGGTTCAAAATTGGCTCCGCCCCAAGGGTGACTTAGTTCTATATAAACTTTCATAGGAAAAACTTTAAAAAAATCTTTTTGTCAGTAACTGCAAGGCCTAGAGCTTAGATATTTGGTATGTGTCATTGTGTAGAGAATCTCTACAAAATTTGTTCAATCATGACCCAGGGTCAAAACTGCCTCCATCCCAAGGGTCGATTGAATTTTCATTGACTTATATAGGAAAAACTAGAAAAATCTTCTTGTCAGAAACTACATGGCCTGGAGTTAGGATATTTGGTTTGTAACATTGCTGAGTGCACCTCTACTAAGTTTGTCCAATTCATGGCCCTTGGGTCAAATATGGCTCCACCCGAGGGGTTTATATATATATCAAAAATTTGAAAAAAATCTTCTTGTCAGAACCCGAAAGGCCTAAAACTTAGGTATTCGGTATGTGGCATTGTCTAGTGGATCTCTACCAAGTTTGTCTAAATTATGACCCCAGGAACAAAACTGCCCCTGCCCCAGGGGTCATTTGATTTTAGATAGACTAGAAAAATCTTTTCAGAAACTCGGGGGTTCCCATGAACCCGGGAAAACCGGCCCTTGGGTCAACAATTTGCTTTAATTGGCATCTCCTCTGAAACCACTGGACAGAATTCGATTAAATTTGGAAGGGATGATCCTTGGGTGAACCTTCACAAAAGTTGCTAAAATAAACTTGATCCATATAGAACTCTGGTTGCCATGGCAATGGCAAGAAAAAAAAATAAAACTTTAAAAATCATCGCCTTCAAAACTACTGTCCAGATTTCAAAATGTTTTGGTACAGATGTTCCTTGGGTAACCATCTACCAAGATTGCTAAAATTATTCTGATCCGTAAAAAAACATGGCCTCCAGTGGGGGGGGCTAATTTGCCTTATAATGTATGTAGTGGAAAAAATTTAATGACATCTTCTCTGAAACCATAGGACAGAAATTGATTGAACTTGGCAGGGATGATCCTTGGGTGAACCTCCACAAAAGTTGCTAAAATAAACTTGATCCATGTAGAACTCTGGTTGCCATTGGCAATGGAAAGATAAAAGCTATGAAAACTACTGGCCAGATTTCAAAATGTTTTAGTACAGATGTTCCTTGGGTAGCCCTATTCTCAGGTGAGCGATTTAGGCCTCTATGGCCCTCTTGTACATAGATTTATATAGGGAGCTATGACCTTCATTTTTGGATCACAGGTTCAAATTGAACTTTGACCTTGGATGACCTTGATCATGACCCAGTGACCTACTTCTTAGCTTGACTATTCGAAGAGTAAGGAGGGCCGAAACATTAAGTTTTTCATACCATCTCACTTAATTACTGAACCCCTTAAGGTATTGTTTCAAAACTTGGAATACTTGTATATGACTACCATTCCAACCTGTAGGCAAGAGGGGATAGCTCTGTCATGGATTTTAACCAAATTATGCCCCTGTTTTTACTTAGAATTTTGGTTAAGTTTTCCATACCACCTCAACTTTTCACTGAACCCATTAAAATATTGTTATGCCCCTGCCATTAGATTGATACGGGCATATAGTGTTACACCTGTCCATGTGTGTGTTTGTGTGTGTATGTGCACACAAGAACTTGTGTCCCGGCTGTAACTTTGTTATGTATAGTCTCTTTTTAGAATAACTTGGCACAAGTGATCCTTAGGACAAGACCATGTGTCACGAACAATAACCAGGTTGCCAGCTTGAAGGTCAACATCACAGCACTCATTGACCTTAAAATCTTGTCCCGGCTGTAACTTTTTTATGTATGGTTGCTTTTTAAAATAAGTTGGCACAAGTGATCCTTAGGACAAGGCGATGTGACGCTAACAAAACACAGGTCGCTATCTTTAAGGTCAAGGTCATAGCATTCAGTTGACCTTTAAATCTTGTCCAAGCTTTAACTTTGTTATATATGGTGGTGTTTTGAATAAACTTGGCAGAAGTGAGCCTTAGGACAAGACAATGAGGCCCTTACAAGAAACAGGTCAAGGTCACAGCACTCAGTTGACCTTTAAATATTGCACCAGTTCTAACTGTGTTGTAAATGATGGTGTTTTCAAATAACTTAGCACAAGGGATCCTGAGGACAAGACAATATGTTGCAAACAATAACCAGGTTGCTAGCTTGAAGGTCAAGGTCACAGCACTTGGTTGACCATAAAATCTTGTCCTGGTTTTAAGTTTATGGGGAATGGGTGTGTAATTAACCTTGAATACTTGTATATGACCACAACCCCAACCTGTAGGCAAGAGGGGATAAATCTTTCCTGGATTTTGACCAAATTATGCCCCTTTTTAGCTCACCAGAGCACGAAGTGCTCAGGGTGAGCTATTGGGATCACCCTTCGTCCGTCGTCTGTCGTCAACAATTTGCTTTAAAAGACATCTCCTCTGAAACCGCTGGACAGAATTTGATAAAACTTGGCATGTATGATCCTTGGGTGGGCCTCTACAAAAATTGCTCAAATAAAGTTGATCCATGAAGAACTCTGGTTGCCATGGCAACAAATAGAAAAAATAATTGAAAACTTTGAAAATCATCTCCTCTGAAACAAATGGTCAGAATTTATTTTCCTTTGGCACAAATAGTCACCTCATGAATGTCTACCATAATTGCTAAAATAAAGTTGATCCCTTGAAAAATAAGGCCCCTAGGGGGTTGGCTAATTTCCTTATATACTCTATATAGAAAACATCAAAATACTTTTTTTATGAAGCCAGCTGTGAGAATTTAATTTCCTTTGGCCCAAATGGTAACCTCATGAATGTATACCAATATGGCTAAAATAAAGTTAATTCCTAAAAAAATGAGGTCCCTAGGGGGTTGGCTAATTCCCTTATATACTCTATATAGAAAACATCAAAATTCTTCTTCTGTGCAAAGGCCAATTTGGGGCCGAAATTTGGCCCCATTCCCATCCCCATCCCCCCCAAAGAAAATAATAATAAAAAAATAAAATAAAAGACCGTTAAATGATCCGCATTTTTGGCTTTTCTCAACATTTTACACAATTCTCCTTCTCAGTTTGTTTTATTTTTTCTCATGTAACTGGTAATCTGCCTGGTAATCTAAATAAAATTCTGCCAGATTCATGGCGATGTCACGTACGCAAATTTGCCGATTTTGTTATGAAAAAATTTTAATGTAGAGATGCATTGTTTTGTGGATAAAAGCTAAAAAGACACACTGTACTTTTAGTATTTTGCAAAATAGATTCACAACTTTCTCTGACCATGTAAATAAAATTAATAACCAAAAAAGCTTTGCATTTCTAAATGTCATCAGTTTTCGCGGATTTACTTTCTCTTTTGACAACTTGTAAATAAAAGGAATCTGAAACGATATTAAAGAATTTTCGAAATATTTTGTTACAGATTGTTGTTTAAAAGTTTAATCATGTTATATAAAAGTTAAATCAACCATTTTAACGAACTGCTTTCATTTTCTTCCCATACAAAAAGCCCTGTGTCTTTCAAACTATCATGATAAATTCTGCTAGTTTATTTTTCGAACGCCATTCACATCGTGTAACTGCAACTGATAATACAATATATTATATCTTCAATTAATAAATTTCAGAATTTTACTTCCATGAAATTAATGGTCAGGATTGATTTCATGAATGTCTGCCATGATTGCTAAAATGAAGTTGATCTCTGGTTTGTCATTTGATTTCCTTATAGAAAAAATCATCTTGAATATGCTGATTTACACTGGTGAACGTTTATGGCCCTTGGGCCTCTTGTTTAACTTAAAATCTTGGTTAAAGTTCTTGTACAACATTTTTTTTCACTGAACCCATTGATGTATTTCTTTGAAACTTGGTGTACATATGAATGACTATTACCCCTTCCTTTGGTCAAGAGGTGATTACTCTGTCCTGAATTTTGACAAATTTATGCCCCTTTTCAACTTAAAATCTTGATCAAATTTTTTGTACCACCTGAGTTTTCCACTGAACCCTTGAGGATGTTGCTTTGAAACTTTGAATGCTTATTTATGACCTCTTCCTTCCACATGTAGGGAAGAGTACATAATTTCATGAATTTTAAATAATGCCCCGTTTCTGACTTAAAATCTCAGTTTAGTGTTTTTAGTTCGACTATTCGAAGAATATGAGAGCTATTGTAATCACCTTGCGCCGGCATTGGCATTGCTTCTTTTGGTTTAAGTTTTGCATGCAAGTTACTATCAACCTTATATCTCAATAACGTTTATGGTATTGACTTGAAAATTTATGAATATGTTCAGGGGCATCAGACAACCAAGTTAAATAACTCTTGACTGAATTTAATATAAATTATGGGCCCCTTTTTAACTTAGAAATTTTGGTTAAAGTTTTGCATGCAATAGAAAATTTGGTTAAAGTTTTTCATGCAAGCTACTATCCAGCTATTCATGGTATTGACTTGAAAGTTTATGAATATGTTTAATTGGAATATATTACAAATTATGGCCCCTTTTGTAACTTAGAAATCTTGTTTAAAGTTTTGCATGCAAGGTGCTTTCATGTTATATCTCAGTATCCAGGCATGCGATTGATTTGAAACATCTTTAATACATTTAGGGGTATCATACTATCAAGGAATACAACACTTGAGGGAAGATATTACAAATTATGGCCCCTTTTTAACTTAGAAATTTTGGTTAAAGTTTTGCATGCAAGGAATTTCATGCTTATATTTCAGTATCCAGGCATGGGTTTGATTTGAAACTTCTTTGATATGTTAAATGGTATCATACTATAGTGGCAGATAGTTTTTGACTGAATATAATGCAGATGAGGGCCACTTTTTGACAGACATTTTCATTAAAGTTTTGCATGCAAGCTACTATCCAGCATATATCTCAGAATTTGTTTATGGTATTGACTAGAAAGTTTAGGAGTGTGTTCAGGGGCATCAGAAAACCTAGGAGGATAACTCTTTGACTGAATTTTATACAAGTTATGGCCCTTTTAAAACTTGAATACTTGGTTAAAGTTTTGCATGCACAGTGTTATCAGTAACTAGGCATGGGATTGATTTTATTATTATATACAGGGTATATGAATGGCAAGAATTGAAATAAGATTTCATTTGATTTACCAACAAGCATTTTGAGTAGTCGAGCGTGCTGTCCTCTGACAGCTCTTGTTTTGTTTTTGTTTTTTTGTTGTTTTTTAGCTCACCTGAGCACAACATGCTCAAGGTGAGCTATTGTGACCAATGAATGTTGGCGTCCCTCGTCAACATTTAACTTAAAACAACTTCTCCTCCTAAACCACTGGGCCAATACCAAAGAAACTTCACATGAATGTTCCTTGGGTGAAGCCCTTTCATAGTTGTTCAAAGAATTTGATTCCATGCAGAATTCTGGTTGCCATGGCAATGGAAAGAAAAAACATATGAACATTTTGAAAATCTTTTCCTCCAAAACTACTGGGAAGATTTCAATGTTATTTGGCACAGATGTTCCTTGGGTCACTCTCTACTGAGATTGTCCATTGAAAAACATGGCTGCCAGGGGGCGGAGCCCGTTTTCCTTATATGTATATAGTAAAAACTTCAAATATATTCTTCTCTTAAAGTACTGGCTGGATTTCAAAGTTATTTGGCAAGATGTTCCTTGGGTCATATAAAATTTTGAAATACATGGCTGCCAGGGAGAGCCTGTATTCCTTTTATAAATATAGTACATATATGAATAATCTTCTTGGCCAAAAGTACTTGCTGGATGTCAAAGTTATTTGGCACAGATGTTCTTTAGGTCACTTTCTACCAAGATTGTTCAAATTAATTTGATCCATTGAAAAAACATGGCTGCAAGAAGACAGAGCCCATTTTCCTTATATGTATATAGTAAAAACTTCAAATATCTTCTCCTCTAAAAGTATTAGCTGGATTTCAAAGTTATTTGGCATAGATATTTTTTTGGTTCACTCTTTACCAAGATTGTTCAAATCATTTTGATCCTTTGAAAAATGGCGCCAGTGGGTGGAGCCCATTTTCCTTATAAAGATATAGTACAAATTTGAAAAATCTTCTTGGCCATAAGTACTGGCTGGATTTAAAAGTTGTTTGGCACAGATGTTCCTTGGGTGACTCTCTACAAAGATTGTTCAAATATTTTTGATTCATTCAAAAACAATGCCGCCAGGGTATGGAGCCCATTTTCCTTATATGTATATAGTACAAATTTGAAAAATCTTATTGGCCAAGAGTACTGGCTGGATTTCAAACTTATTTGGCACAGATGGTCCGTTGGTCATTCTCTACCAAGATTGTTCAAATTATTTTGATTCATTGAAAAACATGACCGCCAGAGGGCTAAGCTCATTTTTAGCTCACCTGAGCACGAAGTGCTCAAGGTGAGCTATTGTGATCACCCGTCGTCGTCGTCGTGCGATGTGCGTCGTCAACAATTTTCTTTAAACGACATCTTCTCTGAAATTACTGGACAGAATTTAATGAACCTTGGCAGGAATGTTCCTTGGGTGAGGCTCTACAAAAGTTGCTAAAATAAAGTTGATCCATGAAGAACTCTGGTTGCCATGGCTACAAAAAGAAAAATAATTTGAAAACTTTAAAAATCATCTTCTTCAAAACTGCTGGCCAGATTTCAAAATAATTTGGTACAAATGTTCCTTGGGTCAACCTCTACCAAAGTTGCTAAAATTATTTCGATCCGTAAAAAAACATGGCCGCCAGGGGCGGGGCTTATTTGCCTTATATGTATATAGAGAAACCTTTAAACAACATCTCCTCTGAAACAACTGGACAGAATTTGATTAAACTTGTCAGGGATGATCCTTAGGTCAACCTTCACAAATGTTGCTAAAATAAAGTTGATCCATGAAGAACTCTGGTTGCCATGGCAATGGCAAGAAAAGAAAAATAATTTGAAAACTTTAAAAATCATCTCCTTCAAAACTACTGGCCAGATTTCAAAATAATTTGGTACAGATGTTCCTTGGGTTAACCTCTACCAAAGTTGCTAAAATTATTCCGATCCGTAAAAAAACATGGCCGCCAGGGGCGGGGCTTTTTTTTTTTGCCTTATATGTATATAGAGAAACCTTTAAATGACATCTCCTCTGAAACCACTGGACAGAATTTAATGAAACTTGGCAGGGATGATCCTTAGGTCAACCTTCACAAAAGTTGCTAAAATAAAGTTGATCCATGAAGAACTCTGGTTGCCATGGCAACAAAAAGAAAAAGAAAATATGAAAACTTTAAAAATCATCTTCTTCAAAACTACTGGCCAGATTTCAAAATAATTTGGTACAGATGTTCCTTGGGTCAACCTCTACCAAAGTTGCTAAAATTATTCCGATCTGTAAAAAAACATGGCCGCCAGGGGCGGGGCTTATTTGCCTTATATGTATATAGAGAAACCTTTAAACGACATCTCCTCTGAAAACCGCTGGACAGAATTTAATGAAACTTGGCAGGAATGTTCCTTGGGTGAGTCTCTACGAAAGTTGCTAAAATAAAGTTGATCCATGAAGAACTCTGGTTGCCATGGCTACAAAAAGAAAAATAATTTGAAAACTTTAAAAATCATCTTCTTCAAAACTACTGGTCAGATTTTAAAATAAATTGGTACAGATGTTCCTTGGGTCAACCTCTACCAAAGTTGCTAAAATTATTCCAATCCATAAAAAAACATGGCCGCCAGGGGCGGGGCTTATTTGCCTTTTATGTATATAGGGAAAACTTTACAGGGATCATCTCCTTGAAAACTACTGGCCAGATTTTAAAATGTTTTAATACAGACTGATGTTCCTTGGGTAACCGTATACTCAGGTGAGCAATCCAGGGCCATCATGGCCCTCTTGTCCTTATATGTATATAGTACAAATTTGAAAATTCTTCTTGTTCTAAAGTTCTTGATTTATGGCTGATAGAGGACAGAGCCCATTTTACACAAAATCAAAATTTGCTGTTTCTTTTCCTCCCACTAATACCTGGTTCTCAGGTGAGTTACCAAGGGCCATCATGGCCCTCTTGTTTATGTTTTGTTGGTTTTTTTTGGTTGTTTTTTTTTATACTTGCTCACTTTTTCACTGAACCCTTTGAGATATTGCCTTTAATTTGGAATACATGTTTATATCCCTTGTTTACTTCTTAGCTCACCTGAGCACATGTGACAATGTTTATTACCATAATCACATGACCAAGTACAATTATGGCTGATATCGGTCCATAAGTTCAGGAGTTATGCCCCTTTTAATATTTAAAAAATGCAAATTTTCAATTTGTTTGCACTCAAGCATCTCATTTCTTAAGCAGTCATTTTCAAACTTTATGACAGTGTTAATTACCATAAACTCTTGGTTAAGGTGTATTATGGCTGATATTGGCCTATTAGGACAGGAGTAATGCCCCTTTTTAGCTCGACTATTCGAAGAATATGAGAGCTATTGTAGTCGCCTCAGCGTTGGCGTTGCAGCTTTTGGTTAAAGTTTTGCATGCAAGTTACTATCAACCTTATATCTCAATAACCATTTATGGTATTGACTTGAAAGTTAATAAATATGTTCAGGGGCATCAGACAACCAAGGTAGATAACTCTTGACTGAATTTAATATGAATTATGGCCCCTTTTTTTCTTAGAAATTTTGGTTTAAATTTTGCATGCAATAGAAAATTTGGTTAAAGTTTTGCGTGCAAGCTACTATCTAGTTTGTATCTCAATAACCATTCATAGTATTGACTTGAAAGTTAATGAATATGTTTAAGGGCATCAGACAACCAAGGTAGATAACTCTTGGTGGAATATATTAGAAATTATGGCCCCTTTTTATAGATAACTCTTGATGGAAAGGGTTTTGAACACTAAATGTGTTTCAGTGTAATCCCCCCTGACTTCAAAATATCCCCCCTGTTTTTGGATGGTTGGGGAGAAAATCCCCCATAAATTTTGAATCCTAGAATAGACACTGCTTTTTTGCTTTATGAATACACAAAAACTCATCTAAAGAAATTGATATAACAGGCGTCTACAGGAGGCCGAGGAACAGAACAGGGAACTCCTGACCACAGTAGCCCGCAGGGAGGAGGCTCTGCATCAGAACAATGTAAGTCCTATTTCTCTCCACACATCTCTTTTAAACCCCTTTGATATCTCTATTCTAGTTTCCTTTTTTTTTTTTCATTCATTAACTCAACTGAGCACATGTGCTCAGGATGAACTATTTGGATCAATGAATGTCCATCGTCTGTCCGTCGTCCACAATAAGTGTTTTTTTGGCACTCTAGCATCTTTATTTCTTAAGCAGTCATCTTCAAACTTAATGACAATGTTTATTACCATTATCTCTTAGCCAAGTTTGATTATGGCTGATATCAGTCAATTAGGTTAGGTATTTATGCCCCTTTCCATATATTAAAAAATGCCAGATTTCACTTTGTTTGCACTCTAGCATCTTCATTTCCTAAGCAATAATCTTCAAACTTTATAGCTATAATCTCTTGGACACAATTGATTTTTGCTTATATAGGCCAATGCAGTCAGGAGTTATGCCATTTTTAGCTCGTCTGTTTTTCAAAGAAAAAAATACGAGCTTTTGTCGTAACTCCGGCGTCCGCCTTGTCGTTGTCGTCGTCCGGAATCTTAACATTGGCCATAACTTCTCTACTATTCCATATACAACTTTCATTTTTGGTCTGCATATTCATCTGGACAAGGCCTATCCAGACATATGCAAATTTTTCACCTTGACCTTTGACCTATTTTTGCTGTAGTTTTTGAAAACTTTAAAAGCTTGTTTCTGATATTTCACATGTGAATTCCTTGTGGCAACCCCTTTCCATCAATGTTAAACTTTTATGACTTTTGACCTTGACCTTTGATCTTTTACCTATTTTTGAAATATTTAACAAAAAACTTTAACCTTGGCCGTAACTTTTTACTATTTGACATACATCTTTTATATTTGGTATGCATATTCAACATGACAATGGTTTTTCAGATATACCTCAATATTTTATCTATTGACCTTGACTTTGACCTTATTTTGCCATAACTTTGGACAAGTTTTATGATAGATATTTCTTTGTCATTTTTAGCTCAACTATTCGAAGAATATGAGAGCTATTGTAGTCTCCCTTGCGTCGGCGTTGGCATTGGCATTGCAGCTTTTGGTTAAAGTTTTGCATGTAAGCTACTATCAACCTTATATCTCAATAACCATTTATGGTATTGACTTGAAAGTTTATAAATATGTTCAGGGGCATCAGACAACCAAGGTAGATAACTCTTGACTGAATTTGATATAAATTATGGCCCCTTTTTAACTTAAAAATGTTGGTAAAAGTTTTGCATGCAATAGAAAACTTGGTTAAAGTTTTGCATGCAAGCTTCTATCCAGCTTGTATCTCAATAACCAGTCATGGTATTGACTTGAAAGTTTATGAATACGTTAAGGGGTATCAGACAACCAAGGTAGATAACTCTTGATGGAATATATTACAAGTTATGGCCCCTTTTTAACTTAGAAATTTTTTGGTTAAAGTTTTGCATGCAAGGTACTTTCATGCTTATATCTCAGTATCCAGGCATGCGATTGATTTGAAACATCTTTAATATGATTAGGGGTATCATACTATAAAGGAAGAGAACACTTGTTGGAATATATTAAAAATTATGGCCCCCTTTTAACTTAGAATTCTGGTTAAATTTTTGCATTCAAGCTACTCTCCAGCTCATATCTCAGAAATTGTTTATGGAATTGACTAGAAAGTTAAGGAGTGTATTCAGGGGCATCAAAAAACCAAGAAGGATAACTTTTGTACTTAATTTTATAAAAATTATGGCCTTTTTTCTAATTTGGTTTTTTGGTTAAAGTTTTGCATGCACAGTGTTATTATGCTTTTGTCTCAGTAACTAGGCATGGGATTGATTTTTGACTTCATAAAAATATCAAGGGTATCAGACTATCAAGGTATATAATTTTTTACTATTATTATATACAGGGTATGTGAAGGGCAAGAGTTGAAATAGATTTCATTTGATTAACCAACAAGCATTTTGAATAGTTGAGCATGCTGTCCTCTGACAGCTCTTGTTCAATATTTTTATTTTTTTTAATTTGTATACTGGTTTGTCATCATATGAACCTGTGCAGGTGTGATTTTGGTCATGATCTTTAGGCAGATAAAAAGAACATTTTTTTTTTTTTTAAATGTCTTCAAATTTTACAGTTTTGTGTTGATTATCAAAAACTCAATGGATTAGCAATTGTGATTTTTTGTTTACATATTTCACATCTTTGTGTTGTATACATTCTATTCCATGCATAGGTGAAGGTCATCCTTCAAAGTCAAAGGTCAAATTTAAAGCGTATGGTACTTCAACTTTGCATTTAAAGGCTTACAGTTTTAGTTGTGATTTTCAAGGTCAACTTTTTCAATTGTCTAACAAAAATGTGTAACGTTGGCAAAAACAGACGAGCGTTGGCACCCGCATGTGGTGCTCTTGTTAATATTATGTGGCTGGTATCAGCAAATTATGTCAGGAATTATGTCCCTTGTAATGTTAGAAATAGCCAGATTTAACTTTGTTTGCACTCTAGCATCTTCATTTCTTATGCAATCATTTTCAAAATTTCTTGAAATGTTAATAGCCATAATCAAGTGTGACTTCAAATTTTGACCACATTCACTAAATGTCAGTTTAGTTCATGGAATTGAAATGATCTCATGGATTCTGCATCCAGTACAATTATGCTATAACTTATTAACTAATTGTACAGGCATTGAAGGCAGTTTTTCTCAGGTTAGCATCTTTACGGCCATCTTGGCTCTCTTGTTTTCTTTCTCTTTTGATTTTTTCCTCCTTCTTTTTATGCCCCCAAATTGATTTTGTAAATTGATTTTGTCCTGTCTGACTTTAAACCTTAGCCATAACTTGAAAACTTAACAAGAATCTGATGTGAAATATATAATATTCATTGATGGTGACTAGGACAAGTGCAGGGACCAGGAGCTATTATTCTACTTGGTCAAATTTTGTGTTGCTGCATAACATGTCAGAAGCATAACTTAAACACTTGCATTGATTCAATTCAAACTTGGATCATGGATACCATATGAGTTGCTAAAATTATTCCGATCTGTAAAAAAACATGGCCGCCAGGGGCGGGGCTTATTTGCCTTATATGTATATAGAGAAACCTTTAAACAACATCTCCTCTGAAACCATGGACAGAATTTGATTAAACTTGGCAGGGATGATCCTTGGGTAAACCTTCACAAAAGTTGCTAAAATAAACTTGATCTATGTAGAACTGTGGTTGCCATGGCAACAAAAAAAAAAAAAATGAAAACTTTAAAAATCATCTTCTTCAAAACTACTGGCCAGATTTTAAAATAAATTGGTACAGATTTTCCTTGGGTCAACCTCTACCAAATTTGCTAAAATTATTCCGATCCGTAAAAAAACATGGCCGCCAGGGGCGGGGCTTATTTGCCTTATATGTATATAGAGAAACCTTTAAACAACATCTCCTCTGAAACCACTGGACAGAATTTGATTAAACTTGGCAGGGATGATCCTTGGGTCAACCTTCACAAAAGTTGCTAAAATAAACTTGATCCATGTAGAACTCTGGTTGCCATGGCAACAAAAAGAAGAAAAAAATATGAAAACTTTAAAAATCATCTTCTTCAAAACTACTGGCCAGATTTTAAAATAAATTGGTACAGATGTTCCTTTGGTCAACGTATTTATCTCAGGTGAGCGATTTAGGGCCATCATGGGCCTCTTGTTCTATTTTGCATAAAATTCTGCCAGATTCATGGCGATGTCACGTACGCAAATTGCCGATTTTGTTACGAAAATATTTTAATGTAGAGATGCTTGCTTTGTGGATAAAAGCTAAAAAGACACACTGTAGGTAATTTGGAGAGTACTTTTAGTATTTTGCAAAATAGATTCACAACTTTCTCTGACCATGTAAATGAAATTAATAACCAAAAAAGCTTTGCATTTCTAAATGTCATCAGTTTTCGCGGATTTACTTTCCATTTTGACAACTTGTAAATAAAAGGAATCTGAAACGATATTAAAGAATTTTCGAAATATTTTGTTACAGATTGTTATTTAAAAGTTAAATCATGTTATGTAAAAGTTAAATCAACCATTTTAACGAACTGCTTTCATTTTCTTCCCATACAAAAAGCCCTGTGTCTTTCAAACTATCATGATAAATTCTGCTAGTTTATTTTTCGAACGCCATTCACATCGTGTAACTGCAACTGATAATACAATATATTATATTATCTTCAATTAATAAATTTCAGAATTTTACTTCCATGAAATTAATGGTCAGGATTGATTTCATGAATGTCTGCCATGATTGCTAAAATGAAGTTGATCTCTGGTTTGTCATTTGATTTCCTTATAGAAAAAATCATCTTGAATATGCTGATTTACACTGGTGAGCGTTTATGGCCCTTGGGCCTCTTGTTTCTAAGAAACTATTAATTCTTAGCTCACCTGAGCACATGTGCTCAAGATGAGCTATAAGAATCGATGAATGTCCGTTGTCCGTCCGTCCGTCAATCCGCCGTCGTCCGTCGTCCACAATTTGTTTGTTTGCACTCTAGCATCTTCATTTCTTAAGCAATAATCTTCAAACTTTATGAAAATGTTTATTACCATATAATCTCGGACAATTTTGATTATGGTTGATATCGGCCCATAAAGTCATGATTATGCTCCTTTAAATATTAAAAAAATGCCAATTTTTAGTTTGTTAGCATCTCATTTCTTAAGATCATCTTCAAACTCTATGACAATGTTTATAGCCATATTCTTTTGGGCAAGTTCGATTATGGCTGATATCTGTCAAATAGGTCAGGAGTAATGCCCCTTTTGATATAAAAAATGTAATTTTTTTCATTTCTGAAGTAAACATCTTCAATCTTTAGAACAATGTTTATAGCCATATTCTTTCTGCCAAGTTTGATAATGGCTGACATCTGCCAATTAGGTCAAGAGTTATGCCCCTTTTGATGTTTAAATTTGTGTGTTTTAAGCCATAATTTTTCAGTCAAGTTTGACTTCAAATTTCGACAACAGGCCCTCTTTAGTTCGTGGAATTATAAATAATCTGATGGATTATGTCTTCAGTACAACTATGCTATAATTTAGTAACAGGTAATGAAGGCAGTTTTTCTCAGGTGAGAGTCTTTAGAGCCACCTTGGCCCTCTTGTTGAAAATATCATAAAGAACAATATTTTTATCATGATTCAATGGGGTTCTAATGCTATGCATATCTTAATGATCATTCTATTAACCCTTTCCCTCATATAGACTCATTTTGACGCACTCAATAGGTACCACATAAAGCCTGATCTGCAGAAAACCACAGTTAAACCTTACCAAATATAATTATAAAATCCTCATTTCCAGACCACTGAGGAGCAGCGAACAGCATAAAACCTGATCAGCCTGCGAGTTACTCGCAGGCTGATCTGGTTTTATGCTGTTCGCATAGGTCTTTTCATGGTTTCCTCTATGAGGGAAAGGGTTAATTATTCAGTTATTTGTCGAATGGTAGTAGTTGACATGAATATCTTTTTGCCGATTTTTGCCTTTGGGGGGGGGGGGATAACTTTATATATCACAAAAACAGATAGGTTTAAACATAAAGTAAGTACATGTTTGAATTCAGAAGACCTTTCTAACGGTACCTGGGTTTTTAAAATCGGACATCATAGTTGCATGAAAGTAAGAATTTCTGTAAAAAAAGACAAGATTTTTCCTTGTGCTTCTGCAGCTGATCCCACATGTTATTCTAAATTTTATTTCTTTTACAGTAAAGGTAAAATGTGATACAGTAATTTATTTTAATGCTCTGTGCCCCCTTCAATTGAACAAGAAACTTCAATGAAGATATGAGAAATTAATATTTTGTAGAAAAGGAATCTTGTATACCTTTTTAGCATGTTAAGAGGACTAGTGATACTTTATTCCCTTGCAGAACACGAAGATTGAGTATTATTGTAGTTATCTTAAAGATGGTTCTGGAAAAATTAGCATTATGAAATTATAACTGAAAACAAAGTCACATGATCCACTTTGAATGCAATGACTTTAAAATTTAAATTATGTTATATGAAATCACAGATTTCCTCTGCTATTTATTTGTTTGCACTCTACAGCTGTCAATTCGGGACGGATTTTCTTCAATTTTTGAAGATAGTGTATGTCAGAAAAGTAAATAAGTATGTTCAGGTTTGACATGGTTTGCAGTGCAGAAAGCCCTTTCTTTTGTTTAGAACAAAAGGAGTCTAGTTATTATTCTTCCAACCTAATTCAAGAGTTAATTTATATATGTTGCCAATGGCCAAGCAACATGAAAATTAAAATGCTTCGACAAAAAAGAAAATTAAAATGCTTCGACAAAAAAGTATAAATTTTTAAAATCAAGTGTTTTCAGTTTTCAATGATGTCAAATGACGTCAGATTTATCGTCAGCTTTAAAAGTTTGTTCGCGCTCTAGAGCCTTCAATTCTGGTCCGATTTTCTTGATATTTTCACAGTAGATGTATTTTGGAATGTAGATGTGCACCTTGGCATTCAAATTTCTAAATTTGAAAAGATTGAGATTTTATGGCAAAGCCGAGTTTCAAACTTAGGTCCTAAAATTATATTTTAATGTTACAAGGGCACCTTATGCGTTAGAAGCATGAAAATTGGACAGCATATCGGCCAAGAGGTCTGCTTTCTATTTTCTGAAGGACTTTATCTCAAGTCACATGGTTATGACGTCATACAATAGACAAAAAACAACTTTTTGAAAAATTTATTTTGCTCTGGTATCATTACTTTTAATCTTTTTGAAAATTGTATTGCGGCGATTAAAAAGTTTAAATTTATGAATTCATTTATTTTAATCTTTAATGACGTCAGATTTGACGTCAGCTTCAAAAGTTTGTTCGTGCCATAGAGCCTTCAATTCTGGTCCGATTATCTTGATATTTTCTCAGAAGATGTATTTTAGGATGTAGATGTGCACCTTGGCATTCAAATTTCCAGATTCGAAAATATAAAGATTTCACGGCAAAACCGAGATTTGAACTTAGGTCCTAAAACTATATTTTAATGTTACAAGGCCACCTAATGGGTTAGAAGCATGAAAATTGGACAGAAAATCGGCATAGAGGTCTTCTTTCTATTTCTTAAAGGATTTTTTCTTAAGTCACGTGGTTATGACGTCATAAAGACGACAAAAACCAACTTTTTGAAAAATTTATTTCGCTCTGGTATCATGACTTTTGACTCAATCTTTTTATACGCCCATCTTAAGATGGGGCGTATTATATGAACACTCACGGCGGGCGGGTGTGGAACATTTGTTGTCCGGGCTCTAACTTCAATACCGTTTGCCCAATCCTTTTCAAACTTTCCACACATGTGCATGGCCATAATATCTCGGATGAGTTCGATATCCAGCATTATCGCGTGAATGACTTAGAAGTTATGGCCCTTGACGTACACAAAATACTTGAAATTGTGATTGTCCGGGCTCTAACTTCAATACCGTTAGTCCAATCCTTTTCAAACTTTTCACACATGTGCATGGCCATAATATCGCGGATGAGTTCGATATCCAGCATTATCGCGTGAATGACTTAGAAGTTATGGCCCTTGACGTACACAAAATACTTGAAATTGTGATTGTCCGGGCTCTAACTTCAATACCGTTAGTCCAATCTTTTTCAAACTTTTCACACATGTGCATGGCCATAATATCGCGGTTGAGTTCGATATCCAGCATTATCGCGTGAATGACTTAGAAGTTATGGCCCTTGACGTACACAAAATGCTTGAAATTGTGATTGTCCAGGCTCTAACTTCAATACCGTTAGCCCAATCCTTTTCAAACTTTTCACACATGTGCATGGCCATAATATCACGGATGAGTTCGATATCCAGCATTATCGCGTGAAAGACTTAAAAGTTATGGCCCTTGACGTACACAAAATACTTGAAATGTGATTGTCGGGCTCTAACTTCAATACCGTTAGACCAATCCTTTTCAAACTTTCCACACATGTGCATGGCCATAATAACACGGATGAGTTCGATATCCAGCATTATCGCGTGAAAGACTTAAAAGTTATGGCCCTGAACACTTGAATAAGTCAAAGAGACATTTTCCTTCAAATTAATGGTTATGTTTCAACATGATTGTTTTAATAAGTAAGATTCATTAACTAATGGGATTTAGGAGACAATAGCTTGTTTCTCTGAGCTATTTCTGAGAGTCCCCATACTGTGATGGGCGTATTTTGTGGCAGTCCTGACCCTTGATAAAAATTGTATTGCAGCGATTAAAAAGTTTAAATTTATAAATTCATTTATTTTCAATTTTCAATGACGTCAGCTTCAAAAGTTTGTTCGCGCTCTAGAGCCTTCAGTTCTGGTCCGATTATCTTGATATTTTCACAGAAGATGTATTTTAAGATGTAGATGTGCACCTTGGCATTCAAATTTCCAAATTTGAAAATATAAAGATATCATGGCAAAACCGAGATTCGAACTTAGGTCCTTAAATTACATTTTAATGTTACAAAGGCCCCTGATGCGTTAGAAGCATGAAAATTGGACAGAAAATCGGCATAGAGGTTTACATTCTTTTTTTCTGAATGATTTTCTTTTAAGTCATGTGGTTATGACGACATTTCTCTTGCTCTGGTATCATGAATTTTGAATCAATCTTAATTGAAATCTTCAGAATTGATAGAGTTAAAATTGAAGTGATGCATACTGCAAGAAATGTTTGATTTGTCACATGGTTATGACGTCATGAATACTAAAGCAAGAATCGTTTTAAAAATCATATAAAATCGCCAATTAGATCAATGAACTTAAAATTTTCAGGAATGTCGAAAATTAGTACGTTCGTAAGGGTATGAAAATTTTAAGTTAATACGTCATCAAACATGGCAGATATTCATGTTTGATGGAACGCTTACTTGAAAATGTGAAAACAAACCTGTTCACATTCTCGAAGATATTTTTTTATGGATTAAAAGAATGTTAGCTAATAATGTCCTTCCAAAACAGATACTTTTCTTTAGTCACTTGATTTTGCCGTGGTTGAAATATTAAAATAATTCATTTCAATTTGTATTCGCGCTTCAGCGTCATGAGTATTGTGGCAATCTAAAGCATACCTTAAGGAATTTATGTTTTGTCATTTGTTTATGACAACATTGATTTGTAAGCAAAATATATAAAAAAAAAGCATAAGATTTGACATATTAACTTTAAATAAGTAATATTGCCGTGCCTTCACATGCGCAGAAAAGTTCAAGTGATTACGTTATCAAACATGACTAATTCATGTTTTTCTTTATAGGGCTAATTCATGAAAATATATTAATTTGAAGAAAGAAATAAAAGTGGTCATTGGGTTGGTTGAGCAAGATCCGATTGTTCTTTTGCAGGAAAGAGTGCCTGCGTTGAATAGTGAATTGTGGTACATTTTTAACTATAAGAGTCGCATTTACGATGAATTAGTAAAATTATACTAGAGCCAGAAAACCTATACGTATAACTTATTGCATTTGCTTTCACGGCTTTCTGCAAACTTTAAGAAAATGACGAATACATGTATATCTACCTATTGCTTTTTATGTTTTCTAAATGTTTAACAGTTTCTTTTTCTTAATCTGTAAAATAAGCAAATATATAAAGCAAATGAATGGTTGAAAGTTTCAAGACGTTTATAACGTTAATTACATAGAAATAAGAAATTATTTTCATGATTTTGCTTACACCTCTTCCTTTGTTTCCATCTATTTTTGCAAATGTAAAACTCAATCAATTTAAAGGTTGAAAGTCATGGATTTCTAAGTATTTTTTTTCTTTTTTACAATTTCAATTGTGGATCAAATTGCAATGAATATTTGGTTATTCATATGCTTACGAAGAAAAAGATATTAAATAAAGAACAAAAAAAAAAAATCGATTGAATAACGTAAGAAAAAATTCTTTAGGATAGTATTATCTTAAAATTTTCCTCTTTTTTTTTTCTGCATGAAAGTAAATGGTTGCGTAATCACATAAGATCCATATATATGCTTTATCGATATCATTTTAAGAAGATGAAAATAAAAAAAGATTTAAAGCTTATTTTTGAACATAAGTTTATATTTATGGTAATGAGGATTTACGTATTAAATCGTACATCATTATGCACCATTATTACATTTCTTTGTATCAACTTATATATTCAATACTTTTGAAATAAGCAAACGGAAAGCAGCTTCGTTTGTATCTTAAACAAACATCTTCTAGTTGTTTTTGTTCTTATTAGTCATCCTACTGGTATATTTCATGATAACATATTTGTGAGAATCTGAAACAACTTGATGGAAGCCATTTTCAATATAAACAAATAAGTGTATTTTACTGGACCTCATGATGTACAGGAGAAACTTGACAGGTGGCAAAGGTCCCTAGTCTTCTCTAGAATGTGGGGACACTGTTGAATAATGTTGTGTTACGAAAATTTGTCACCTTTATCCTACCCGTTGTTAATGTAACGGTCTAACGGTAATCTTATGCCATTTGTAAATAAAACGGTTCACCGTATGACTAGCCCGGTGACATACGGATAACTATCAGTCTGTCAAAATGTACAACGGCACAAATTTCAAAACAAGATTTCGCCGTATAAGTGATTTTTTTGTTTTTAGCTCACATGAGCACAACGTGCTCAAGGTGAGCTTTTCTGATCGCCTTTTGTCCGTCGTCCGTCTGTGCGTCCGGCGTCAACAATTGCTTCAAACAACATCTCCTCCTAAACGGCTTGGCCAATTTGAAAAATATTTTGCAGGAATGTTCCTTGGATGAAGCTCTACTAAAGTTGTATAAATGGTTCTGGTCCATTGCATAATTAGGTCACAGGAGCTAAAAATAGATTTTAAAAATGAAAATTTAAAAAATCTTCTTCTCTGAAACCACAAGGCCTAGCCTTTTGATTTTTGGTATGTAGCATGATCTTATGACTCTCTACCAGGATTGTACAAATTATGACCCTGGGGTCAAAATTGGCCCCGCCCCAGGGGTCACTTGATTTCACATAGGCTAATATAGGAAAAACTTGAAAAAATCTTCTACTCCAAAACCACAAGGCCTAACCTTTTGATTTTTAGCTCACCTGAGCACAACGTGCTCATGGTGAGCTATTGTGATCGCCTTTTGTCCGTCGTCCGTCGTCCGTCGTCCGTGCGTGCGTGCGTGCGTGCGTGCGTGCGTCCGTCCGTCGTCAACAATTTGCTTTAAACAACATCTCCTCATGAACCGCTGAAGGGATTTTGACCAAACTTCACAGGAATCATCCTTATGATGCCCTCTATCAAAGTTGTACAAATTATTCAGATTGGTTAAAAAAGTAGGTCACAGGAGCTAAAAATAGATTTTAAAAATGCAAACTTTGAAAATCTTCTTCTGCAAAACTGCAAGGCCTAGAGCTTAGATATTTGGTATGTAGCATCATCTTATGGGCCATTACCAAGATTGTACAAATCATAGCCCTACGGTGATAAATGACCCCGCACCAGGGGTCACTTGTTTTACATAGAGTTATAAACTTATATAGGAAAAATCTTTAAAAATCTTCTTCTATGAATCCATTAGGCCTAGAGCTTAGATATTTGGTATGTAGCATCATCTAATGGTTCATTACCAAGATTGTTCAAATCATAGCCCTACGGTGATAAATGCCCCTGCACCAGGGGTCACTTGTTTTACATAGAGTTATATAGGAAAATGTTTAAAAATCTTCTTCTATGAATCCATAAGGCCTAGAGATTAGATATTTGGTATGAAGCATCATCTTATGGTTCATTACCAAGATTGTACAAATCATGACCCTATGGTGATAAATGACCCCGCACCATGGGTCACTTGTTTTACATAGAGTTATATAGGAAAATCTTTAAAAATCTTCTTCTATGAATCCATAAGGCCTAGAGCTTAGATATTTCATATACAGCATCATCTAATGGTTCATTACCAAGATTGTTCAAATCATAGCCAAACGGTGATAAATGCCCCCGCAATAGGGGGGGTAACTTGTTTAACATAGATTTTATATAGGAAAAACTTTAAAAATCTTCTTCTATGAATCCATAAGGCCTAGAGCTTAGATATTTCATATACAGCATCATCTAATGGTTCATTACCAAGATTGTTCAAATCATAGCCAAACGGTGATAAATGCCCCCGCAATAGGGGTCACTTGTTTTACATAGAGTTATATAGAAAAAACTTTAAAAATCTTCTTCTATGAATCCATTAGGCTTAGAGCTTAGATATTTGGTATGTAGCATCATCTTATGGTTCATTACCAAGATTGTACAAATCATAGCCCTACGGTGATAAATGCCCCCGCACCAGGGGTCACTTGTTTTACATAGAGTTATATAGAAAAAACTTTAAAAATCTTCTTCTATGAATCCATTAGGCTTAGAGCTTAGATATTTGGTATGTAGCATCATCTTATGGGCCATTACCAAGATTGTACAAATCATAGCCCTACGATGATAAATGACCCCGCACCAGTGGTCACTTGTTTTACATAGAGTTATATAGGAAAATCTTTAAAAATCTTCTTCTATGAATCCATTAGGCCTAGAGCTTAGATATTTGGTATGTAGCATCATCTTATGGTTTATTACCAAGATTGTACAAATCATAGCCCTATGGTGATAAATGACCCCGCACCAGGGGTCACTTGTTTTACATAGAGTTATATAGGAAAATGTTTTAAAATCTTCTTCTATGAATCCATTAGGCCTAGAGCTTAGATATTTGGTATGTAGCATCATCTGATGGTTCATTATCAAGATTTTCAAAATGGTGGCCCTTTGGAGATAAATGACCCCGCACCAAGTCTTCTCCTCTGAAACCATAAGGCCCAGTGCTTATATATTTGGTGTGTAGTATTGTCAGGGCTAAAATGTTTGATTAGTTATATACGAATTCTGTTCTGTTTAAAAACCTTGTAATCAGTTTGTAGCAATGGTACTCATGGGTGAGCGATCAGGGCCATCATGGCCCTCTTGTTGGTATGTAGCATCATCTTATGGGCACTACCAAGATTGTACAAATCATAGCCTATGGTGATAAATGACCCGCACCAGGGGTCACTTGTTTTACATAGAGTTATATAGAAAAATCTTAAAAAATCTTCTTCTATGAATCCATAAGGCTTAGTGCTTAGTATATTTGGTTTTGTACTATCATCTTATGGGCCATACCAGATTGTACAAATCATTAGCCCTATGTTGATAAATGACCGCACCAGGGGTCACTTGTTTTACATAGAGTTATTAGGAAAATCTTAAAAAATCTTCTTCCATTGAATGCATAAGGCCTAGAGCTTAGTATTAGGTATGAAGCATCATCTTATGGGCCACTACAAGATTGTTACAAATCATAGCCCTATGGTATAAATGACCCCGCACCAGGGAGTCACTTGTTTAATAGAGTTATATAGGAAAATCTTAAAAATCTTCTTTCTATGAATCCATAAGCCTAGAGCTTAGATATTTGGTATGTAGCATCTATCTTATGGGCCACTACCAAGATTGTACAAATCTTTAGCAATGGTGATAAATGACCCCACACCAGGGGTCACTTGTTTTACATAGAGTTAATGGAAAATCTTAAAAAATCTTCATCTATGAATCAATAAGGCCTAGAGCTAAGAATTTCGTTGGTATGTAGTAGCATCTAATGGTTCATTACAAAGATTTTCAAAGTCTTGGCCCATCGGTGATAAATGACCTGCGCCCAAGTCTTCTCTGAACCATATGGCACATTGCTTAGGTATTTGGTGTGTAGTATTGTCAGGGGTAAAATGTTTTAGATTAGTTTATTCAGAATCCTTGTTGTTTAAAACCTTGACATCGTTGAAGCAATGGTACTCAGGTGAGCGATTCAGGGCCATCATGGCCCTCTTGTTTAATAAGTTACCCTGAAAATTGGGATGCGCCTTATACGTAGCTGCGCCTTATACATAGCTGTGCCTAATCTGCCCGTGTGTACTGTATCCTTTGACACAAATGGACACCTCATAGTTATCTACCATAATTGCTTAAATGAAGTTGATCACTTGAAAAATGAGGCCCCCATGGGGATAGCTAGTTTCCTTATTACTTTTAAAAAGCACAAACGGTCACCTATTGTTAAAAGAAAGTTGATCCCTTAAAATATGAAGATCCCATGGGTTTGGCTAGTTTTCTTATAATACTCAATATAGTAAATTTCAAAGATTATCTCTGAAACCAGTGGTCAGAATTTAATTTCATTTGGCACAAACAGCCACCTTATTTTTTCATATTTTCTAAAATGAAGTTGATCCATTGAAAAATGGAGCCCCACAGTGTTGGCTGGTTTCCTTAAATACTCTCTTTCTAAAATATTGATTAGATCCCTTTATTAAATTTATTTTTGTATTATAGTGGTGAATATCATTGGGATCTAAGTGTTTGATTTGATTTGTATTACAGTACAACACTGCTATATCGTGAACTGCTATTTCGCATTGACCAATTTATGGCGGTTGATCTATGGACCCCAAAAATATATTGCGTCATTTGCATAGGCTTACCGTGAAACTAATCTATCTCCTTCAATATGTATTTAAAAGAGTTTTGTGGTCAGTATTTAACATGTTAGTGCACTGACACGCAGAAGTGATAACAATTAACCACCCCAGGTGGTAAACTTTTGTGTTTGGGAGCAGTTGATGATTACGCAATTGAGTGTTAATGATCGGCAACAATGCAGGTTTGTCGGTATAATAATCCAACAACAGTTATCAGCATTTAATTGGTATGGGCATTCAATACCAAGCAGATACTCGATAAAATCCACAAACATTGTCTAAAATCCACTGCATAAACCTAAATAATGGTATTTTTATTTATTATGCCAGCGTGCATAATCATACCATTGATTAATAAGTCCCAGAAAATAGCCAATCTTTTTCACCGGAAGTGAACAATAAATGATAATTAGATCAGGGTTACCTGGTAATATGTTTCATTTAAACATTAACACGGCTCCTCATATCAACAAATATAAATAAATTTATTATAATGAGATATGCTGAAGAGTTACGTAACCACTTCACATCGCCATACCATACACACTACTCTCTGAATCATCAGCAATTACAGTACAAAAAAAAATAAAAAATAAAAAAAATACAGAAGAAAACCCAGATTCAATGATTATGGAATTATTTAAAATAACTCTATAAATAATATAATGTTTATTGCTTTATATTAGGGTTTTTCAAGAATTTATGACTATCACAAAGACACTTGTATATATAGCATTCTCAAACCTACTACGCTGACCAATAGAACGCGGTATTTGGGCTTGGACCCCAAGAATCATGATAAAGCGGCGTTGTACTGTAGTTTCTTTAAAAAATGGCAAATTATAGCTAAGCCACTAGTGATGAGATTTTTTTTTAGCTTTAAACCAGGCTGAAAGACACAAACATTTAAATATATAGACTGCTCTGTTGACATATTAAAACAATAAAAAAAAATATAGTGCTATGCTCATGTTGTTAAGTAATTTAAGCAATAAATGACATAATATTTATTTTCCTCTCAAACCAATGAACAGAATTCAATTCTGTTCTGACACTATAATAAGCCAATGGTCCTATACCATTACTATGTGGTTTTGATCCCCTTAAGATGAGTCCTACAGATGGTTGACTAGTTTTTAGCTCCCATGAGCACAAAGAGCTCAAGGTGAGCTATTGTGGTTAACCAGTGTCCTTTCTCTGGATGTCTGTCCCTCAACATTTTTAGCTTGACTATTCAAAGAATAAGAGTGCTATTGTAGTCACCCTTGCTTCGGCGTTGGCATTGCAACTTTTGGTTAAAATTTTGCATGCAAGTTTCTATCAACCCTTAATCTCAATAACCATTTATGGTATTGACTTGAAAGTTTATGAATATGTTCAGGGGCATCAGACAACCAAGGCAGATATCTCTTTACTGAATTTAATGTTAGTTATGGCCCCTTTTTAACTTAGAAATTTTGGTTAAAGTTTTGCATGCAATAGAAAATTTGGTTAAAGTTTTTCATGCAAGCTACTATCCAGCTTATATCTCAGAATTTGTTTATGGTATTGACTAGAAAGTTAAGAAGTGTGTTCAGGAGCATCAGAAAACCAAGGAGGATAACTCTGTGACTGAATTTTATACAAATTATGGCCCTTTTCTAACTTGGATACTTGGTTAAAGTTTTGCATGCACAGCGTTATTTTGTTTATGTGTCAGGGGCCGCCGTGGCTGAGCGGTTACAGTCGTGGACTATAAATCTCTCAGCCCCTCACTGCTGTGGGTTCAAATCCTGGTAGGGACTTCGGATTTTTCATGTGAGGAAGCCTTCCAGCTGGCTTGCAGTAGGTTGGTGGTTCTACCCAGGTACCTCTGTGTACCTGTAATTAGCTGGACATCGCTATATGATTGAAATACTGTCGCAGCGACGGTAAACCCCAATACAACAACAACAAAGGCTTGCGGTAGGCCCGTAATTAGCTGGACATCGCTATATGATTGAAATACTATTGCAGCAACGATAAACCCCAATACTACTACTACTACTACTACTACTACTACTACTACTACTACTACTACTACTACTACTACTACAACAACAACAACAACAACGCTTTTGTCTCAGTAACTAGGCATGGGATTGGTTTTAGACTTCATAAACATATTTAGGGGTATTGGACTGTCAAGGTATATTATTTTTATCCCCCGCCGAAGGCAGCAGGGGATATGGAAATAGTCTCCGTCCGTCCATCTGTCCATCCTTTCGTCCCACATTTTTATTTAAGTATTTGAGTTATCAACTTGATACTTCATAGTTGGATAGATCTCATAGAGAAGGAGTACAGTGCACAAGAATGATAACTCTACCTTTCATAATTTTTGAGTTATTGGCCTTTGTTTTTAGCTATTTGAGCACAACGTTTGCTTCAAAGTTAGGCTTTTTGATGAATCTGCCTTTTTGTTGCTCGTATGGCGTACAGGGTCCGTCAGTGTGATGTCTGCGTACGTGCGTCGGTGTCAACAATTGCTTCAAATTCTCCTAAAGCTTGGCCAATTTGAAATTTTTTTCAGAATTTCTTGGATGAAGCTTAAAAGTTGTATAATGGTTTGGTCATTGATAATTAGGTCACAGGAGCTAAAAATAGATTTTAAAATGAAATTAAAATCTTCTTCTCTGAACCACAAGCCTAGCCTTTGATTTTTGGTATGTAGCATGATCTTATGATCTTACCAGGATTGTACAAATTTGACCTGGTCAATTGGCCCCCAGGTCATTGATTCCATAGGTATATAGGAAACTTGAAAATCTTTCCGAAACACAGGCCTAACCTTTTGATTTTTGGTAGTGCATCATCTTATGGCCTACCAATTGTACATATTAGCCCTATGGTGATTAATAGACCCATAGGTCATGTAATCACAAGTATTTAGAAAAACTTAAAAACTTCTAATAATTCATAGGAGGCTAGAGCTTAGCAATTTGGTATGTACCTTTATTATTGTGACTACCTAGCTTTGTCTAATTAGTAATTGTTATCAATGACCTCGACATCAGGGTATTGTTTTACAATAGAGTTAGTAGGAAATGGTTATAATATCTCTTCCATGAAGCAGTCTAAGCAGAAATTTGTAAATGAAATCATCTTATGGGCCACTACCAAGATTGTACAAATCAAGCCCTATGGGATATAATGGCCCTGACTATAGGTCACTTGTTTATAGAGTTATTAAGAAAATCTTAAAAAACATTCTTACTTGACCCGTGCTTCTATTTGGCTATGAGCACTCTATCATATGGCTCCTACAAGATGTACATATCATAGCCTTGTGAATAAATCTCCGCATCCATGGGTCTTGTTTACCAGAGTTTATAGGAAGATTTAAAATCTTCTTGATAATGAAATCTTGAGCAATTTTGTATTAGAATACAAACTTTGGGCCTACCAAGATTGGTAAATTATGCCCTTGGTGTGTTAAATGGCCACCTCCAAGAGGTTCCTTGGCCATGGTTCAAATTACTGGCAAAACTTAAAAATCTTCTTTATGAATCTCAATAGGCCAAGCAAAATTTTGGTTGTTGTGATCTAATGGTTCAATTACAAGATTTACAAAGTCTTGACTCGGTGATAATATTACCCTGCGAATGTCTTCTCTCAAACTTATGGCCATTGCTTAGGATTATGGTCTGTGTATTGTCAGGGTTAAAATGTATTAGAAAGTTATATAGTAATCTTCTTTTGTAAAACTTGGAACATTGTTGACACATGGGTACTCAGGTGTAGCGATTCAGGCAAAACATCCATTACTAGTTTATCAATAATTTATATCCAGGAATAAATTCAAAATGTATTTGAAAATCAACTTATAAACTTATAGTGATCTATTCTAAATGAGTTATGGCAAGCAAGGTAAGAAATTAAACCTTTCATAATTTTGAGTTATTGCCATTTTTATTTTTCGACTTAATTTTTGTCCAAAGCATAAGTCAAAAAGTATTTGAGTTATCAACATGATACTTCATAGGTTGATAGATTTCATTGAGGAAGAGTGCAGTGCATAAGAATGATAATCCTATCTTTCATATTTTTTTAGTTATTGCCCTTTAATATTTTTTTAGACTTAATTTTTGTCTGGAGCAAAACTCACAAAGTATTTGAGATATCAACTTGAAACTTCATAGGTGAATAGATCTCATTGAGGAGGAGTGCAGTGCACAAGAATGATAACTCTACCTTTAATAATTTTTGAGTTCTTGCCCTTTGTTATTTTTCAGGTTTAATTTTTATCACAGTGACCTTGACATTTTACCTATAGACATCAAAATAGGGGAATTAGTAGGTATTCACATGGGTTTCATATCTATCATCACTTCAACCATCAGTCTTCATTACCAAAAAATTTCTGTTAAAAATGAAATATTCTACTCTCCAACACCTCTTCTAGAGAGCAAGCATTTGGCAGGGGATGGCCATGTTAACATGGCTTTTGTTGACTATTATTATATACAAGGTATGTGAAGGACTAGAATTGAAATAGATTCTATTTGATTTACCAACAAGCATTTTGATTAGTTGAGCATGCTTTCCTCTGACAGCTCTTGTCTTGTGTACACTCTAGCATCATCATTTCTTAAGCAATCTTCTTCAAACTTATGAATCCATAATCTCTCAGCTATGTTCCATTGTGGTTGATAGTGGCCAATTCAGTCAGGAGTTATGCCGTATGTATAGACTTAATTGGAAAATACTTGAACAATTTTCTCATCAGAAACCACAAAACCTAGAGTTAAGATATTTGGTGCGTTACATGGCTTAGTGGACCTCTTGGTGTGTTACATGGCCAATTGGACCTCTTCCAAGTTAGTTCAAATCATATGGCCATGGGGTCAAAATTGCCTGCCTAAAACAATATATAACAGTCTTAATATCAATTCGGATGTTCCAACAAGTCAAACAAAATGGGAAAATGAATTAAAAATAAAGCTAACAAAAAATGATTGGGAAAAGATCTATTTACATCCTTTTGTGAATGCAATTTCTTCAAACTTACAATGGTTTCAGTATAGGATTAATCACAGAATCCTTGGAACAAACGACCTTCTTAACAAAATGAAAATATTAGATAGTAATAGATGTTCTTTTTGTAGAACTGATAGAGAAACTATTGTTCACCTACTATGGGAGTGTCACGTTAGCCAGAGTATTATAAAAAAGATCATAGTAAAACAAGTAAATCCAAAAATAGCAAATATAGGAAAAGTAGATTTCTTATTTGGTGTATTAAACGATACATGTATGGTGGAAAATCTTTTAATATTATTTACTAAAAAATTCTTATATCACAGTAGGGTTATAAAACTTAAACCATCATATGATTTAGCTGTAGCTTATATTACACAACAATTCACAATATACGCCAACACATTAAAATTAGAGGATAGGAACCGCTTTGATTCCCAGTGGAAACAACTTCTAAGCAACACCTTAGATAATTTTAAATTTAAAGTTTTTCAATATTAACTTTTATTTGAAAGGCAACTTGTTGTTTTTTCTTCTTCTTCTTTATCTTATGTTTGTATTACTTCTATTATATAATTTAAACTACCACTTTGTTAATAATTGACTCAAAGTTAAAAAATAAATATTGCATTTGGTATGATGTAATTTACATATATGTTTACACGAACATAGTTATATGCAGTTATATTGTACGGAGCAACGGGGATGGCCTCGACCCTTTTGCTTATATGACGAGGAAAATAAAGTGGTTAAAAAAGGGAAAAAAAAAAAAAAAGTACAAATTTGAAACATCTTCTTGTCCTAAAGTACTCATTTGATTTATGGCTTGCAGAGGGCAGAGCCCATTTTCCACAATATCATAAGATATTTGCTGTTTCTTTTCCTCCCACTAATACCTGGTTCTCAGGTGAGTGACCAAGGGCCATGTTTTTTTTTTCTCAGACCAAATTATGCACCTCATCCGTAGGGGACTCATGTGTTGTGTGCAACACCAGTTACTTGTTTTTAATGGGTTTCCTAATGATTTCTCATCTATCTAAGTGAAATGTTACAGATGCGACTAGAGGACAGAGAACGTGAAAACACAAGCTTAACGAGGCAGCTAGAAAAAACAGATATCCGACGACAACAGGATCAAAACAGGGATAAACAAGCTTCTAAGGTAACTAAAGAAACAAACTGTTGTGTGAGTGGATTTTAGCTCGACTATCAGAAGAATATGAGAGTTTTTGAAGTCACTCTGACGTTTTCGTCGCAGCTTTTGGTTAAAGTTTTACATGTAAGTTATGATGAACCTATATCTCAATAACAATTCATGGTATTGACTTGAAAGTTTATATGTTTAGGGGCATACAGACAACCAAGGTAGATAACTCTTGACAGACTAATGCAAATTATGGCCCCATTTTAACTTAAACATTTTGATTAAAGTTTTGCATGCTAGCTATTATACAGCTTGTGTATCAGTAACCATTCATGTTATTGATTTGAAAGTTTATGAATATGTTTAGGGGCATTAGACAACCAAGGTAGATAACCCTTGACTGAATTTAATACAAATTACTGCCCCTTTTTAACTAAGAAATTTTGGTTCAAGTTTTGCATGCAGAAATTTTGCAAGGTACTTTCATGCTTATACCTCAGTATCCAGGCATAGGATTGATATGAAACATCTTTAACATGTTCAGGGGTATCATACAATCAAGGTAGGTAACTCTTGATGGAATATATTACAAATTTTGGCCCCTTTTTAACTTAGAAATTTTGGTCTAAAGTGTCATTAGCTCGACTATTCGTAGAATATGAGAGCTATGTAGTCACCCTGGCGTCGGCGTTGGCGTTGCAGCATTTGGTTAAAGTTTTGCGTGCAAGTTACTATCAACCTTATATCTCAATAACCATTTATGGTATTGACTTGAAAGTTTATAAATATGTTCAGGGGCATCAGACAACCAAGGTAGATAACTCTTGACTGAATTTAATATGAATTATGGCCCCTTTTTAACTTAGAAATTTTGGTTAAAGTTTTGCATGCAATAGAAAATTTGGTTTAAGTTTTGCGTGCAAGCTTCTATATAGTTTGTATCTCAATAACCATTCATGGTATTGACTTGAAAGTTTACAAATATGTTCAGGAGCATCAGACAACCAAGGTAGATAACTCTTGATGGAATATATTACAAATTATGGCCCCTTTTTAACTTAGAAATGTTGGTTAAAGTTTTGCATGCAAGATACTCTCATGCTTATATCTCAGTATCAAGCATGCGATTGATTTGAAACATCTTTAATATGTTTAGGGGTATCATACTTTCATGGTAGATAACTCTTGATAGAATTTGTTACAAATTATTGCCCCTTTTTAACTTAGAAATTTTGGTTAAAGTTTTGCATGCAAGGTACTTTCATGCTAATATCTCAGTATCCAGGCATGGGATTGATTTGAAACATCTTTAATATGTTAAGGGGTATCATACTTTCATGGTAGATAACTTTTGATGGAATATATTACAAGTTATGGCCCCCTTTTAACTTAAAATTATGGTTAAATTTTTGCATTCAAGCTACTATCCAGCTTATATCTCAGAAATTGCTTGTGGAATTGACTAGAAAGTTAAGGTGTGTCTTCAAGGGCATCAGAAAACAGGAGGATAACTTTTGGACTGATGCAAATTATGGCCCTTTTCTAACATGGATTTTTGGTTTAAGTTTTGCATGCAGTGTTATTGTGCTTATGTCTCAGTAACTAGGCATGGGATTGATTTTAGACATCATAAATATATTAAGGGGTATCAGACTATCAAGGTATATCATTTTTTACTATAACTATGAAGGGCAAGAATTTAAATGGATTTCATTTGATTTACCAACAAGCATTTTGAATAGTCGAGCGTGCTGTCCTCTGACAGCTCTTGTTTTTATTTTGCTTTCCTGGATGTCATGATGTGTATGTTGTTATGTTGGGTGTCATTATGTGTATGTTGTTATGTTGGATGTCATAATGTGTATGTTGTTATGTTGGATGTCATAATGTTTATGTTGTTATGTTGGATGTCATAATGTGTATGTTGTTATGTTGGATGTCATAATGTGTATATTGTTATGTTGGATGTCATGTGTATGTTGTTATGCTAGATGTCATGATGTGAATGTTGTTATGTTGGATGTCATAATGTTTATGTTGTTATGTTGGATGTCATTATGTGTATGTTATTATGCTGGATGTCATGATGTGTATGTTGTTATGTTGGATGTCATAATGTGTATGTTGTTATGTTGGATGTCATAATGTTTATGTTGGATGTCATGGTGTGTATGTTGTTATGTTGGATGTCATAATGTGTATGTTGTTATGTTGGATGTCATGATGTTTATGTTATGTTGGATGTCATAATGTGTATGTTGTTATGTTGGATGCCATAATGTGTATGTTGTTATGTTGGATGTCATAATGTGTATGTTGTTATGTTGGATGTCATTATGTTTATGTTGTTATGCTGGATGTCATGATGTGTATGTTGTTATGTTGGATGTCATAGTGTGTATGTTGTTATGTTGGATGCCATGATGTTTATGTTGTTATGCTGGATGTTGAGATGTTTATGTTGCAATGTTGGATGTCATGATGTTTATGTGGCTTTGCTGGATGTCATGATGTGTAAGTTGCAATATTAGATGAGTATGATGTGTTTGTTGTTATATGTCATGATAAACATATTTCTACTAATGTTTTGACCATGTTGCAGGAGCGGACCTTGCAGACCAGGATAGTGGATCTGGAGGCCCAGTTGAGCCAGACACGGGCTGAGGTTGCCAGGCTCAAGAGGGAAAAGGAGGAGGTATTTTATAATTATCCTAAGATTGCATCCAAGCAAGGGTTTACACAAGGATTTGACTTTCACTTGTCCAGGGGGCAAGTTTCTTTAAATATCTACTAGCCCCCAGTGAAAACAGGTTGCCCGATCTTTAAGTTAGTTGGTATTTGTTAATGTTTAAAACTAAATATGTGTAATATTAAGGTGAATTTTAGTTAATATGTATCAAGCACAATTTGCAAGCCTTTCACCGCTGAAATACTGTAGGAAATTAAAAAATAACAACAACGAAATATATCATTTACATAAAAAAACTTGCCCACTGGGCTATTTTCTTTGAAAAATCACTTGCCCGCAGTGACTTTAACCCGGTGGGGCAAGCGGGCATCCACTTAAGAAAACCCCTGCCAAGGATTCTTTGGGGATATAGCCTTTTCCTTTTCTGTGACAAAGCCACATACGGGGCAGTTCATCACCTTTCAAGTGGCAAATAGTTTTGGAGTGCATTGCATACAAAAGTTGCTATGTAGTTAGTTAACATTCCTTTTGTGGTCTGTGCAAAGATTTTAGTGAAAATAACATCCACTGCAACAAAAATTGTTCTGCTAGATTTAGCAGATGATCTATGTATATAATAAATTATCTGGGGCATGAGCTCCAGACCTATTTTCATACCAAGTGGAAATTACCGTCGTCGAATACCCCCGACTGACTTTTTCTGTTTCACTACATGACATCATGCCGTGGGGAAATAGGCAAGCAAATCGTCATAATACAGTAGCTATTGATAAAAATATCGACTAATGAAAACGCAACTTTTAAATGCAACACTCTTCGGTGCAGAAGCTTGGAAGTCATGTTAACAATAAAATAAATGACAGCATCTTGCAGCTGTATACAACTGCCTTTATGATTGGTTTTAAAAACATGATGCAATCAGTGAAATGGCACAATTTGACACACCCTAAAACGACCAAATTTAGCCGTAATATCCCACAGCCTATAGATGATCTATCAATCGGCCATGGGTATTCTACAATGGAAATGACTGACAAAACTTGTGTTTAGCTTGACTATTCGAAGAAAATGAGAGCTATTACAGTCACCCTTGTGTGGCATTGCAGCTTTTTGTATCATATGCTGTAAGCAGAGGTGACACATAGGGATCACTTTTCCGTCTGTCGCACTGTTTCTGTCATGCTTCAGCAGGTGACACACGTGTTCCAAAGAACACTCTTGTTAGGTAAGTTTCACATACAAGTTACCATCAAGCTTATATCAGTTACCTTTCATGGTATTGATATGAAAGTGTATGACTATGTTTTAGGGGCATCAGACAACCAAGGTAGATAAGTCTTGACTGAATTAAATACAAATTGTGGCTCCTTTTTAACTTGGAAAATGTGATTAAAGTTTTGCA
>CM037787.1:53703639-53753639 GCA_021229015.1 Solen grandis | reverse complement strand
TCTATGTTGTTAAGGGCCCATAACTCTGCTGTAACTGGACGACAATGGAGTTAAAACCCTTCATGCACAAGTTCGCATATACTGTAAATTATGCCTTCCAGTAAAATTTCAAGACCCCAAGTGAAATACTTTTGAAGATATATACGACAAAAGTGTTGTCCACATTCTAAAAAGGGTCCATAACTCTGCTATTACTGGATGACAGCAGAGTTAAAACCCCTAGGGCACAAGATAACTTACCGTTAAGCATACCTGTAACATTTCATGACTTCAGCTGAAATACTTTGTGAGATAACAGAAACTGTGACATACAGTGACAACCTCAAAAATACTCTCCAAACATGAATGTGAGAAAATAACCGTTCTTAGGAATTAAGCATATTCATGATTGCATTACGTTAAAACTAAAATAAACACAGAATTTTACGTATAAATGTCAACCCTCGTACAGGCATTTGAAACAAAACGCAAATTCGGGATCGCAATAAAATCATGTAACGGATTTCTTTGTTTTTATTTCACCTATAAAAAACACATTAACCTTTGGGAATCAAACCTATAGCTGCATTGTTTTGCAGATGATTAGTCGACTAATTGCGGTATACAATTAATGTAGGTGATCACAGTGTTTGTTATTGGTTTAATTACAAGGCCATGTCAACAACAACTGCCTTTAATTAACTACCAATTTAGTTCAGTTTTCAATCAACATGTATTGTGCATTGTTTGTAAATGGATTTTCAACATTATAGTTAACATGTATCCTTTACCAATGTGGCGAAATTAATGAACGAAGGGATAAAGTATTTAATTATGAAGATAAGTTACATGAAGTGTTAGTTGGGAAATTCCATTGCTTATGCATGTGCTTGATGAGACCAATGTATGAATTATTCGTTACAAAGATTAGATATAGAGAAATAAGTGTGAAATTCTGTTGAAAAAAACAACATTATTAATTATTTAAAAAAATGATCTTAACCTACCATTGTGTTTGTTGTTTATTCTGTCTTTTCCCTTTAAGATATAAGTATGTTCGTAAAGCTATTATACCTAACCGGAAGTATATACATGTAGTGTCTACATATTTACAAAGTAGGGTAAAGCATGAATACGCTTATAATTTTACAGGTAAAACAAAGTTTATTTACAAATCACACACACTCACACATGATACATGAAATACGTGTAAAATTGATTCTGATGCATCATAAAAGTTATATTAGCCTTATCATTTAATATATATAAAATCTCCTTTTACCAAAATCAACATTACGGTTAAGTGGGTGGGATGTGTAAATAGGAAAATAGGATTCGCTCATTACACCAGCATTAATTGGATACACCAGCAAAATTGAGATTTAGAACACTGCCAGTGTAACGAGGGTTGACTGTATTTTTCTAAAAACAAATGGCTGATATAAAATAGCTAGATTCTCTATACTGTCTTGATTCAAACGATATGAAAAGATACTGTGTAAAATGGGATGGGACGCCGATCAAGACAACAGAATGCACGACTCATATATAGCCCTTAATTCACTTTGTGAATCAGGGGTGACTGAATACATGTACCGTGTATACACATTAGAGGTGTAACGATTCATCGGATTTGCCTTATCCTCAATGTATGCATCGGAAAGAAATAAAAAATAGCAACACACCATGATGCAATACAGATTTTACCTTGTGGTGCATCAATAAGATTGACAAGTATCGCAATATGCAAACAATATCTTACAGAAAATAAAAATAAAAACGAAAAAGCCAGCATTATAAGACCCTAGCAATAATATATATTATTCATTATTTGAACCAATTTGTTAATTAATAATTAAGGATTCATGAAAATAAAACTTAATGGCATAGAGCAGTAGGTATAACATTATCTGGCATAGTCTAGTATTTACATTATATAAATATTACAATACAATGCATTTATATTGCAGATAAAATATGGAAATCTAGCGCCAACAAACTTGTAACTTTCCCCCATTGTTCCAAGTTTTTTTATCACTAGACCTACAGGATATACACAATCTTTAAATATCACATATATAATTTAGCATCCTCACCATCTAGTCTGGATTTATGGACATAAATCATTATAATTTAATATTTTCTTGCATACAGAGATATTGAGAATGTCTACTGACTTCATAGTCAGATTCTATAATTATCATCTCATGAGGAGTCACAGACATACAGTCAAACCTGTCCTAAGTGGTCAGTCAAGGGAACAAGAGAAAGTGGCCACTTAACAGAAGTGGCTGCTAAATGAAGATGAAACATATAATAAAATGCTAGTTTAGTAATATTAAAATTGACCGCTAAATGCAGGTTGACCGCTTAATACAGGTGGCTGCTAATACAGGTTCAACTGTACATGATTTTAAGGAAGGCAGAGCCCCATGTTAAAATCTCAATAAAATCTCTGTGACCTCTCATAAGGTGAAAAAGAACTTGCATTGAAAATCAACAAATATTCAATTTATTCCATGCTATTCTATTTCTTTTCCCAAAATCATTCCTTCCTTTTTGTCACTTGTGTCTACATAAAAATCTCGGTGGGAAGTCTCAAAAACATTATGTGACATCAGAATATCGATTTTTAAGTATCACATTACCTGTACCTTAAAACAAAAATATTACGAAAATAATTAATTCTTATAATGAAATGATAACACTGTATCATTCATGGTGTATGATATTAGTTTCCTTTCATAAGAATATTCTTTTATCTTTCACCATTCAACCCTGATACCTTCCTAGACCTATAACAGACATTTTCACTTACCATAGAACAAAAACATGCTTCCTTCAAATTCATTTCATGCAACAAAATTTATTATAGGCATAGAATTCCTGTGAGTCAACATATCTATATCAAAATCAATACAGTTGTCTATATATATCACAGCTACATACAAGAGAAAAATAGGTTAATTGGTTTCTTATGTTTTACGTATCTTAGTAGGTTATTGATTTTATAAAAGCTAGATTTGTTTTATAGTAGAATGCATACAGAATACAAATCTTTAACTTAATGCACATTATACCATATTCTGACTTTAATGCCAGTATAGGGGATATCCAAAACTCAAATAAATAGGTTTTTCCATGTAGGTACAAACAAGGTGTTCATTTAATTGTTGCTGAAAAGGAAGAAGCACAAAAAGTAACTCTATTATTATTGTTTGTGGACCTTTGTTTATTTCCAACGGTTAAACTCTGTTTGTACCTACATGGAACTTTGAAAAACTACGGTGGTTGTTATTCTGAAGTAGGTCTATTAGCAGGTCACTGCTCAAGGAATCACAGACCAGTGGTCAAGGCATCACTGACTGGTCAATGATCTCTCCCTGGAATGACCATATCACCAATTAGCCCAGCAATCATCTCTAGGGGTGCCATGGACTTACCATTCAATCACACTGAGACACCCCACCCCAAATCAACCGCGGTCAGTGACTTTTGTTACTATTAAATAAACAAGTGCCTGATTACAAGCACTCTGAAATTATTACCTCGTCTGAATCAGGGTGAATAATTCAATCTTTACTGTAACGGAGGTAATTAACCATCAGCTCTGTTCTACAGGATGAACCTGATTTCACTAGAGAGGATATCTGCTGTGAACTGTGCTGATACATAAATGTGATTGGTATTTTTTAAGAATACATTTAATCTCAGGTTTAACCCTGACCAGACTGGAAGATACAGATGAACCTGTAATGGAAATCTTTGTTAACCCTTTACTTCATGAATTTTCTTATATAAATCATGATTTTATATATTGATTTACCGTATAAAACAATGATTTTTTTCTCTGCTGTGCAGACTGTGTAGAATCTGAGCTACACTATTCTATAAGTAAACAGGAGCTGTCTGATCTTGGTCTGCTCTGTTTGCCAAAGTGTCAAAATGAGTCTATATGAAGTAAAGGGTATATGTCTTAAGGTAATCTATCCATCATTAAATTATAATCATAGTCCTTGAAATGCTTAAAAAAAACTTCAGTGCAGATGCAAAGCATCCACTGACTTGGAGTTATAGGCTTATTTGCTCAAAGTCTATGAAGGCTTGCATTTACTATTAAATTTCTTATGATCACTTGATGGACCATGATTATAATTTAATGATTAATGGATTATTTTAATTCATTTTAATTGCACCCCCCCCCACTTGAGAGGCAGGCTAGGCATTCAACAGCAGGGGGCACCATTAGATATAATATGGTACAACATATCATTCCAAGGTAGCTTAGGTTTCACTCCAGCTGTTGCTCACCACTGTCAGAAGAAACAATACAGTGCTGTTGTATAGTGTCCATACAGCATTCATTTTACGCTGGTTATTTCTATTGTTCACAGTTGCCAGTGACTTGTACACTATTTTGTATCTGTCAAGCAATGATCATTGCATAGCTGACAGGATTACAGAAAATACAGTGATTCGATATAGACATTCCAAACCAAAACTATCACTAAAGGTGATTAATACCCCCACATCCCATCCTGTCTTCATGTAATGTGAGTGTAGGATGAGACATGATGAGAAAATATCACTTAGCCAAAGGGTGTAACCACTAGGCCAAAGGGGTCTTACAACTTAGCCATAATGGTCTAGCCACTCAGCCAAAGGGTCTAACCACTAGGCCAAAGGGGTCTTACAACTTAGCCATAATGGTCTAGCCACTCAGCCAAAGGGTGTAACCACTAGGCCAAAGGGGTCTTACAACTTAGCCATAATGGTCTAACCTCCCAGCCATAGGGGCCTTACTAACTAGGCCAAAGGGGTCTAAAAACTTATCAGAATGCATCTGGTTGCAAACTATGCTTAAAGCAATAGAATAACAATAACATGCAAATATTTTGTCAATACTTCCTATGCGCCTGATATTTACATACAAGAACTGCCTGAGTCACGAGGCTTTCTCATTCTCTTTATATATGGATCCCTTTTATGGCAGTGTAGCAATATTCAGATGCATAAAGACACACAGATTAATGGGTTTTGCGTCTTAGATTCCTGTTGTTTTAGATCTTCACAAGAAAACATTGCCGCTATATAGATCTATCAACATTTGTTTAACCCTTTCCCTCATAGAGGAAACCATGAAAAGACCTATGCGAACAACATAAAACCAGATCAGCCTGCGAGTAACTCGCAGGCTGATCAGGTTTTATGTTGTTCGCTGCTCCTCAGTGGTCTGGAAATGAGGACTTTATAATTAAATTTGGTAAGGTTTAACTGTGGTTTTCTGCAGATCAGGCTTTATGTGGTACCTATTGAGTGCATCAAAATGAGTCTATATGAGGGAAAGGGTTAAACATACAGGGAGGAAAAGTTAAAACTCAAACTAGAGCTATCACTAAAATTGATGAATACAACAGCTAATAGCAAGGTAAAAAAAGCGCAGTCCATAAATCAACATAATACAAATGGATAGCATGCAAAATTCCTGATTCCAGTAAAGAGAATACATGTACATGTAAAGGGTTTAATTTACTCTGGTCCGAAGCGAATACAGTGAGAACTCAATCTTTTCTAATTAAAAGCAAGAACAAAACGTGATCAATACCCGCTGCATCCCACCCTGTCTTCATGTAATGTGTGAATTGAATGTGAATTTAAGTGAAGTATTGTGAAAAGCATGATTCCTATAAAGCCCTCACTTCTGAAAAGTGTTGGAATATGCACAGTGTTTGTTTATTGGGTTTTATGTCCCACCAACAGTATTTCAGTCATTTTGAGACAATGCCTACTTGCCACACTGCGGTATCACATTGTAGACATATTGCATGATACCACACTCAGTCACATTATCCTGACATTGGGCCAACCAGTCCTCGAGCTATCTTTATACATTGAAGATCATTTTTTATGACTTTGGTATGTTGTGGCCGAGCATCAAACTCACAGCCTACTGGCAGACATTTTTACCACTTCACTGGCCACCAGGACCGGTATTCACAGTGTTATATCAAAAGTCTATATAAACATAAAGCCTAAAGTTTACCTGGGTGGTGGGGCAGCCGTCCACGAAGACTCCAGGCCCCATCTTTCCACAGGCCACGAGATCAAAGAACAGCAGATTGCTCTTGCCCCTGTAATGGAAGAGTCATTTGTTATGATGATCTGTTATTCTTAAGACCTTGACCCCAAAGTTCTCATTAATACCAGCTCCAAGACAAAATTCATATTCAAATCCTCACTGAATCTAAAGGGTTTTTGATTTATTTGCAAGATCTTGAAATCTGATAAAAACTTGCAAACAGTTGAACCTGTCTGAGTCAATCAGCTTTAGGAAAAGTAGAAAATAATGTCTTAATTTTGTTTGCTTGTTTTCACATGCAGCTGATAACTGCAGCTAGCTGGTATTTCATTTTCTTTTGCAAACATGATACAGATATAGTGCTGTATTACAACTGTAGATTCACACTGCAAACAAGTGCATGATACCACAATACTGCAGACAAGTGATATGCACCATAATACAGGCCAGTGGTATGATACCACACTTGCAGACAAGCAATTTTGTGACCAAATACAGGCAGGTAGCATGAAAACCTACTTACAGACAAGCAGCCTGGTACCACATTATAAGGCAAATGACATAACACCTCAGACAAGTGGCATGATACCACCCTATCAAATACAAAACTGAGTAAATGATACCCTACAACAAGTGCAATGCTACAACACCCAGAAAAGGTGCATGATTACACTCTGATAAAAGTGCCTCGTCTGGGAATCAGAAAGCTGGTCCCCAGTACAAGCACGAGGAACATGTATGAGATATGAAGTCCTGCTGACAAGTATCCCATAATGCCATTGTCTCTGGCTCCCCACAGATATAACATACAGCGCACCAGGTGTAGGATTGTGTCTCTATTGTTTATGCTCACAATGCATTATTATTTGTCAAGCCACAACATCTGGTACACTGATAGTCAGAGAAAAAGCTGGGAATATCTAAGAAATGTCACGTTTGAAGCAAGCCGGACTGTTCATCAGCCAAAATTAGTTTTTACCTCATGTACACAATTATGACTTGATTAATATTAATTAAATGAACTTTATATTGTATATGAAACAATGAAATTTTCTTTGTCGTGCAGACGGTGCAGAAACTAAGCTACAATGAGCTGTCTGATTTGAGTCTGGTCTGTTTGCAAAGACATTACAAGAGTGTTCTTTGGAACACGTGTGTCACCTGCTGAAGCATGATGGAAAAAGTATGACGTACAGACAATACGGCCCGATGGACAGAGAATGGAAAAGTGATCCCTATGTGTCACCTCTGCTTACAGCAAATGACACAAAAGCATGTCTGCATGATGCAAAGGGTTGACTGAATATACAAGTGCACTACGGCTACACCGTAATATTTTGACCGTCTGCCTCGAAAATGTTTTACTAAATATTACATTTCAACCTGAAATTTTCGTACATATAAAAAAAGTTCTAAGGTCTACATCTCCCCTGTTTATAACCTAGTTTATGTTTCATGATAACATCTGCGTTTTTTATAAAATATAATTGATGGTCTTCAATTTCTTAAATGTTGCCAGTCTTAATAAATGCTGTCTGTGAAAAAGTGTGATTGTGAATGGTATATGTTTTGATGTTATCAAATAACTGATAAAATAATGAATAAATCAAATGCTTATCTGATCTGTTAATCATAGATTCAGGGTTAAAATTGTTATTCTGTTTATCACTCCTGCTTTACTGATTCTGGCTGTCATTAAAAATTTGTTTTTTTTAACTGTAATTATAGCCACCTGTATTCCAGTATATTTCTAATACCAGAATGTATATATTTTTCCCAATTTGAATGTAAAAAATTCCTATGAATCTTCAGAAAAAAAAAATGGTTCAATTTGACCAGTCTTTCCACACAGGCAGTTTAAAGCAGCAATTGTTGATAAAATAATCAATATATCCTTTGAATTTTTCCCCAGTAGATTAAGTTTGCACTGTAATTTCCTAACAAGTTTTCCCAATTCCTAACATCTTTCGCATCTTTGAGTCATCTTACAAAAACAGCAAAAAAATCCCTGAAAATAACATGTCATACCTACCTTTGTTCACCAAATCCACAAAGTTCTTTATCTGAGTTCATTGGATACAACAGAAGCTTTGGATTTCCATAGGTGAAAGCTGAAAGGAGAAACAATACATTTTTATTTCTGCTCCTTTTTGTTATTAGATAAAGATTCAATACTATTAGAGGTATCATATTCGGCAGACACATTCTTCTAACATTACAAACAATATTCATAAAAGGAGTAAACAATTCATTTGATAGTATCTCTGAATATTGTTCAGCTTTTAAAAACCATATGACTTTTCTCTGACAGGAAACAATATCTGATGTTTAAGTTGTCTGAAACTGCTGTAAAATCATTAATTTTTGTTGACATTAAATTTCATGGAATCTTTAATAAAGTCAGTTTCAGCTGTATATATATACACAGATCCATGTTCAAGAAAACACTAGGTCTATTGAAATTTAAATTCATGGATAAAACTTTCCATGAAATCAATAGAAATCAGTCCCCAATGAAAGTTAATGATTCTACAGTATATAATGAACTGATTTCCTTGATTAAATCCAAATCAGAGTCGAGTCTTACAACATGAGGACAGATGGCCACTCGTCTGAGGAACTTCACTGTTTTATCAACATTAAAATAATGTATAAATAGTTTCTACATTTGATCTAAAATTGAAATCCATTAAGGAGTCACCTTATTGCTGTATTATTCCCTGAAATAATTACTACATTCCTTTCACTCAACAATTAAAAAAAATAACAAGGGTAATAACTCTTGGCAATATATATTTAGTTTGGTGGATTTTTTAGAGGACAATTTATCTGCACGACACTTGTTGTGTATTTTGGAAAACTAAGAGACCAAGAGAGGGAAATATGCCATGGACAAGGGATGGACTGTCTGCCAAAAAGTTATGTTCAAAGTTTGGCTCTCCAACAAAGCCTTCCCAAGATATGAACTCCAATATAACACGGCTCTATGATTAGACTCCATATCTATATTTAATTTGTGATATGGTTTGTTGACTGATAGTGAATTTCCAAAAAGTTATAATGCATTGTTATATACAAGATTAAAGCATGGTATCTAGACATGGATCCGAAAATATAGCATTATAATGGAGTTCACTCAGTTAGCACTTGGTTACTTTTTTGAATTCAATGTAAAATCATTCAATGTGGATTGATGATATACCGTTCTTTCAGCATTAACTGATAAATAGGTCTGCCAAAACTTCTTTTTGACAAATAAAGGGGGATAATTGGGGTGAATGTGTACACTGACATGTTGCTTTCCAGTATTTACGGGGGACCACTGTAGCCTCTCACATACATGACCAAGAATCGAACCCAGGACACACTGGTGAGAACAGAGGCGTGTTACCATTATGCTATCCAGGCATTCATATCAGCTTACTCATGGTCAAAGCAAATACAATTGTCACTTGTGGTTTCAATGTCAGGAAACACTTGAATATTCAACAAGAAACCTCTATATGTATATATATGTACAGACACTGTATAAGTACATATAATAGCCAGTGTACACATGAGGGATGGGACATTGACGCATACTTACCGAAGTACCCCACCACTGCCAGCCCCAGCACAAATACCACAAACACCAGGCAGCATATCACGTCCCGACATTTCCTGTGGAGATTTAAACAAACAACAGGTTCAATATATTGCTTTGTAATTTATCCATTTCCATGTGATCCTTTATAACATGTCAATAAAACACTAATCATTACTATAGAAACCAGATTGTTAAGCTTTTAAAGATCACATAATTATGTGCATTTTGGTAAGTGTCATCGAAGACCACTGATCGACATGTCCTCGCTAGAATGACCAACAGACTGAACTGATCAAGATTGTGAAAAACACAGATTGACATGAAGATCAAATAAGCATGGACAAACTTTAAAACAAGATCACAAAGAAACATGTTCTAAAATGTGAAGAAAAAATCTTTTTTTTCCATATTTAATAGCTAGGGATACTCGTAGTACATGTACACTCTATCTTCCGATACATTTATCTTTTTGTTCGTAACGACTTGTGTCCATGTATACCAGAAATTTGTGACAAAAATGAGGCTTGAATATCAAACGATGAGGGTAGGGTTCACAAGGCCACAGTATCAGGACTGCCTCTTTAGACTGCGACAAGAGGACAGTGTCAGGTCACCTGTTATCCTTCATCTACAAGCGCAGAGATATTGTCTCTTCCTTCTCTGACTGGATTTACTGATATGTCAATTATTTTTGTGTTTGCAAGAGAACAGTAACATGACATATAATTATTTAAGGCTGCCACTTTATAAATTACAGAGATTAATTTACATTATAGACTGTGAGAAATTGCAACACAATAGCAGATAAACTTCATCACAACCCAACTTTGATTCTGTGTTTGTATGCTTGGTTCAACAGTATTTCAGTCAATTGGGGACAGGCAACAAAACTACTGCCTCACTAAGGTATTAAGATTTATTTGTTTTACATCAATTAAGAAACAAGTTATCACAACTTATATTAATCACTATTGATGGCTCTGGTGGCGGCATATGTGGTCATTATTGTAGAAGGAAACAGGAAAACCCGGAGAAAACCCACATGTCTGAATGGGCGACCACTATACTCTCTCATGTATGTGACCAGGAATCAAACCAAGGACGCATTGGTGAGAAGCAGAGTGCCTTACCACTACACTATTCAGGCACCCACTCATTAAGGTATTATGCCACTGATACTATCAAAACAACCAGTCCTTCAAAGCAAAGGTCTTATACCATGGGCCACAGGGGTGTAAAAAAATATCCACTACTTGACTCACTCTGGCAGGTGAACATTTAGTGCAGGAGGAGTTAAAAAACAGAATATTTCTTCGTAATTATCTTCATTTTACGATCTCAAATTTTGAAATGGCTAGGATCAGTGAGTGATAATTTTAGAAATTTTACACCCCTGCAGGGGTTGAAACCAAATCTTCCTATTCCACTGATGTCAGCCATCAAAACTAGATTTTTACATGCTTTAATGTTTGGTCAGGGTTCAAAAATAAATTACTATCCACTACAGTCAGCAGAGCTTAACCCCTTACCATGCAAAATTTCTTAATTGGACTTGCCCTTCCATCATTTTGGACTGTACCATAAGTTCATTACGGGGGTGTTTACTAAAATTTATTGACTGAATTGCTGATCGTAGTCTTCACAGGTTGCAAAGACTGTCACAAGTGCCCAAATCATTGTAAGGTTTAACCCTTTCCCTCATAGAGGAAACCATGAAAAGACCTATGCGAACAGCATAAAACCAGATCAGCCTGCGAGTAACTCGCAGGCTGATCAGGTTTTATGCTGTTCGCTGCTCCTCAATGGTCTGGAAATAAGGACTTTGTAATTAAATTTGGTAAGGTTTAACTGTGGTTTTCTGCAGATCAGGCTTTATGCGGTACCTACTGAGTGCGTCAAAATGAGTCTATGTGAGGGAAAGGGTTAATACTAACATCAGGACACTCTTTTGCAAACATCTGCACAGGATCTAGAGATCAAGTGATGTGAAAATTAAAGGTTATTTATGATATAAATATGGCAGTATTGAAGATCTTACCTTTTGATTACTGGACCACGAAACTTGGGGTCGTGCTTTAATGGCTTTCCTGAAAGCATAAACAAAATATATGAAAAGGACAGGTATATGATAATCACTCAAAAGTAGGGTGTATTAATTCCGTTCTTATTAAATTTAGAGAGGGGAACACAATAAATAAACAAGGTCTTGTGTTCTGAAAATAAAAATACTTAAGTACTTCAGTATGATTTTCATACTCATACTCAAAAAATGCCAATTTTCTATGGGTTTTGAGTTATAATGATACTGAAATTTGAGTCTGAGATTTTGAGAACATGGGACCTGATTTCAGATTTTGCATTTCTGCAAGCTTTCTTCAAATGACTATAGAAGCCACATCAGTGCTGTCTTCGGACATTTTAAATGCTGTATATTGATATTTAATACAGTCTAATACAGATGGGGTTTTCCATGGATCAGGTTTATTTTGAAAACTGTAGTGAAAGACAAAGATCATTTATACCAAGTTTCATGATATATTTTTGTTAACTTCATTTCATTTACATTGTATCCATTTGGATGCAGTTTAGTGCATAATTTAGAAATTATACTCCCTGCAGGTTGCAATCCAAATCTCTATTCCATGAAGGCATTCAATATTTGATTTTTACATCTAAAATGTAGGTCTAGCTTCAAAATTAAGTTTAGCAGTAAGCTAAGTAGTATTAAACCAATACCTGCAAGGAAATTTGCATTATTGCATTATCTCTGAATCAACAAGCTTTATGTACCAAATGTTTCAATTGGGGTTTCCCTATTTATTGACTGATTTCATTTGGTCTTAAGGTTGCAAGGGTCTTGTCCTAACAGTGCAAATCATTGTAGTTTTAACATTTCCATCAATGGAAAATGCAAAACCAGGAACAGCAAAAACCAGTAGCTTCTTTGTAACTCGCGGGACAGTTTGCTGTTACCAGTACTCAATGATCTGGGATAAGGTTTTAATAAATTGGTCAAGGCTTTAAATTCTGCATCACTTAATGTGTACTTAAGACGCGTCAAAATATTATGTGGAAGTTAATAAATCAGGAAGTTTTTGCAAAATGACAGGATTAAGAAAAGCATTTTTAATATTAATGTTTCCAGATTTAATGGGAGTATTACAGATCTTCCTTTATGACAGATTTGGGTTTCACCATTAATTGGTTTCTAAAGCTCGACAAGAAAATAAAAAGGAATAATTGTATATACAAAGTAGGGTGTTAATGGTTCTTATTAACTTCTCGTATGGGGATTGACATATAAAAATTGTGTTTGAAAATTCAAAACAAGTCTTTTCAGTTATTTTATGACAGGAACTCAAAAAAATAATTGATGTTCTGTAGATAATGATATGGTTTAGTTGAGCATTTAACCATGATTGTTGGTTTGACCATTTTGAATTTTTTCAAATGACTAGAGTTACACAGTTCTTCTTGACAGTAAAAGTAATAGGGATATATATTAATAATTCTAATAGAAGGGTTTGTTCTGGCATCAGCATTTATTTTTGGGAAGAACATGTATGAATTTTGAATCAACAAGATTAATAATTAATTTCGACAAGGATATGCAACATTCAGGCAATACTCTGTATTCCATAATTAGGGCATCTCTTGCTTCACTCACTCTCTATGTGACTTGCAATTGTCATGAATATTCGAATCAATCATACTTTACATTATATCGTACTAAAATAGAGGCTATTCAAACAAAGTTCAAAGAGATACTGTAATTCTAGATAGATTAGAATTTTCCTGAACGTCTCATATGAATTGACCATTGTATGAATTGTTGAAATAACTTTACTTTTCAAGTTATGCTCAAAAATTAATCAGGCCAAAACTCTGAAATCAAGTTGAGTATTCTGTGTGCACTGCACTTTCTCCTAGCTGAAGTGAACTTGAATTTTAGAATCAATATAATGCAACACAGCGGACCACAAACCGAGACTTATTTGTATCCGGACAATCCTGACACTGATTCACAATATACCCCGAACCGTTTAATAACCGAAGCTAAAAGCAACTCACAATGCTGACACTAAGAGACTCATAGTACTGAAGACTATCAGTGAAATTGTGATAAAGTTTTGAAAATTGCATAACATTTGGTATATCCAAGTGGGCTGTGTTAGACATCAACCAGCAAATTAAAAATGCATTAAAAATCCAATTCTGTGGCCACTTGCGACTGCTTTGTACCAGTGCAGACCAAGATCAGCCTGCACATTCATGCAGTCTAATCATAGTCTGCACTGTTCAGTCAATAAAATTTCAGCAAACACCAGCCCCCCTCCCATAAACAACTTATGGTACAGTCCAAAATGAAGAAAGGACAAGTCCATTTAGGAAATTTAGCATAGTCAGTTTGTTTATTTCTTTAATGGATTTAACATCCCACTGACATATGAGTATTTCAGTCACTTAGGAGACAATTTCTACTTGAGACATGTATAGTGCTGCCTCACTGCAGTATCACATCGTAGACATATGGCATGATACCACATCATTTCATATTATCCTGACACCGGGCCAACCAGTCCTGCAACTAACCCTATGTGCTGAGCCCCAAGCAAGTGAGCTATACCAGTACCATTTTTTACGACTATGTCGCAGCCAGGGATCAAACCCACGACCTCCCAATCCAGGGGCATATCTCTAACCACTTGGCCACCTGGACCGGTAGCATAGTAAAGGTTATAAATGACTGTCTGAGAAGTGCAGTAAGGAATCTCTGCAGATTTCCATTTTTATTTAGCTGAATAATGTAGCTGCACCCTGCTGATAAAAACGCACAACATTTTATATAATTGTGCCAAAGTCTGGGTGAGGCTCTACAAACTGATATCAATAGAAGGAAATTAATAATATGGCAAGTACATTGAAATGCAGGTCACTGTAACCTTTCACCATTCATATACCACATGTTACATCATGGTATGTGATATAATAAACCACCAACCATACTTTGTGCTAATACCGATGATTAAATACTTAGGTGGAACAAATCATCTTTTTCATATCCTGATAAAAATATACCCAAGTACATGTACATGTAGTTCATTCTAAAGGATTTTTTCCGAGGTCTCCATAGACAACTGAGTCATCCCATTTATTTTCCTTGTCTGAATAGGATTGTGTGGGTTGAGCTCATTCCACTCCACACTAACAATATTAGAAATAAGTTCAAAATAAATTAACCAATACATCTGTAATAACAAAGTGTTATTGTTAGGTTATATTCAGGTAATATTTTATGAAAACTTCATAACTTGGTAATTCACTTGAACACTCTTTACAATATGTTTCCATCTACATTTCTGTGTCAGATACTCACAGCTGCCTATCACATCTGTCAGCCATGGGATACTTGGCTAGCACCTGATTGTTATAAGGATATTCATAAGAGGCATGTCGACCGATCAAAATGCTGCTTACATAAATGCGTACTCTACAGTAGGAGATCTAAAATCTGTATGTCGGTAAAGGTTTGTCTTAGTGCCGTAAGTACGAGAGTTTCTATTTGTCCAAAATTCCCCACTACAAAGTGGAGCTGCGAATAGTGGCGCGGCTTTTCAAATAATCAGTAACAAGTAAATGCTAACTAATAATCCCATGGGCGACTCATGAAGTAACAGAAGGAGCACTTGTGGGTTTCTGACGCTGCATCTATTTAGAACGAAAATATTAGGTAGCGCTAAATATTGCTGGTTGATTTCTAGTCACATCGTTTGTTAGCAATACCTTGGCTTTACCCTTCTACTCTCCGGCTTCCCCCAGGCACTGAAGAGTAGCAAATTGTCTAAAACCTGATCAGCCAGCAAGTTACTTGTCACACAGGTAATTTCCTACAAAACTGTTCACAAAACTGGCCAAGGTAACAGGATGTCCATTGTCGGACACCTACAGCTGCTGACTACAGATCACTAAATTTGATGACGATATATGGACTGACTAATGAAATGACATTGCTTATTGGTCTCAGACAATACATGCTCAGACATTATGGTTAATAAACTGACTAAATTTACTAAATTATTGCAACCAAGATCCTCACACTCTCAAAAATATATGATGTACTTACTACTTAAATTTGATTTACAAAATATGACCATTATTTTCAAGCATGCAATTTGAGTTTGAGCCTATGAAGTATTTTCAAGAACACGGGGCCTTGACCTTCCCGAGAATGTTCCGACATTGTACAGTAGGGGGTTTCTGTTTGCCTCTTCTAACATTCAGGATACCCCATGTTCAAACTTCAGTGGGATAACAGAGAGATCTTAAGATATACTAGATTCTCTATTTATGCCATAATATGCCACAGAAAACCTGGTCAGAGTTATAATATAAATATGCAAACTAACAAATTACTTGGTAATTAACACCTCAGGATCAGAAAATAATATAGAGACAGGGGTTTACTTAAGGATTTGACTTTCACTTGTCGAGGCGGCAAGTTACTTTGAACATCTACTAGCCCCCAGTGAAAACAGGATGCCCGATCTTTAAGTTAATTGGTGTTTGTTAATGTTTAAAACTAAATATTTGTAATATTAAGGTGAATTTCAGTTATTATGTATCAAACACAATTTGCAAGCATTTCACCCGATACATGTATACTGAAGAAAATAAAAAATAAAAAAAGATTTCATTTACATAAATCCGGGCTATCTTCTTTAAAAAATTACTTGCCCACAGTGATTTTAACCCGGAGCGGGCAAGTGGGCGTCCACTATAAAGAAAACCTCTGAACGACCTTTATTAACTCTTTCCCTCAAAGCTCAGATTCTACACAGTTTACACAACAAAGAAACATCCATTGTTTTAATTATACCATTTAAAATTAAGTGACTGGTAATTGATATCCATAAAGTTGTACATGAATATTCATAAGGTAATTATAAAGGGTTAAACCTGATCAGCCTACTAACAGTATGCGGGCATATCAACTTTATAATTCTCAGACAGCTGTCGGCCTGTTATTCAGTAATGTTTTAGTTGCATGATAGAAGAACTGTAAACATTGTTACAATAACCGCATATTTTAACTGTGGCCAATTAAAGTTCAATTAAAGTACAACAAAACCATAATAAAGGGAAGGACTTTGTTCCCAGATCCAGGATAAGAACATGGGGCTTTATACTAAGAGCCAGCATGACAAGAACCTGAAGTAGAGTTTTCCTTAAATACTGCTAGCTTTCATTTAACCCTTTCCTTCATAGAGGAAACCATGTAAAGACCTATGCGAACAGCATAAAACCAGATCAGCCTGCGAGTAACTCGCAGGCTGATCAGGTTTTATGCTGTTCGCTGCTCCTCAGTGGTCTGGAAATGAGGATTTTGTAATTAAATTTGGTAAGGTTTAACTGTGGTTTTCTGCAGATCAGGCTTTATGTGGTACCTACTGAGTGCGTCAAAATGAGTCAATATGAGGGAAAGGGTTATGGTCTATTATAACCCTTACAATGCTGTGGGCACTTGTGAATGCATATGCATATATATGTGCATATGCACATCCATACAGTCTGATCATGGTCTGCACTGTTTGCTATTCTGTCATGAATTCCTGCAAGCACCTCAATAAACAACTAATGGTACAGTCCGAAATGAAGAAAGGAAAAGTCCAATTAAGAAATTTATCATGGGAAGAGTTTTTACCATGAACTTTTGAGCTTTAGATGATGATGATGATGATGATGATGAGTTTAGATCTCTCCTTTCTTTTGCTTCATCTTTATTTATTTTGTCTTCATTCATAATTAATTTCTCAAGCCACAGACCATTCCAGTATTTACAGCTGTATCCTAATTAACTTACAGACTATCCAACAGCTACACAGAAATGATAGGTAGTCAATGGTTGACCTGGTTCACCTGGTTGTTGTTTTTTTTGTGTGATACTTGTTTGTGACAGTGTTAAGCATTGGAAAAGTGGGGCAAAAATTTTCACTGCTAAATGCTGGACAAGGTGCATAGAAAGCAGACAAGAGCTCATGCTGAAAATTGCCCAGCAAACTTTGCTGCTAGTGACACAAACGCTGTAAAAATGTACTCAATCACCACCTCTGCATGTAGACGGGTATATCTAGTTACCAACCTTATCACAAGCCATGGTACCGCCCTTATTACCACCAGACTTAATTATCTAGCACTGCAGGTTATCAAGACCCTGATTCTGTAAAATGAATCTTGCATTCCAACAAATTTATGTTATTATGCTGTCACGTTTCATGTAATTTATGCCTCTCTTTATGCCAGTGCAGTGTGTTGAATTAATGCATAGAAAATAGACGTTTCTCCCTCATGAATCCTAGCAAAGGATAGTGTTCTCCAAGAATATCAAAGAGACTCTATTCTCTTTAACTTTTACCATGTACTATACACAAAGATACTCATTCCAAGTAAATTTTAACATAGACACTTTTTTCCATGTACAATGTATTATATATATATATATATATATAAAGGTCAAAAATGTATTCTTAAGGCAGCTTGTTCACAGATGACCAGTAGAAATGAAATCTTAAGGCAGCTTGTTCACAGATGACCAGTAGAAATGAAAAACAGTTTTTTTGTACTCTCTCTCATTAACGTTGGTGAAGACGTTGTCTCCTGGCAAATGAACTCTGCAGGTGTAGGTCACATTTCACTGGAAAACATTTCTTTTTGTATTTTAATGCCCATTTTGGGGAAGTCTGTTAAATATTGAATATGGTATCCCTGATCTGATGATTATGGTACAGCTAGAGCATGCGCAAAGAGTGAATGTGATCAGTCATTTGGAGGCACATGAAAATAGAAATTCTAAACATACAGTTTTCTTAAGTGGACGCCTGCTTGCCCGTGCCAGGTTAAAATCACCATGGTCAAGTGATTTTTCAAAGGAGATAGCCCGTCAGGCAAGTTTATTTTCGTAAATGAAATTTTTCGTGTTTTTTTTAATATTTTATTTTCTACATTATATAGGGGCTGAGTTGCTTGCAAATCGTGTTTGATACATGTTAACTAAAATTCATCTTAATACTACACGTATTTAGTTTTAAACTTTAACAAACACTAACTTAAAGATCTGTTTTCACTGGGGGCAAGTAGATGTTCAAAGTAACTTGCCCCCTGGGCAAGTGAAAGTCAAATCCTTAAGGAAACCCCTGACATAGGTTGTTCAGATCCTGTAACCAACCATAATATTCTTACAATCATAGAATGTTGCAATGGGTGACCATGCCTCTGTAGGCGTAATACACACACAGATAGTTAAAAATCAAATCTTTAGTCAATGAACATGAACAACCGACTCTTTAACCCTTAACTATATAATAAAGTAACATTGAGGCTATGGCAAACAGAGCAGACCCTAAGACACCATGCAGAAGGCAAGACAGCTTTCCTTTCAGGAGCTGTCTGATCAGGGTCTGCTCTGTTCCCTCAAAACTCCATTGTTTTGTATACTACTTAAAATTCAGTCAAATTAACATTTGTCAGGTGATAAATCTGAACATGAATATTCATCAGATAAAGGGTTAAGAGAGGCTCCTAATCCATACAAAGGTAGGCAAGCTATTTTGTGTCATTTAATCAGTATGAAGATTATGTTTTCATTTGGTGGGAGGGGACTTATTTCCCTTATAACAGAGTAATGATTGGATCTGTCCAGTGTTCACAGAAATATTTGGATCATGCATTACCTACACCAAGACTTTTTTATCTCTCACAATAGCATACACTGCACAGAATTTTCAGTAATGCTTATCTATTCCTTTGGTACAAATCAGGGAGGCCTTATATAACCCTTTCCCTCATAAAGACTCATTTTGACGCACTCAATAGGTACCACATAAAGCCTGATCTGCAGAAAACCAAACTCAAACCTTACCAAATTTAATTGTAAAATCCTCATTACCAGACCACTGAGGAGCAGCGAACAGCATAAAACCTGATCAGCCTGCGAGTTACTCGCAGGCTGATCTGGTTTTATGTTGTTCGCATAGGCCTTTTCATGGTTTCCTCTATGAGGGAAAGGGTTGTATTTTGTGCCGTGATAAGCGGAATGTAATTATGATATATGCATTTGTGACAGATAATAAACCCAAACAAAACAATAAAAAATTATCAATGGTTGACCTAGTTTATACAAAAGATTGCACAGGATTGGATATAACATAACACAGTATGTGCATGAAAAGAAAATAATTTAAAATCGCATTACGCCACCTCTTACGTACATACATTATAATTCATGTCTCACTTTGCTTTAGTATAATTTAAACAACATGAATATTTCAAATATTTTGAAAATGAATAAAATTATAAACACATTGTACTTTAAAATGTGTTCAGATTGTACATTCAAGGGTCATGTTTAATAACTTGACTGGGGAAAACAGGATGTCAACAACTTATCATGCTCAAGTACGTGTAACAAACTGAAAATGAATCAGAGCTTTATAAAATCACATCCTGGTTTCACTCTGTCTAAAGCAACACCTCCTCTATATATGTTATGCTATACTGATTGAAGATTGATTAAATTTATAGTCAGATTGATCCTCAGATCATAATTATTAACAAGTATCAATCTGCTAATTCATTTTTCGTTGATTGGGAAACAAGTTCTTAGAACTTATACAAATCCCTCTCGGCAGTTCCTGGGTTGGACCAGCACTTTACACCTGAGAACTTCATGAATAATCCTTGTCCTCAATGGGGTTCAAACCCACAACCTTTGGCTACACAATTGGGTATGTTACCACTGGAACACGGTGCCATCTTTAGTAGAACTGGGTCAGTATTGGAAGTTTTCATAACGGATAATGGAGATGTTGCTAGGTATATATTATTGATGTTCATGCACTCATTCTGTAGGCCGTTTGATGAATTGAAAATATTTCAGGGCACATACCAAAAGATGTCGCAGTGTGCAACTCTGGCCAGGTCCACCAGGTCCAGGCAAAACTTCAAACAAAACACCTAGAACATTATCGGAACTGTACGATACCATGGACTGTGTACTGCACTGTATCATAAGAGTTCTGTACCATTTTCACACCTCTAAAATTAACATGAAGCAATGACACAAGTAGAAATTTTGATGCTAAAGCATCAAGTTGCTGGAGAAGATGGGGCCTAAAAATGACAAACTTATCCACTCAATATATGGAAGCAAATCTTAAACGACAAACTTTTGATCATTATTAAACTTATGTAAGGTTTTTTCTTCCATTTCATTTTATATACACATGGACCTGATGAAGAAAAAATGATGATATTCAAAATTACAATATATATATATAATAGTATTCTAAGTTTTTTTGTTTTTTTTTAATTTACCACAATTAGGAATCAAACCCACAACCCTCGCTGACAATGCCTGTATCCTAACTATCTTACCCACTGGACCAATGGGCCATAAGTTACATACAGACGAAACCTAAACATAGATGTCTAAATCTGTTGCCCAATGCAGAATGCAAGCAACCCTGTTCAAAAACAAAAGGAAAATGCATTGTGTAGTTAAATGCTAATTACAGAAACTGCCGAAAATTTGACCATATTTAGTTGGCGTCAAAACGGCAAAGCAGTATCATGTGATTGTGTTAAAGAATGGGGAGAATTTGTTACAGCATTTCCGAGAAATATTTTAAAATCATAATAATTATTTAAATACGTAATTGCAAGTGAAACACTCATTACCGTATTTTATCACTATAATTTAATAATACAACTCTAGTTGACAATGAAAATGGATTCAGCAGGTTTTTTTCTCTCTTATAAATAAAGGCTCATTCTTTACCATCAATATAATGTAAGGGACTAAACATGCAATAATTATTTTCATTAAACAATAGGAATTACATTTAGGCGTTTTTGTTATGAGGAAAGAAGCTATTTTGTGCCTTATCCATTAGTTTACATTATCACATTTCACTGACTGCTCCTGCCATAGACCTAATCTCAACCCTTACCCTGCTGGAACCATCAGTAAAGAGCCAGGTCCAGAGCAATGGATGTGCAGGCTGGCCTGGCTCTTTACTGTTGGCTGACCAACTACATGTTTTCATCTTGTTATCCTAAAATTGATAATGGACAGTTCCAAAAAAGATGCCGGCTAAGTCAATTTGAGAAATTCAGCAGGTTAAGGGTAAAATAGTATCAAATATAGTTGCCAGTATCTACCGGCGACTAATGACACAACAAGACAGGATGTGTGTGATTTCTTTATAGCCCCATTTCACATTGTGAATCGATTAGGGGTTTAATAAACAAGAGTGTTCTCTGGAACACGTGTGTCACCTGCTGAAGCGTGAGTCAATATATGTCAAATAAAAGATGATCTGTGGGATTTATGGGCTAGAGGCAAAAAAACATGTTATCCGGAACTCGGCAAATGTGTTTTTTTTTCCCCCATCTAATCCAGGGATACAAACAATCTTTTATCATTATAGCGTCACGGTGCACTACCGTTCACAACACCACGAAGTTGTAACTGTAAAAGTCTGTTGTATCCCCAGATTAGCTGGGAAATTCCCAAATATTCTTAATTCTGGAGTAAGTCTATACCCATAATGCCATTCTGTTCTCCTACCAGTGAAATAATGTATGACCTGAGCAAAGGTACCCCAATGATTTTAATACCACTGGAAATGGATACTACAGAAAAAGAATCTTGCAAAATTTACAAATAAATCAAAACAATGTCTGCATGAGAATTCAATGCAATGAAATAACCCTAAAACTAGAACTGTCGCCTAAGGGCTTACTAATACCCCCCCCGCAAGTGTTTTTGTCAAACATGGCTTTGGAGCATGAAATCAGAATTCTTGTATGCAACACTCCATCTTAATATACAGAGGACATATGTGCCAACTACCTAGAAATCTAGTTATCCTATGTTTTACATACATATGGGTATATGTATGTCTATGGATCAATAACAGTAAGATTCACTGAAATCTATCAATGGAAGAAAATTGTAAAACAAATACCATCAAAGGGACATATCTTTAAAACAGGGGGAGGGGGGGGGGTAACCCAATGTTATATAGAAAAAGCGCTACTACAATGTCTAAGGATGAATGGCAGCAAGTTTCATCAAAATCCTTCCAGTAGTTTAGGCGAAGTAGTCCGCAGAAGTTTGTAATGCAAAAATCATCAAAGGGGCATAACTTGGAAAATAGGGGAGGTAACCAAATGATATATAGATAACGCGCTTATACAATGTCTAAGGATCATTGCCAGTAAGTTTCATCAAAATCCTTCCAGTAGTTTAGAAGGAGTAGTCCGCAGAAGTTTGTAATGCAAAAATCATCAAAGGGGCATAACTTGGTAATAGGGGAGGTAACTCAATGCTATATAGATAACGCGCTGCTACAATGTCTAAGGATCATTGACAGCAAGTATCATTAAAATCCTTCCAGTAGTTTAGGCGGAGTAGTCCGCAGAAGTTTGTAATGCAAAAATCATCAAAGGGGCATAAATTGGTAAATAGGGGAGGTAACCAAATGATATATGGATAACGCGCTTATACAATGTCTAAGGATCATTGCCAGCAAGTTTCATCAAAATCCTTCCAGTAGTTTAGAAGGAGTAGTCCGCAGAAGTTTGTAATGCAAAAATCATCAAAGGGGCATAACTTGGTAAATAGGGGAGGTAACTCAATGCTATATAGATGTCTAAGGATCATTGCCAGTAAGTTTCATCAAAATCCTTCCAGTAGTTTAGAAGGAGTAGTCCGCAGAAGTTTGTAATGCAAAAATCATCAAAGGGGCATAACTTGGTAAATAGGGGAGGTAACTCAATGCTATATAGATAACGCGCTGCTACAATGTCTAAGGATCATTGACAGCAAGTATCATTAAAATCCTTCCAGTAGTTTAGGCGGAGTAGTCCGCAGAAGTTTGTAATGCAAAAATCATCAAAGGGGCATAACTTGGTGAATAGGGGAGGTAACTCAATGCTATATAGATAACGCGCTTCTACTATGTCTAAGGATCATTGACAGCAAGTATCATTAAAATCCTTCCAGTAGTTTAGGCGGAGTAGTCCGCAGAAGTTTGTAATGCAAAAATCATCAAAGGGGCATAAATTGGTAAATAGGGGAGGTAACCAAATGATATATAGATAACGCGCTTATACATGTCTAAGGATCATTGACAGCAAGTTCATAAAATCCTTCCAGTAGTTTAGGGAGTAGTCCGCAGAAGTTTGTAATGCAAAAATCATCAAAGGGGCATAACTTGGTAAATAGGGGAGGTAACTCAATGCTATATAGATAACGCGCTGCTACAATGTCTAAGGATCATTGACAGCAAGTATCATTAAAATCCTTCCAGTAGTTTAGGCGGAGTAGTCCGCAGAAGTTTGTAATGCAAAAATCATCAAAGGGGCATAACTTGGTAAATAGGGGAGGTAACTCAATGCTATATAGATAACGCGCTAATACAATGTCTAAGGATCATTGCCAGCAAGTTTCATCAAAATCCTTCCAGAAGTTTAGGAGGAGTAGTCCGCAGAATTTTGTGTCTACAGACGGACGGACGGACGAACTCATGGGAGTGACGTTGTGGGGTTTTTCCTTTGATCTTTGGCCCCTTTTGCACCCCGTAATTTGCACCCCACAAGCAACAAATCAGCCCACAAGTGCCAATTGTACTCATGAAACCCCATAAAACTAACCCTAACCCAATTTCCTTAACCCGCAAATACCCTCCCATGAGGGCGGACAGACGGACGGACAGACGGACGGACGGACGGACGGACAACCTGATTCCAGTATACCCCCCCCTAACTTCGTTGCGGGGGGGTATAAAAAACAAGAGGGCCATGATGGCCCTTAATCGCTCACCTGAGAAATATTGCTTTCAATGGTTTATAATATGAACATACTTCAAGTGGGACCAATTTTGACACAGGGCCATGATTAAAAACAAACTTTGGTAATGATCCACTAGACAATGCTGCATGCACAATGCCATATGGTTTCTACAAGGTTTTCCCTTTAAGCTTACTGATCTAGCTTTGAAATTAATGGAGCGTGTTCTAGACACCTTAACTCTTGACCTTGTGGTTTCTGAGAAGAAGATTTTCCTTTCTTCCTCTATATAAGCCTATGTAAAATCAAGTGAAATGGTACAAGCCTTTCTAAGCTCTAGGCCATGTGGTGTCTGATAAGAAGATTTTTCTAGTTTTTCCCTATATAAGCCTTTGTAAAATAAAATGACCCCTGGAGCGAGGGCAATTTTGACCCAGAGGTCATTATTTTAACAACTTTTGTAGTAGTTCACAAGACAATTCTACATACCAAATATCCAAGCTCTAAGCCTTGCAGTATTTCAGGAGATGATTTTTCTATTTTTCCTAAAAAAACCCGGGGGGCCAATTTTCCCCAGGGCCATGATTTGAACAACTTAAGTGAGATCCACCGACAATATACAACCCAAATTTACCCAGGCCATGTGGTTTCTGATGAGAATTTTTTAGGTTTTCCCTATATAAGCCTATGTAAAATAAAGTGACCCCTGGGGCAGGGCAAATTTTGACCCTAGGGCCATGATTTGAACAATTTTTGTAAAGGTTTATAAGACAATTCTACACGCTGTAGGCCTTACAGTTTTGCAGGAGAAGATTTTCTAAGATTGCATTTTAAAATCTATTTTTAGCTCCTGTGACCTACTTTTTCAACCAATCATAATAATTTGTACAATTTTGTTAGAGGACATCATAAGGATGATTCCTGTGAAATTTTGTCAAAATCCCTTCAGTGGATTAGGAGGAGATGTTGTTTAATGGAAAAAGTTGACGCAAGTCACGCACACATGGACAGATGGACAGACGCCGGACAAAAGGCAATCATAAAAGCTCACCATGAGCACGTTGTGCTCAGGTGAGTTAATTATCTAAGCTCTAGGCCTTATGGATTCATAAAAGAAGATTTTTAAGATTTTCCTATATAACATTATATAAAACAAGTAACCCCTGGTGCAGGGTCATTTATCACCATAGGGCTATGATTTGAACAATCTTGGTAATGAACCATTAGGTGATGCTACATACCAAATATCTTAGCTCTAGGCCTTATGGTTTCATAGGAGAAGATTTTTAAAGTTTTTCCTATATAAGTCTATGTAAAACAAGTGACCCCCGGGGCAGGGCCAATTCTAACCCCAGGGTTAAATTTGAACAACTTTTGTAGAGATTCACTAGACAATGCTACACGCCAAATATCTTAGCTCTAGGACTTATTGTTTCATAGAAGAAGATTTTTAAAGTTTTTCACTATAATTTATAAACCTATGAAAAATAAAATGACCCCTGGGGTGGGCCAATTTTGACCCCAGGGTCATGATCTGAACAACTTTTGTAGATGTTCATAAGACAATTCTACATACCAATTATTAAAGCTCTAGGCCTTACAGTTTTGCAGGAGAAGATTTTCTAAGATTGCATTTTAAAAATCTATTTTTAGCTCCTGTGACCTACTTATTCACCCAATCAAAATAATTTGAGCAACTTTGATAGAGGTCATGATAAGGACGATTCCTGTGAAGTTTGGTCAAAATCCATCCAGTGGTTTAGGAGGAGAAGTTGTTTAAAGGAAAAGTTGACGCAAGACGCAGGCACGCACGCACGCACGCCGGACGCCGGACAAAAGGCGATCACAAAAGCTCACCATGAGCACGTTGTGCTCAGGTGAGCTAAAAATCAACTAAAAACACAACACTGAATTCATGTAAAACCAGTCCAATCATTTTATGTATGGCAGACCAGTCTGGGGAATCAATGTATGGAAATTGGGTACTTAACATGATACCGTTCTTCTGGTTCCTGTTTTAGCCAAACTCCCTTGGCACAAATAACATAAAGATCAAATATAGGGAGAGATCATTGAAAGCTGTACATTGTATGTTTTGCTGTTGTTATGTGGCCCACAAATGGCTTACTTATCTTGTTTATCTAGTAGAAATGTTTTGTATACGATGTAATACTGTTATACAAATTATACATTAATTGAGGGATAAGAGCAAAACTAGGCTAAGTGTTTATATAAATATATTTACTTAGCATAGTTTCACTCACACCCCTTAAATTATTATTTAATTTATGGTTTTGATTTTGTTATAGTTTCTGTTTGTTTGTTATTTCTGTAAGTGGTATTGTTCAGTTGTTTGAATCACAAAACTTTATGATACATCAAAACAAGAGCTGTCCACAAGACATCATGCTCAGAGACTATTCTGCCACTAACTATTAAAGTTATGTGAACCAAAATTTGTTAAGTCCAAAATGGGACATAAAATGTATTAAATTTGGTCAAGAGTTGTATAACTTGTGTGTTTAGTGTCATGAAGATCATATAGTGATGAATTAAATAAATAAGTCAAAGAGAGAGAGAGAGAGAGTGAAAGAGAAAGAAAATGTAAGAGAGAGGGTCAAACAAAAGGAGAGAAATATGGAGGGTGAAAGACACAGAGAGAGAGAGAAATGATGAGATAATTAATAACACAGACTATATATAAACAGTATATAAACAGTAAAAACAGATGGACAATCACATAGAAAACAAAGACCAAAATGGAGAGATGAAAAGACAGATAAACAAACCTCCGTCAACCACATCAATATCCTCGAGTTCCAGAACATCACCGTTAATTTCTTCCTCTTCGCCTCCTCCCATTGTTATAATTCTATATACACACTTTACTATAATCCACTAGAATCCTGATTAACACGTGTCAGTCTATATAACATCAATTATATCCTCTCACTAAAATCATACAATAAGCATATAAGCATAAACCCCGATCAGTATCGTTTACCTGTGATATAATTATACAGAGACAGTATTTTTCATGTCGCTGTCACCCTAACAAGATTTATAAATAGCTCGTTCGTGTATTTGAATTCTATATTTGAAGAATTACTAACACACACACATGGTGAAATAGTCAGTACACACCAGTATATAATAATGAATATACCCTGGTTCTGAGTGAGTGGTTTAACTTCAGTTATATGACACTTTCACCACATTATCTCTATATTTACAAATGCTCTATCAGTGACCACAAACCATTAATTATATTAACAGCTAAATCACTGCCAACTTTTCTTTTCAAATTTTACACTATCTTTACTTCAGAGCTTTTGAGGCTGTATACAACATATAAGGCATAAAATGATTTTTGTTTGCCACTTCCTAATCTGCCATATAAAAAATTTCTTGACAACATGAACATTGTATATTCTTTAAAGTTCAAGGTTTTAAAAATATTTTGTTTCTGATCATTTTATTACCTTCACATATATACACGAAGAAAGCATACACACAATGAACAATTAAAATGCACTGTATTGAAAGCCAAAATGTTTTAATTAATTGTCCTTTACACTAGGATTGTAATATTTTGTATTTAAGTCATGACTGTGTACAATAATGTGTTTTACCTTAGCAAAAAACTGTCAGAAGTGGCAAAACACAATTTTCAATTGCAGGGTGGCCTAACTGGCTAAAAATTTCCAACATAAAATGTATTGCCTGAATAGCAGTAAACCCGGTAGTATATATAACAAATCAGTGAAAGTGTCATATACCAAAATATCCAGTAGTTCTGCAGTGCTATAAATGTGTTCCTCCTAAACAATAATCAACCCACATTTCATATTTCTTAAAGATATACAATTTATATCATTTCTCTCTATAAACATAAGACTTCATCCAATATTAATAGAATAAAATTAAGCCAAATATTTGCAAAAGAAATTCACTGATTAGACTCAAACCTAGAACCTACAGATCCTGAGCATCTACAAATCCTGTGCAACAAATTTAGTAATCAATAAATCCTTCTTTACAGGTTGTGTTGACCGATGAGCAAGATCAAAGTACTGACACCTACAGCTACACTGCAAGCCTGGGAGTTATAAATTATCCACAACACAGGGGCTTTCAATCTAATAGGCCAACTTTGTTTGGTACTAACAATTAGGTTGTGATGAAACATATCTGTGATAATTAATTGAAAAAAAAAAATGTATTACACAGTAGATCATATTTAAGGTTTTCTTGTAACTTTTTATGACAAAATTTTCATTCATCACATCAAAAATCTTATTCCTTACATCAAAACTTTCTTGATCCATAGTGAAATAAATTTGTCTTTAACTTTTTATACTCATATAGACATATGTTTTGATGCCAATGGCAAACAGGCAGACCTAGTCCTGTTTATAAGACCTAGACGTAACCAGTATTAACACGCTTTTCCTTCATTATATCTGATATATTTTTCATTTTCCACAATAATATAAAATATAAAATGTCATATTTATGTAAAATATGAAATGTTAAATAACTTTTTTCACGTCTAAATATTTGGACTAAAACAGACCCTGATCAGAGATCTTCTTCAAGGAGCTGCCTCGGTTTGCTCATACATACGTATTGTGGCTCAGTTTCTACACAGTCTTCACATGAAGAAAGGTCCATTGATTCATATATCAAATTATTATTCAATACATTAATATTCATCAAGTGATAAATATGTACCTGAATATTCATGAGGTAATAAAGGGTTGCTGGTTAATAAAAAAAAATGTTTTAAGAAACTAATTTGTATTCTAAATCGATCATTACACATCAAATGTGACCAATCAAACCTAATCAGACTGGAAATCTCAATAAAACTGATCAGCCTGCAAGACTGATCAGTCCCAGGTTTAATATTGAGCACAATTTCTTGTGAGGTCTAATATGACTCAGGCATTATTAATGTTAAAATCTATTCAGTGAACTTAACTATCTGTATGTACAATTCTCTGTATTTTTTTCTCCAATTATAATCTGTGACATCTAATAGTCAAATAAATATGAACTATGAAAAGTCAATATTTAATGTTTGAGGTTTTCTGAATTAATATTTAAGGAGATCATGATTGAGGGGTGCCGTGACCAGGTAACATACCAGAATGCAGATCCAAAGGTTGTGGGTTCAAAAAAAGTAGCAAGGATTTTTCATGACCTTCCCAGGCGCATAATACTGGTCCAACCCAGGAACCATTATAAAGGATTAGTATGAGTTGTAAAAACTTGTTTACCAATCAATACAAAATAAATAAGTTTAAACTAAAAGATCATGATTAATTTTGTTCAGCTTTATTTTTAGCCTCCCTAGTCTCTACTGATGTTCTCTCAAACCCTTACTGTACATATCATAATTATATACATGTACACAAGAATCCCAAACTCTTATTTCTAGCCTATATATATTCCTGACCACAAAATCAATGGGGACTGATCATGCTGGAACATGTTATTACATATACACCCCTGATCTAAACATCTCATGATCCAAAGCTTGCTCCCCTTAATCAGCATAATTAAAGCCTTTCATTACCATACTAAGCAATGCTAACTGATTATTTTGGGGCTTAACTCTCGCAGTTTTGTATCTATATGGGCTGACAGTAACTGTAATAAATTCTGACCTATGACACTGGATAAGGAATTTGTGTGGCATTAAGCTAGACTCATACCCAGGATTTTACATTTACAGGGTGAATGCACCACCAACTAAGTTATTATACAATCATGTTCTAGACACCTGAGACAGCTTTTAAACTATCACAAATGAACTTATGACTAACTTCAAACTACAGCTAGTCATTCAAGACCTCGATTCTAACCATCTTGTGACAATCAAAAGAATGGTTCCAAGTTTCAATATGGAATAGGACAGGACAGGGTAATGAGATTAAAAAGGGCAAAAGGGCAAGAGATCAACAAGGAAAGAAAGACAGGGGCGTGAAATAAACAGAGTGCAATAGGACAAGAGAGGGTGCAATGAGATTGAACAGGATACAATAGGACAAGACAGGGTACAGTGAGATAGAATAGGGTACAATAGGACAAGAGAGGGTGCAGTGAGATGAAACAGGGTGCAATAGGACAAGACAGGATGCAATGAGATGGAACCGGGTACAATAAGACAAGACAGAGTTCAATGAGATGGAACAGTGTGCAATAGGACAAGAGAGGGTGCAGTGAGATGGAACAGGGTGCAATAGGACAAGACAGGGTGCAATGAGATGGAACAGGGTACAATAGGACAAGACAGGGTGCAGTGAGATGGAACAGGGTGCAATAGGACAAGACAGGGTGCAATGAGATGGAACAGGGTACAATAGGACAAGACAGGGTGCATTGAGATGGAACAGGGTGCAATAGGACAAGACAGGATGCAGTAAGATGGAACAGGGTACATTAGGACAAGACAGGGTGCAATGAGATGGAACAGGGTACAATAGGACAAGACAGGGTGCATTGAGATGGAACAGGGTGCAATAGGACTAGAGAGGGTGCATTGAGATTGAACAGGGTGCAATAGGACTAGAGAGGGTGCATTGAGATGGAACAGGGTGCAATAGGACTAGAGAGGGTGCATTGAGATTGAACAGGGTGCAATAGGACTAGAGAGGGTGCATTGAGATGGAACAGGGTGCAGTAGGACTAGAAAGGGTGCAGTGAGATTGAACAGGGTGCAATAGGACAAGACAGGATGCAGTAAGATGGAACAGGGTACATTAGGACAAGACAGGGTGCAATGAGATGGAACAGGGTACAATAGGACAAGACAGGGTGCATTGAGATGGAACAGGGTGCAATAGGACTAGAGAGGGTGCATTGAGATTGAACAGGGTGCAATAGGACTAGAGAGGGTGCATTGAGATGGAACAGGGTACAATAGGACTAGAGAGGGTGCATTGAGATTGAACAGGGTGCAATAGGACTAGAGAGGGTGCATTGAGATGGAACGGGGTGCAGTAGGACTAGAAAGGGTGCAGTGAGATTGAACAGGGTGCAATAGGACAAGACAGGATGCTGTAAGATGGAACAGGGTACATTAGGACAGGAGAGGGTGCAGTGAGATGGAACAGGGTGCAACAGGACAATTAGATCATCAGGTGGAAACATATAGACTCATCATATGATCATATCACAAAACAATGAAACAATGGCAACAAAATGCAAGTACATGTATCAGGAAATTTGAAACTGATGCTCTTAATTGAAAATTGAAAGGCCATGAAGACTTTACATCTATTATATATAGCTATAAATTTACAAGGGCATATATTTTTTTCCCATCAATGGTTGGCTAAATATTAGCTTTTGCTTCATGGTTGGTCACCTCAAAAATAACTAGAAAGGATATAAATAAAATTACATGTATAAGATTCAACCACACATGAACAATTGCTACCTTCTGTCTGACACAAGGATCCAACAAAATGTACAATGTACTGTGAAAACGTTAATTTTCATAGGACATTAATTTTCGTTGATTTCATGGTGGATTTTATCCACAAAAATTAATCCCAACGAAATCTTCTCTCTTATATAGACCTCACATTGATCCATGAATAAAATTAATGCATCCACACAATTCCCTTAGGTACATAATCAACAAAATTAAATGTCAATGAAAATGAATGATTTACAGTATGTAAATTAAAACAGAAACTCATTTAAAATTATAAATAGAAATAGAGATAAGGCAAAACCTTGATTGTACAAAATGGAATATGTATAAGGTACGTTTAAATTTATTTCGTGTCAAATCAGTGACCACTGATGTTTTGCAAATTAGAGACAGTTAGAAAGAAATTCAAATTGACAGTGACTATATTAAAAAAGTGAAAATGAAAAAAATACATAGAAAATAATTAACTGACTCGAACAAAGGTCACTAATCAGAAGACTCAGAAAAGGGTAATTAGTAGAGCATGTAAGTAAACATTTGGTTTGCATCTATGCGTACAAAAATGCTGTTGGCTTTCAGTAGACTAGTTTACTAAAACACAGTTTTTAAAATTCCTACTAACAAGATTATTGACCTTAGTCCACCTTGTGGACCTCTTAAGTCTTCTCTTTACACTGACTACACACAAAATGGCTCGCATAATTATCAGAGTCACTCATGCTTATACTTCTGTACCCTTTCCCATATCTGTCTATTTATATAACTTAAATAGTCCTGACACAAGTAGTTTTCTTAACACTAGATCGGGTTTCATTCAAGCTTTTCAACTGTGTAAATTTCTATTCTTAGAGGGTAAAGGTTACAAAAAAAAAAGGTAAATTCAAAAAGTGTTATCAATGAAGGTGATGAATTCCACCGCAAGACTTTTAGACTTATTTTTTTTTTTTTTAAACTCTTTTTTAAATCGATTATGAAACAAGTTTTCACAACTTATAAAAATCACTCTTGACGGCTCTGGTGGCGGCATATGTAGTCATTATTGTGAGAGGAAACTGGACAACCCGGAGAAAACCCACCTATCTGGATGGGTGACCACTGAACCCTCTCACTTATGTGATCAAGAATTGAACCCGGGAAGCATTGGTGAGAAGTGAAACACACTACCACTATCCAGGCACCCATTATAAGTCTTTATAGACATAACAGTTACATATGTTCTTATTGCCTTATTGTTTTCTTATTGCCTTATTGTTTTTACGATTGATTTGGGATACAGCAGACCTGACGAGGTGGCAATATGAGATCCTATTCAAGGCAAATGACACAACAGAAATAAAGAGGGACTCCAAACGAGATGTATATATGTCTTGTTTACTAAATAACCAGCAAATTAATAGTCTCCTTATACTGTAAAAGTAGGTCAAATCCTTCTAAATAGCCAATGAACGTAGAACAGACTGATATAATAATTAACCTACATAGTCCAGCTCATGAACTTCCTGATTTTATGACCCCTCATCCATCTTACCCTCTTTATGATCTCTCAACTTTTGTACACTAGGGCATATTATGATCCATCGTAAGTGTAAATATATAGGCTACAACTGACCCCACAACAGTTGGCATTTGTTACCATGGTAACCTTTAGAACCTCAGCAGAGATCCAGCTACTTGACTTCATATCTATTATCTTATAAAACAGACACAACTATCTGTTACATGCTATATATAAGTATTGGTTGTCTGATACAAATATTGTAACCCATCTGGCATCAGGCTAATGGCTGCCTGTAAAAATGTATTTTTTATTATGATACAGATTCTTAATTTGACCCTTAATGTTAACCTTTCCTCATGAATACATGTATTTCTGTACAAATTTATTACTTGATGATTATGAACTGAAGTAATTTTAAATGGAATATGAAAAATTGGATTTTTCTTTGACATACTGTTAGCATCTACAATTTCGTATGAGCAAACAGAGAAATCCCAGATCAGACAGCTCCTTCCAGTGATCTAGGTCTGCTTTGTTTACCAAATTGTATTAAAATATGTCTATATGAGATAGAGGGTTGAAACAGGATTGGCCTGAAACCAAAATATTCCATTTAACAGTAAGCTGTCATATTCCAATAAACCTTAGATTGGCTCTTCAAAATTAAGTAAAAATTTGCTCTTTATTTCTAAATGTTTACTTTAATTCACTTAATTTAAACGAGACACTGTACACTACAGTGTTTTGTGACTGTTTGTTGCACACAAACAATATCAAACTCCCGCAGTTTAACTCAAGCATATGAATTGAAGTCTATACTTCCTGAAACACTTACAAAATTTTGACCTGAATATATGACACAGTAAAATTTATATCTGTATTTGTTTACAGGTCAGGTTTCAAACAATGACAAAATGTATCCTTAATCTAAGTCTACCAGTATTAAAATTATGAAGATCCCTACAGTTCATCCAAAGTACCCCTTGTCAGACTTCATTAATATTACCATGGAAACAGGTATAAAACCTAATCAGCCTGCAAGCATGGTGACCAGGGTTTTATTTACAAATAGAACAGCAATAATAGTTATTCTCGCTTATATTATTCCCTATTAACACTTCTGTAACTACAGTGGGCAGTGCCCAAAAAAATTAAAGGCGCATTGGTCAGTTAGCGACAGCCAACTGCTTAATGGCCACAGGAGAAGGTTGCTTTTTGTATGCATGTTGTATTAGATGTAGAGTAGTTTATTTATATACAGTTATCATAAGTTACACAGAGACACTGAAATATAAAGCTATAGTTAAAAAACATCAACTGTCTTGGATTTGATATATAAACCATCCCTAAATTAAATGTCAGAACATTACAAATTCCTAGGTTGGACCTCAAAGTACTTTGCTCCTCACGGTGAGGGACATAATTCAATATTCTATAGCTTCAAATGGGTTAATGTCAGGCCCATTTGCATTGAATTCATTAAAGTACTGACAGAAAACATTTTTTTGACATAATTTGTATATACATTTTTCCAAATGATAATAATTATACAGAATAATTAAAAAAAAAAAAGCATTTTATAGTGGATTTTTCAATTAACCAATTAAGCATATGATAATATTCCAACTTCTCAATATGTTGCAAATATTACCATAAATTACTTAATTCTTTCTTCAAAAACTAATCCGTCATGATGTTAACCAATAAACCTCTTTTAAGTGAAAATGCGCATCATATACACCCTTTCTATTTTAATGTGAAATTTTGTGCCAATAATATTCTGATTAGAATTTCTGGCATTAAAATCCAATTAACTGCTGCATCTACCCTCTCAGAATTCAATTAAGCATTCAAATTTCATATAGCCTCAGAAACATTGTACTCAAAGAGTTATTTTTAGCTTCATCTGCAAATGAGGTCAGCAGACATGAAAGTGAAAATAGAGCGGGATGGTGAAGTAAACAAAAGAATCATGGTTCTCATATACACTCACTGCTGCGTATATATAAACTGTTGAAACAAATAACCACTGCTTAAATTTAAAGAAAATTACACTAAAAATATTAAAACCTCAGCCTCTAAATATATGATTTTAAGTTTATTGAAACTTGTATATTATTAACAAATAATTAAGAAAAGATTTTTATATGTTGTTGATAATATATTACCTTCCTTATTGATATAATTTTTATAGACTTAAAGTATATAGTCTAAGGAAATCTCAGATAATCATAGTATGCCTAGCTGACCCCACCCTCCAAGATTTAAATCACCCACCATTCAATACTAACAAAGGATGATAAATTTTAGCTCAGGGACACATAATGTAGCCTAACAGTACCACATTTATTCCAATAAATATCCAGGTGTATACAACATAAACCAACCAACTCCACCAATAACTCCTGAGTAAATTCCGAATTAAAACTACCACAGCTACTATAATACTGTGTCACAGCCGTAATGCTAGAGTAAACAACACGGCAATTCACCCATCACTGCCTCATTTCACTATGCCTGTATGATTCTGTCCATCTCTCACAATGACTGACAGAGTGTATACACTTTGCACAAACATTCTGTAGCTATAAATAGAAATTTATGAGTTTTTAAGGGAGGTAAATGTGCTGTAAATTTGCAGGTAGTGAATATTAATTAGAATAAGTTATCTCCCTTCCAAGACAGGTGAGAGAATTTTTTCTGTTTCAAGCTTACAAATTTAAGATTTTTCCAAAGACACAAAGGGGGAAAAAATTTTTTCCAAATACACACACACAAAAAAGAGAAAAAGAAACCTATGTCAATGGGTTTTAAACAGGTTAAATTTCTTGGTTTCCCAAAACTGAAATGAGCTTTCAATTTTATTCTATCTGCTGCATATGTACAAGTGAAACTGAAAATTGTCACATAACTTGAAAATATTTTGAAATCCTCTTCACTTGAGCTGGATGACCTTTAAGAAGTTTATTAATAAATGATTTTAATAATGCAAAGTGTGTATGTTAAGGCAATTGATACAAAATATTTATTGATATTCAAGGTATTATTCTCCTGGACTCATATCAATTTGTCCAACATGATATTGATATCAGAGATATATCAATATTGACAATTATTAGCCAACTCCTGTTCAAATGTCACGTTCCCCTGTGTATATGTTACAACGTAACATCACATGCGAACTGTATAATAGCATTAATCTTAAATGTCAACGTATCAAACCCTGATACAAAACATTGTATAATTATATCATCAACAGAGGACTCATTGTCATTTCAAAGCAAGAGCTTCATTTCTAACATTCAAAAATTTTATTACACATTACTCATACATGTAATTATTTTTCATATATCTGAAACATCTTTATACACACATTCTTAATGACTTAACCCCTTTACTTAATTTAGACTGAATTTGATGCATTGGCAAACAGAAGAGACCCTGATCAGACAGCTCATATTGGAGCTGTCTGATCAGGGTCTCTTCTATTTGCTCATACACTATTGAAGCTTAGATTTTACACAGTCTGCATGGCAAAGAAAAATCCACTGTTTCATATACCATTTAACCCTTTCCCTCATATAGACTCATTTTGATGCACTCAATAGGTACCACATAAAGCCTGATCTGCAGAAAACCACAGTTAAACCTTACCAAATTTAATTACAAAATCCTCATTTCCAGACCACTGAGGAGCAGCGAACAGCATAAAACCTGATCAGCCTGCGAGTTACTCGCAGGCTGATCTGGTTTTATGCTGTTCGCATAGGTCTTTTCATGGTGTCCTCTATGAGGGAAAGGGTTAAAGTTCAGTTAATTAATACTTATCGTATCATAAATGTGTACGTGAATACATCTATTCATAAGGTATAGGGTTAAAGAAATCAAAAGACCTTTAGCTGGTCTTTTTTTTTTTCAATCAAAATTCAGGAAGATACCAAAATCTATTAATTCTAGAAGATTTCAGCATGTGAAACACATTTTGAGGAATTGTTGTTGTTGTTTGACATGATATTATGTGAAATAAATAACAGATTATTTGCACTCCTTTAATTCTTTAGAGCATTGATACTGACAAAGAAATGTTATCATATTATTAAATCCCTGTTTGGGGGGAATTAAAAATTACAAATTTTAAATGCCAGTATGATGTCTAGCCGTTACATTTGTGCTAGCTAGTACTGACCTAATTTATATAATGGATAACATGTAGCTTTGGGCTAACATCTGATCTTTTACATTGATCATATCACTCAAGTGCTTGTTTATTTATCATGCGCAGATCCAGCAATTTGTCTCAGGGTGGAAGGGTCCTACAGGGATATCTTGGCCAACTATGAAAAATTACCATGCCCAGCCAACTATAAATTTTGCCGTACATGGTGGTGGTGGTGGGGGGGGGATGAGCCACCAAAGCCCAGAGGGGGTCATCATGCCCCTTCCCCGCCTTCTTTTATACATATTTTAAGCAAAATTAAGTTTTACAGCAAAATTTCAGGGGGGGGGGGGGGGGCAACGTTATGCCCCTTTTCCACCTTTTAATCTCAGGGAGGGTCGGGTCTTGAACCCTCTGGATCCGCATATGATTAATGATAAGTTTGTGTTGCTAGAGTCACTTAACCCTTTACTTCATTATTACAGACTCATTGCAAATTGGCAAACAGAACAGACCCAGATCAGAGGGCCCCTTAACCCTTTTTTCAATTCAAGGGCGGAAAGACCCCTTTCTGCAGAAAACCACAGTTAAACCTTATCAAATTTAGTTACAAAATCCTCATTTCCAGACCACTGAGGAGCAGCGAACAGCATAAAACCTGATCAGCCTGCGAGTTACTCGCAGGCCGATCTGGTTTTATGCTGTTCGCATAGGTCTTTTCATGGTTTCCTCTATGAGGGAAAGGGTTAATTTGCTCATACACTATAGGAGCTTAGATTTTACACAGTCTGCATGGCAAAGAAAAATCTATAGTTTCATATGCCATTTAAAGCTCTATCAATTGATATTCATCAAGTCAAAAAAGGTAAAGAGTTAATATCTGTTTCATGATTATAATTAGGTTCAAAACCCCAATGGATTTATATATTCATCTGGGTAAAACCACCAACCTACACACCACAGCTGAAAATTAGGTGTAACAAACTGCTCAGCTACAAGGAATTCAATCTCAGTCGTACCCCAATTTCTTTTTCTTTTAATGACATCATGATGTCCTTTCTGCCTTTAGCTACGGTTTCTCAGGTAATAATAAAGTTATATATAAATTCTTAAAATGTATTAGTATTCACTTATATATTATACATGTAGCATTCAGTTACTGTGCAATGCATGTCTTGCTGAAGTTAATAATAAACAACTTAGCATGGCAGTGATTTGTTTTCATTTTTTAAAATAATTCTTAACTTAATACTAATTTCTAATGTAGACCTTACCAACTGTATGCCACTCCTCTGTATCCAATATATCAAGAGATCATTTTTTATGTTTGATTCAATCAGGTCAAATGTTCACAAACAGATTAACAAAGGTATGGGTGTGCTCTTGTGCACACAAGTTCAACCATTGATCACATGATATCCCAGGGTAGCTATTGGATAATCTGATAATTTCATTAGCATATAATGTGTAAAGACATTATAAAGGTCCATAATGGATCTAGATACAGGGAGTGTATACCGATATTTTTTCCTGAAATCTGTGTATATGCTAATCAATTGGAAATGAAACACCAGCTTAAGCTGATATGATAGAATATTGTGAGCTTATATTAATGAATTTGTATAACAGATAACAAAACAAGATTTTTTTATATATATAATCACATACAGACACACACATGCTGTCTTGGAAGTTATTGATAAAGGAAAAGAAAACATCTGAAAGACATCTTGGTAGAGATCAATGATCTATTTTATCTACATGCTGCAATTACACATGTTTGCACTATGTAAATCCCTGTTAACAGTGCACAAGGAAAATATTCAAGATTTTTAAACCGGGAATTCTGACAAATACTGGACAGGAGATACACTATATATTGTCCATTGAAAGCCAGAAGGGCCCATCAGCTGCCTTTTTGTTTGTGCTGGAGAGCTCCTGACTTTCAATGGACAAATTATAAATCAGTTGTAAGTGACTAACGGGTTATGATGATCATTATATAAGCTCTGTAAGGAAATACAAATCATATCTGTGTGTATAAAAGCTGTTTATGGGAGAACTTTAACTCATATGATTCATAATAAAATTGCAGAATATACAAAACTTTCCACCTGAAGGCAACAATTAATGTCAGCCATGGTTGTTTTATATACATTTGATTGTTTAACTGTTTATTCCAAAGTTATTTAGATATGAAGGAAATGAGATCATGTATCGGTTGTCATAAATAATTTCAATCTGATATCTACAATTTTGTCATACTTCTAAACATAAAAATCTCTCTTTTTGACAAAAAAAATCATTTTAATTATACCGCATAATTAAATTCCTTTAAACAGTACAGTGTCATATATTTATATCAGTGACAAATTTACTACTTAGGGGCCTACCCTAGTTGGCTGGCCTGAAGGAAGGATATCAAGTATATATTAACCAGAGAAAATAATTCTTATTATGTCTTCAAAGGTCTTTCTCAGTTTGATTATTTCTCAAAGTTTGAACATCATAAAAATATGGCCAACTGTCTACCATCATAATAATATGGCCAACTGTCTACCATCATAATAATATGGCCAACTGTCTACCATCATAATAATGGCCAACTGTCTACCATCATAATATTATGGCCAACTGTCTACTATCATAATAATATGGCCAACTGTCTACCATCATAATATTATGGCCAACTAGACACCATCATAATAATATGGCCAACTGTCTACCATCATAATAATATGGCCAGCTTGTTACTAATTTGCTTTTAAATAGTTGTTATCTTTAACCAAATGGTTTGATATTAGTCATAATCATACTGTGTTGACTTGACTTGACTATTTGAGTTTACCATCGCTTTGACAGTATTTCAGTCATATAGCTACAGTCCAGCTAATTACAGGTGGAGGAAGACCTCAAATGCACGGAGGCATCCAGGTAGAATCATCAACCTACCACAAGCCAGCTGGAAGGCTTCCTCACATGAATATCCGAATGACCCTGCCAGGTTTCGAACCCACGCAGTGAGGGGCTGAGTGAGTTCTTAAGTCAGCGACTTTACCCTCTCGGCCACAGAGGCCCTCATACTGTGTTGATAGATTACAACCATACACCACTGTCTTCAAGTTTCATTTAGATTACCGGTACTGAATAAATGAGGAACAATGAACAATGTGAAAGCTGGCTTCAAGAGCCATAAATCCTGGCCTTCTGTGATTATTGTTTCTTAGTTGTATCCAAGATTACTTTATTAATGTAATTAATGCTATAAATAAAGTAAAATTTGTTTTATTTTCTTCTTCCATAATTCAAGAACTTTAGCATACTACATGGAAGTATGATATCAGCCAGTCATAATCAAACATGACCAAGAGCATGTTGCTTAAGTTTGAATTAAATATTAATATCAGAGAGTAAACATACTTAATTGTGAACAATGGGTGGAGGCAGGCAATGGATGACAGCAGCACTCCCTGACCACTTTGTGGCCCCCCTTATTTAAGTTATGACTGATAAATTTACCATTCATTACTCACAAAAAAAGTTAAGATTTATTATCAAAAGCACAGGTGTTTAATTGGCCGCTATATCAGAGTAAACTAGAGATTTATTTTTGTAGAAAACTGATGTCTCCCCCCTACCCGCTTCCCCTCACACACACATATACACTAAATCACACAGTGACATATGCAAATAGTTAAAGTTAAAGGGCTGACTATATTTTGTTAAAGCTCCTAACAGAGTTATTGGCCTTGTGTGTACACTTCCTCTCATCTATTTCTTTCCATAAATGGAACATATGTAGAGTTACATTGTGGTCAAGAATTTGTGAAAAGGGGAAATAACTCCAAAAATACTGAGGCCAGAGTTATAAACCTTGTGCATGACACTTTTTCTCATTAACTTCTTTCCATAAATGAAATTTAACCTCAATAGCATGAGTCGACTAAAGTTATCTTAAGCACACGAAATTATGTAAAAGCAGACAAACTCCAACAAGAAACATTGGAAATGGATTATGCTCTAGTGTACTGCAATTCTTGTCCATAATGTCTACCCACCTATGAAGCTTCAAGGTTATATGTCTCATAGTACATGAGTTATGCTCTGGACAAAACGTAATTGAATATGAAATTAAACAATGGGCAAAAATTCCAAAAATATGATTAATTCTCCTTTGTGAGGCTATAAGTTTAAGTTATATGTCTTATAGTGCACGAGAAATGCTCTTGACAAAAAATAAGTATGAAATTTAACAAAGGGCAATAACTCCAAAAATATGATGTGCAGAGTTATGGTTCTTATGCATGACACTTTTTTATCATGAGGTCTACATACCTGAAAAAGTTTCAAGTTAATAGCTTTTATAATTTTTGAGTTAAGTTCAAGATAAAAAATAATTCTGCAATTTAACAAAGTGCAGCAACTCCTCCAAAAATATGATGCACAGAGTTACAGTTCTTGGGCATGACACTTCTCCTCAATGAGTTCTATCCACCTGTGAAGTTTCAAGTTAATAGCTTTGATACTTTGAGAGTTATGCTCCGGGCAAAAATTAAGTATGAAATTTAACGAAGGGCAATAACTTCAGAAATATGATGCACAGACTTACAGTTCTTTGCACTGCACTTTTCCTCCATGAGATCTATCCACCTGTGAAGCTTCAAGTTAATAGCTTTGATACTTTGTGAGTTATGCTCCAGACAAAAAGTGTGACAACTCCGACAAAAACAAGATGTCTCCCCCATATTTATATCATTTATATTAACGTTATTATTTATTTCAAGTATACATATATGTCAATTTTCTTTTAGGTACCAGTATATCATAAAATGAGTACCAGGTTGTATTGTGATATTAAAACATGTATGTATTTGAAATGAATAATTTACTTTGATATGACCAATCAAACATGCCGGACACTGTGATCAAAAAGGACTATGTACAAGCAGGTACATTAATTGTACTTTGAAAATGTATACATTTACACATATATGCGACCCATAATAAATAATGCAAGATGTCTTCAAAACAAAAATTAGATAAATTTAGTATCACTCATTAGTTTACTGTTTGTCTAAAGAAGGCAAGTTTATTTGAGAACTTACTTTCATCGTCAACCTCAAAAGCATCCATCGCCGTCATCTTTCAGCGATATATATAGATCACGTGATGTAATCGGAAAAAGACACTTTCCACTTTCCACAAAATGTTCCTTGTATATCAACTTTCACTTGTAAAAATCCTCATAAAATTGCACATTTATCGTGTGTAGGATTATTAAAGTTGTAAAATGTATCTCCCCGGTAGAACACTATACATGTACAACTTTGAAATTTAGTCATAAATTATTATATTCTAAAGTAAATTGGGCCAATTTTCAGTGATGATGTTTGTGCACACCTCAACAGATTTGTGCATTTATTGACAATGTTCAGTAATTTTCAAAAATGTAAATGACCCTTCATCCAATAATTAAAGTTGCACGTTGCATTTGTCAATATACTATGCATGCCTAACTTACATAAACTTACATGTAATTATTGGAAAAGATAAGCAACCTTATAAAACATACTTTTTTAAATATTTCGTCCCAATGTTTAAAACGAAAACTTATGAGTAAAGTTTTCTATCATTTAAACTAGATTTTAAAATTGCCAAAAAAAAAAAAGAAAAAAAAAAGACTTATACCATCGCAACCTGTTGACAGTGAGTGTAGTAACTGTTTAATGACATGGAATTACAAATAATTTTACAACTTAAATGGAATTACTTTATGTAAGTAGATACATGTACTTACGTAATATCATAAATATGAAAACACAATTACTGTAATAACTATTAAAAAAGTATTTTCCTTTTCTAATATTTTACAAGCATCTTTAAACATAGATGATATGTTTCCTTTAACTGGACCAGACATTTAAAATAAATAAATTCACAATCCTTTAACTGGACTAGACATTTTAAAATAAATAAATTCACAAACTGATCACTTTACAACACCGTCTGAACAAACTACAGCCAGCGAGCATGCATAATATATAAACATATGAAACGTACAAGGCCCAGAACACAACCTTGTGGAACTCCCTAGTCACGTATTTATAACCAGTGTCAACTGTATGCAACAAGATGTTCGAACTTAATGTATATACCAAGGAGAACTATCATCACATGACAATAATTAACACATTAGATACGACTGTCGGTCAGATTAAAGCTCGAGACAAAACATTAATGTCCGCATATATAGGGCATCCCATATCAGGAGACCGAAATCTCATAACTTTATCTTAATACAAACAAGTTTATCTTCTCGAAGGATACAAGAATGGAAATGTTTTAAGGAAAACGCCCATGATTTTTACAATGACTCAATATAGAAATAAAGCTCTCTTTAGAAACTCGGGGTTCTAAATGTTTTGAACATCGTGATATTTAAAAGCATCATCAAAAGCACGATTTGTTTACTTTTCTGTTACCGAGATGTCAATATACAGTGTTGAAATAAACAGCAAATTTGAAATTCACAGGCAAAAAAAAAAAAATTTTATATTTTATTTTATTAAAAAATTAATAGTTAGGGAAAGGATAGGATTGTTTGAGCGACTGTTGTGGTGTTACCAGCTTTACTTCCTTTTTTAACAATTGTGACAGATGACGAAATCTTAAAGGTTATTTGTGATAAAAATATTCAAATTCATAGAATATATATGAAAAATAAACTTAATTTAATGAATGAAAAATTTTAAGCATGCGTAAAATTTCAAATAAATACGTTTTGTAGATATATATTTAGATCTACAGTCAAAGCTACTATAGTAAAATCTAATTCAATGAAAGCTAAACAAAAACAAAAACGTACATATCTGAAATAGTTCTATCGCCAAACATATACGGGGGAAAATGAAAATAGCGCTTATGTCAATGTATTTAAATAAAATAAAATTGCATATCAAAACTGATCACAACTTCCTTTTTACAATCTAAAAAAAAATAAGTGATCCGGACCGGACCTTAAAAGAAAATTAAAATTATTTAACTTTTATGCATGCACTAAATTGCCAAACAAGTAATTTCCCTCGGGGGAAAACTACTCCTTTTTTCTTGTTTAAACAAGATATTCAATGCACAATCCGCCATTTTCATTCCAAACCATTAATAATTTAGATTCTCGAGATGCGATTTATCGAAATTGAATGTCGAAATTTCGAAATGTTAAAAATATGCACGGTAAATCTCTTCAATTGTATTCTACAATAAAACAGTATCCAGTTGTCCTTTTAACAATCAGACCATCAGAATTCGGTTGTCAGTTATGAAGAACAAAGTTTCACGTTCATATTCCAAATTTCAGTGAATTCCTGTAGTTAATTGTCGAACCTTCTGCACAAACTATTTCTTATGCAATCGGAAATACAGAACCAAGTTATATAGCATTTTTAATCAGTAGTCGCAATATCGCAAAGAAAAAGAAGAAAAAAAGCAAAGCAAAATACAAAATGCATCGTTCGCGCGATGACCAAATATCATGGGCATGTTCTTCTCATGAGATCAAATGCGAGAGAATGTCACGGATTGCAACAGCTTGAGAGAATAATAAAGTAACAAAGTCGATTGATTACGTGATATGTACTGCGTATAAAGCATGATGTATATTGCTAAATATAATTGCATCGTACCTGGACAATATGCGACAGGTGAGGAATGGCTGTGTTTGTTGCCATGGCATTAATATGGAATATGCTAAATAGGGAAACATAAGGTGGCATAAGAGGGACATAGAGGAGTTTTTTTTTTAAAAAAAAATTTCTATGCGTGTCTACGCGATAACTATTGCGTGCGAACTAACTCGTTTTCACGCGATAGTCACTGCGCGCATGAAGTAGCTATCGCGTAACTTTAGTTTCCGCGTGAGAATGCGAGAACTACTGCGTACGGTGGATAAAAATATCTTCTTCCATGTCCCATTATATCGCCGTAGAAATAAAATGAATTTTGTGTTTGTTTTAAATTAAAGGAAAAAAAGATTTTTCTTAAAATATGTAAAACATAACAGGGATAATTCTACATGTTTTTACGTCACATTTATCCGCATTCGTCTGATATCTCCGCACGTGACATTTTATTGTTACTAAGTTTGTCAATGCTACTTTAATTATCGATCTGATAAGGCAATGGCGTAGCTTCCTATTACGCACAATACGCGCGTGCATGCAAACCATTACAGGAAAAATTCAAATTTGGACCCCTGAGAACTTCTTTGAATTCAACATTGTGGTTCTTAATATCGGGTGTATTCCCCGGACCCCCCCCCACCCCCCCCCCCCCCCCCCCCCACACACACAACACACACCGCGGCTGAAGGGCATGAAGGTGACTTGGCATAATGTAATGTCAGAACTTCACAAAACATAGCAGCATAGCAGGTACTCGACTGTGCAAGTAACATCGTGGATAGTTTTAATAGATTTTGGTTAATCTTTGATGGTCGGCACCTTTGATTGAATCGGAACAGAATGTTTGATATATTCAACGATTCTTACCCGATTTCGCAAATATGGATTTAAAACGAGGACCTGCTATGTTATGTGAAGTTCTGACATTGCAAAGTACAGTTATGCCAAGTCAACATCAGTCATGGTGAAAAATGTTCCCCCGAGTTTCTTTTACAGTTTGTTCGACTTCATCGTACAATGAATGTTTGGATTTGTTCAAAATTTGAAGACTATATTGCATAAAACGAATCGTGAGGTCTTGATATGGTGAAAATATAATTTTATGGTGCATACGTGACTAAAACAGATTATCGGCGGAGAAAGTTACAGCGGCGATTGCTTTACGTCATGTTTTGCTAGCACAAATTATATAAATGTACTCATTGACACTAATCACGTGAACCTGTCATGCCATAAAATTTAAAATATAAACGATAACTTAAACGTGATTTTATCATATTCTTAATATAATGTCTGTGTTATGTATGACATAGCGACTTCTTCACCAATCAAATTAATAATAAGAGAAAGATGTAAATCTTCAAAACTTCTACAGTAAAACCTCATATAGAAACCATCTCAATATAAAGACCACCTCTTTATAAAGACCACCATTTCAGGTTCCCTTCCCCCTATTTCCTGTTTATTGAAACTCGATTATCAGACCATCTTATTATCAAAACCAGTTGACAGCAGTCCGAAAGGTGGTTTAAATATTGAGATTTTACTTTATTTAAAATAGTTTAAAAAAACATACCAACATGTTCTTGGCGTATCGCCAACCTTAACAAACATATGGTACCATTCAAAGGAATACAGGAGCGGATTTACAGGGGGATACTGGGCATTAAAAGTGAATTGATTGAATTTTAAATGATTTTGTGAAATACATCGTCAGATATCAACGTTCTATCCGATCGATATCGTGTTAGCCGTGGGATTTTACCCTTGCATTTGTCGTTTTTAAGTGTGTCAGATTACGCCAATCCATCGCGGTTGTAACCCAATCATACATGTCGTTTTATACACTTGTTCACAGTGTCAGAAATTAATTAAGGATATTGGACTCATTGACACTCCAATTTTGTTTTCTGGTATATAGTAAATCCCATATAGGCTGTGATTTAAGAAAATACAAGATGGATTTAAGTGGTATTCCTCCGCCAGTAATGAACTGGGAAGCCACTAGTTTAAAACTTGCCTTAACAGTTTCAGAACTTTGAAACGCATGTTAAATAGGTGTTTTCTGGACCACTAAAGGAAAAAGGGGAAGAATATAAAATATCTTACCTTCTCTTATGGATTGGAGAAGAAGGAAAACAAATTTATCAAACTTTGAAATTAACAGAGCAAGAAGTAAAGAAACTAGAAACCTATTTTACGAATTTCAAATTACACGTGCAACCAAAACTAGACCCGATATTTACACGTTATCAGTTTAATAACCAAGTTCAAGGTAATAAGATAGACAAGTTTATTACAAGACTTGGACAAAAAGCCAGGGATTGTAATTTCAAAGACACTGAAGACAGAGAAACAATGACAGACGGGTCAATGCGGAAAATGAGGTGGCCAAAATCACTATGGAAGAGAGAGAGAGAGAGATGTCTGGCACACGGGGAAACTTGTTTTAAATGCAGGAAACTGATTCATTTTTCAAGAATGTGTAGATCGAAGATAGACAGGCATGTACATGACGTTTCGGCCGATGTACATAATGCAACAGGTGGACAGTCTGGTTGTGATAGTGAATTTGAGATAGGAATTGCAGTTGACACGGTAAGTGCTGGAAGAAAGGTCAATGTTAGATTTGATCACAAACCCATTGCAACAATCATGAAAAGGCCGTTATCTGCAGCCCCGCCTTTTTACAGAGAATGCTATTGTAATATTCCGTTTTAGTGAATGTCTCTCAAGACAATTTATTTCAGACAGCCATCCAACGTTCAGTAAAGGTCTAGATTTACATGTACACACTGTGTTGAAACAGTTAAATGTAACAGATGAAAAGTTACAAGTTATTGCCAAAGCAACATGCGATGACAGTCAAACGCAAGTCCTAAAACGGATAATACTTGATGGTTGATCATATAATAGATCAGAATGCAATCCCCAAGTTCTAGAATATTGGAATTTTTTTAATCATCGTTACATATGAAAATGCTTTGACATTCAGAGGTCAAAATATAATAATTCCAACCTCGCAGCGTGCCGAAATACTGTCACAAGTACATACAGGGCACAAAGGAGTAAGCAAAACAGTTCAGTGTGACAAAGATAGCTTATTTTGGGCAGGAATGGTTAAACAAATAACAGATTTTGTTTTGAACTGTCAGACATGTCTCAAGCACAGGAATTCAAATGCGAATGAATCGCTTACACCTCACGAGTTTCCGGACAAGCCATTAAAAAAAAGCACTGACATATTTCATTTATATGGAAAAAATCATTTGATCATAAATGATTATTATAGCCGCTTCTTCGAGATAGAATTGGTTCCAGACACACGCGCTAGCAGATTCATTCTCAAGCTACGAGCTCACATGTCACGTTATGGTATATGCGACGAATGTATCAATGACAATGGTCCGCAATCTTCATCAGCTAAATTTGCAGAATTTGCAAAAAAAAAAAAAAAAAAAAAGATATGAACAAAATCTCATCTTCATTGCATAGCAGATCAAATGGTTTAGCAGAAAAGGGTGCTTCTATCGCAAATAAAAATTTAGTCAAATCAAGAATCCGTATATATCAATACTAGAGTACCGAAATACACCTCTGGAATACACTCCCGCACAGCTTCTCATGAGTCGCAGAACCAAATCTATTGTCCCAATTTCAGCAAAACTCCTCTAGCCACAAACAATTAACCCATCAATTGGAGAAAATCAAATCGAAACAAAAGAAATGAGCTCTCAAGCCCTTAAATGTCAATGAATCAGGAGTACAGTCTGACAGGAAAGGGGTACCAGCAAAGGTTATATCAATACAAGGGAAAAGGTCATAAAACATACAAACAAGAAATGGTGGTATTTATCGTCACAACAGGCAATTCCTGATGAAAACAATGGAAAGGAATTCAAACTTTCAACCTAACGTCCTCGCAAAGCCACATGATTCCCATTCGTCAGATAATATTCCCATGATCATCCGAGATGACCCCAATCTTAGAATGTTGAGTCAGACAGCTGAGAAATCTACGAGCCCCAACCCCTCTATAACACGGGTGAAGCCAGTCACTCGTTATCAAAATGAGCAGTTGTAGTAGTACACAATTGTGTGTGTTTATATTTTCACCTGAGTTTATGTCTACTTCTAAAAGACTCAGTTACCATGCTATATGTCAACATGACATCATGGAAGAGAAACATTACAAGTAGGACAGGTTCTTTTTATTAGTACGCCAAAGAGTATTTCATTTATAATGTTGGATTTCATTGTTGATAATTTTAGTCAACGACTGCTGTCATGAAGTAAAACGGAATAATTAAGTAACCGAGGGATTCCGACGATGTGCAAAATATACTATCGCATGAGTATATTGAGTTTTGTTTGACACAGCATATACGTGCACATCTTGGATATAACAATTAATATGAAGATGATGAGAGCGCCTTTGGTATAGTAGATATTACTTTATGACCCTGCTTGAAGGATCCTTAAATGGGAGTTAAAAAAAAAAACACACTCTTAATTGTTTAATCCTACGCCTGCTTACAGTAACAACATTTACATGTGTGGGTTTATACTTGCACCTATGTCCTGAAGCATGTCGACAGCTTAAGAGACTCGACTGCGAAGTTAGGTCTAATTGTACATGTTACAGTGTGACAAAAACAACAAAAATGTTATCAATTCACAAATCCAAAATTGTAAAAATAAAATCAACGTCTAAAAGTAACATCA
>CM037787.1:53653539-53703539 GCA_021229015.1 Solen grandis | reverse complement strand
AGTGGTTATTTAATACAATATATAAATTCATTATTGAAGACGGAAAATATATACGTAATTTTTTGCAGTTGTCGGTAATTAATTTCCTTAGTGTACTATATGAGACAAACGGATCCATCAGCCTCCAACAATCAGTTTTAAGTTACTATAAACTGTTCGGAGACAAAGGTGTATTTTTGTGTGATTTTTCACTCCGTTGTCTAAAATATTTTTTATCTTAATGGAAGCAAGCACGTTTTCCCCCAAAAAAGAAATGTAATCCATCAACTTACAACCAGTTAACTGTTCCAAGTCAAGGGTGTAATTTGTGTGGTTTTTGACTCCCGATTTATCTGTACTTGAAATTGTTTTGGCTGCTTTTTCCAGATTAACAACTGTTACTGATTTAACCTTTTTCTTCATATAGACTCATATTGACACTCTCAAAAGGAACCACATAAAATAGTCACAGTTAAACATTCCTTGTTACAGAAAACAATTGTTTCATTTTAAAATGCAGATGTACTCTGGTGAGCGTCTATGGCCCTTGGGCCTCTTGTTTTTAGATTTTAGTACATGCTAATTATGATTAACAAATTATTATTTTTCATGTGATTTGACATTGTAACTTAAAATATCAATATTTTCTGCTTAATACCTGTTTTATTGGTATGTAAATCAGTATTAAAAAACAAAACAACAACAACAAAAAACACCAAAAAAAAACAACACCACTCTTGAATAAGGCAATAAATGATATTTCTATGAAATATACAAAAACATTTTATACACATATAGCAAAAACCAGCACGGCCAAGAGGTTTTTAGTGGATTATTCTAAGAAATGAGAGCTATTGCAATAACCCTTGCATTGACGTTGCAGATATTTAGTAAAGTATTGCATGCAAGATACTATCCAGCTTTTATCTCAATAACCATTCATGATATTTACTTGAAAGACTAAAAATGTGTTCAGGGAAATCAGACCACCAAGGTAAATTTATTCTTGAATGAATTTAATACAAATTTTGGCCCCTTTTTAATTTAGAAATTTTGGTTAAGTTTTGCATGCAATAGAAAATATGGTTAAAACCTGCAAGATACTATTCAGCTTGTTGCTCAATTGCCATTCATGGCATTGACTGGAAACGTTATAATTATGTTCAGGGGCATCAGACAACCAAAGTATATAACTCTTGACTGAAATTGACCCCTTTTTATGTGGAGTTGGCGGGACATATAGATTTTGGGTCTATGTGTCTGTCCTTGCATCCATCCATCAGGGCGTTGCAAAAGTAATAGAACACAAGAGAACAATAGACTTCATTCTGTAACAATAGTTTAAGGGGCCATGGCCCTCTATACAAGAAAAAAAATAACAAAAGGATTGGCCTCTTGTTTCCATTCCTTGGCATGTATGTGTCCATGCTTCAGTTTGTCTGTTTGTCACCCCTCAGGTTTACCTTTGTGTTTAAGCATTTCCTCAAAGAAGATGACTTCACATCTTTATGAAACTAGGTACACATGTATATCATGATATGATCTATTTAATATTTATGCCAATTTATGGCTGTGACATATATTTCATGGTTGGATGAACATGGTAAAATAGATTGTTCTGCCCCAGGTTTACTTTTGCGTTTAAGGTAAAGTCCCTGTAATGGTTCTGCTACATTTCGGACCTCATGGCCTTTCTCGGAGATAACCAATATTTCCAAATGTTTCATTAGGGTACTTTGGTTATCTTGGTAGAGGTTAAGTAGTCCAAGGGGTAGTGGAACTATTACATGGCCTTTACCTTAAGCTTTTTTTTATGCCCTGCCAACTCCGTTGTGGGGCATATAGAATTCAGTCTGTGTGTCTGTCCGTCCATGACTTCACATTTTTATGAAACTAGGTACAAATATACATCATGATATGATCTATTTAATATTAATGCGGAATTTTGGCTGTGACCTATATTTCACAATTGAATGAACATGGTAAGTTTAGTTGTTCTGCCTCACTTTCACCTCAGGTTAACCTTTGTGTTTAAGCTTTTTTTCTTTGAAGATGCCTTCACATCTTTATAAAACTAGGTACACATGTACATCTTGATATGATCTATTTAATATTTATGCAGATTTTTGGCTGTGACCTATATCTCACGGTTGGATGAACATTGTAAATTAAGTTGTTCAGCCTCAGTTTCACCTCAGGTTTATCTTTGCGCTAGCTTTCTTTCTTTAAAGATAAATTCTAATCTTCATCAAACTATGTAAACATTTATATCATGATAGAAAAAAATTATGTTCATGAAAATTTATAGCTTTGACCTATGTTACACGTTTGGATAAACATAGTAGAATTTGTGTTTTACCTTTTTTTTGTATGAAGGTGACTACATCTTCCTGAACTTGACATACATGTACATCATTATATGGATTATTTTCTGGTAGTATTTATTTAATTCTATAGCTGTGACCTGGTAAAATTGATTATTCTTCCCAAGGTTTACCTCTGTGTTAAGCTTCCTTTTCTTTAAAGGTAACTTCACATCATCATGAAACTTTATAAAAATGTATATCATTGAATGAACTTTAAAAATACAAGCAGATATTTAGTTCTGACCATATCCTGGCAGGGCATTAGTGTTTCAGACTATTTCTTGTTTCTATGAAGTTGACTTCACATATTTATGAAACTAGATACTCCTGTACATCAGGATATGATCTATTTAATATTTATGCAAATTTATGTCTGTGACCTATATTTCATGGTTGAATGAACATGGTAAAATTGGTTGTCTGCCTCAGGTTTACCTTTGCGTTAAAGCCTTTTTACCTCACCTGAGAACATGTGCTCTGTCCGTCATCCACAATTAGTTTGTTTGCACTCTTGCATCTTCATTTCTTAAGCATTCAACTTTATGACAATGTATATTACCATAATCCCTCAGCCAATTTTGATTATGGCTGATATTGGCTAATAAGGTCAGGAGTTATGCCCCTTTTAATGTTTAATTAGGCAGTTTAAAGATATAAATGATCTCATGGATTATGTATGCAGTACAACTATGCTATAATTTAGTAACTTGTACAGGCATTGAAGGCAGTTTTTCTCAAGTGAGCGTCTTTAGGGTTATCTTGGCTGTCTTGTTTCTGATTGCCAAATGACTTCTTATTCTATGTAAAACTAAATAAAAAAAATGTTAAAATCAAGATTTTCAGGTTTTTTTAGCTCACCTGAGCACAACGTGTTCATGGTGAGCTATTGTGATCGCCTTTTGTCCAGCGTGCGTGTGTCAACAATTTCTTTAAACAAAATCTCCTCCTAAACCGCTGAATTGATTTTGACCAAATTTCACAGGATTGATCCATATGATGCCCTCTATCAAAATTGTCCAAACAGTTTTGTTTGAATTCAATCTTTGAAAATCTTCTTCTGTAAAACTGCAGGGCCTAAGCTGAGATATTTTGTATGTAGCATTGTCTATTGGACCTTTACGAAGTTTGTTAAAATTATGACCCTGGGGTCAAAATTGGCCCCGCCCCAGGCTCACTTGATTTAACATAGGTTTATAAAGGAAAATCTGGAAAAATCTTCTTGTTAGAAAACACAAGGCCTGGAATTAAGATATTTGGTGTGTAGTATTGTCTTGTGAACCTCTATTTAGTTTGTTCAAATCATGACACTGGGGTCCATATTGGCCCCCACACCAGGGGTCACTTTATTCTACATAGGCTTATATAGGAAAATCTAGAAAAATCTTTTTGTCAGAAACTAAAAGGCCTGAAGTTTAGATACATGTTTTTGGTATGTAATATGGACTAGTGGACATCTTTCAACTTTGTTCACATTATGGCCCTGGGGTCAAAATAAGCCCCAGCTCAGGTGTCACTTTTTTTAACACAGGTTTCTTCATGTATTTTGTATTCAGTATGACTTTTTATAAAAGGCAGTGAAGGTAATATTTCTCAGGTGAGCAATTCAGGGCCATTATGGCCCTCTTGTTTGATTTCTAACTCTAACCAATGTCCATAACCTATAAACTAAACAGGTAAATGTATGGAACACCATGACTGTCTGATGATGTGCACCTGTCTTTATGTTTGGTACACATGCCTTAATGTGCAATAAGCACTGCATATAAAGTCATGTGAACTGAAAATAATACAAAATCAACAGAACATAAAGTGCTCTTTACCACTGAGGATAAAGTTGAAATCACTGCACATTAACAACTTAACAACTGCATTTATTAAGGGACAAATCAAAAATATGTTCATAAACCAAAAAAAAAATTTTACCACTGCATATAATGTGTTAACCACTGCACATAAAGGCATATGTACCAAACATAAAGACAGGTGTACATCATAAGACAGTCATGGCGTTCCATATAAATTGCACCTTGATGAACACCATATAGCAAATATTAATTCCAAATTCCAGGTCAAGGAAAAAAATTTTAACCTTATCCATATTATGAATATGCTTCCATCCATATCCTCCAAACTTTACAGGTGTATGTGCCTTGATGTGTTGTATCCTCAGGACCCACTTATAGGTCCAAGGGTCAAAGGTCAAGGTCACTATATAGCAAATTTTAACCTTGGCCATCAAATGAAAGTGCTTCCATCCAAAGCTTTCTAACTTCACATGTTTATTCACTTTGATGAGCTCTATCCCACTTACGGTCACAGGGCAAAGGCAAATAGCAAATATTAACCTTGGCCACAATATGAAGTGCTTCCATCCAGAACCTCTAAACTTAACAGGTGAATGCACCTTGATGAGCTGTACCCACCAGGTGACCTTGACCTTCAAATGACTTTGACCCCCAAGGTCTAAGGCCCTCCAGTGGGGGCATGGCGTTCATTTGAACATAACACTTGTTCCTATGAAGATGACTTCACATCTTCATATAACCATGTACACTTGTACATCATGATATAAGCTTTTTAATATATATGCAAACTTATGGCTGTGACCTATCTTTAATGGTTGGATGAACAAGATAAAATTGATTGTTCTGCCTCAGGTTTACCTTTGGGATTTTTCTGTTTTTCTATGAAGATGATTTTACTTCTTCATGCACTGAGTAATCATATACATTATGATAAAAACTTTTTAATATTTGTTCAAATTTATAGCTCTGACCTATATTTCATGGTTTGATGAATATGGTAAAATTGGTCTTTCAGCATTTGCATTTAAGCTATTTTTTTCTATGAAGTTGATTTCACATCTTCCTAACACTTGACATACATGCCTTTATGGTTTTAGATGATAACTCTTGACTAAATTTATTACAAATTATGGCCCCATTCCTAACTTAAGATAATTTGGTTAATAAAAGTTTGCATGCACAGTGTTATTATCTTTCAGCATGGGTTTGATTTTAGACTTCATGAACATTTTCAGGGGTATCAGACTATCAAGGTATATCATTTTGACTATTATTAGCTAAGCTAAGAGCTATTGTAGTTGCCCTTGCATCGGCGTTGGTGTTGCAGCTTTTGGTTAAAGTTTTGCATGCAAGTTACTATCAACCTTATATCTCAATAACCAATTAACCATTTATGGTATTGACTTGAAAGTTTATGAATATGTTCAGGAGCATCAGGCAACTCTTGACTGAATTTGATATTAATTATGGCCCCTTTTGAGGGACATGTGGGGTCAAAAAGTAGGTCACAAGGTCATGTCTTAGTAAAACCTTGTTAACACTCTAGAGGCCACATTTTTGGCCCAATCTTCATGAAACTTGGTCAGAATGTTTGTTTCCATAATAAAAACCTTTTAAGGCCTTTTGGCCCAACTTTCACTAAACTTGGTCAGAATGTTTGTTTCCATAAAATCTTGGACAAGTTCAAATTTGGGTCATGTGGGGTCAAAAAGTAATCATTAGGTCAAATCTAGAAAAACCTTGTTAACAATTTAGAGGCCACATTTTTGGCCATATCTTCATGAAACTTAGTCGGGATGTCTGTTTCCATAAAATCTTGGACAAGTTCTAAAGTGGGTCATGTGGGGTCAAAAAATAGGTCAATATGAAAAATCCAACATATGTTGCTCATTTTTAATCAGGTGAGCGATTCAGGGCCATCATGGCCCTCTTGTTTTTAACTTTTATTATAAACAGGGTATGTGAAGGGCAAGAATTGAAATAGATTAAAATTATTTACCAACAAGCATTTTGAATAGTTGAGCATGCTGTTCTCTGACAGCTCTTGTTAAATACAGGGTGTGTGAAGGGCAAGAAAAGAAATAGACTTCATTTGATTTACCAACAAGCATTTAGAATTGTCGAGCGTGCTGTCTTGTTATCAAATTTACAACTGATGTGCCCTATAAAAAGGAAAGTAAGTTGTCTTATTAATATGGTTATTTGTGTGAAGACTTTTGAGCATCTATATGTGTATAAGTATGTGTTATGCACACGGCTGTGTTGGTGGTAACTTTGCTGTGATTGGCTAGTAGTTTGATGATGTCATTAACCCTGTACATGCACACAGGAAGAAAGTTTAGCATTGACAAAGCTGCAGAGCTCTCTGGAGTCCACGCGCGGCCACCTCCAGAAGGAACTGCGTACAAAAGAGGCTGACTGCAACCGAATGGCCGTTCAGATACGGGTGCGTCTTGTTTTCTAACCTTCACTTTGCATGTCTTCTTGTAGTGCCATAGTGCCCATAGGTTTCTAAAAGTAGTCAAGATTTTATAACTGTTAAATTCTGAAAGGGTCATACTTGATGCATGTATAACAGGTGCTTATGACCAAAGGGTATGTCTTTTAACTATGACATAAAATCTTAACACAAGGTTAACAGATATTTTGAGAAAAAAATATTTTCAAGCTTATAGTATTTTAACCCAAGCTCATAAAAAGCTTATTTTTGACCAAGTGGCACCTGAATAGGACTAAAACAACAGTTTCATTGATGCTTCATCTTAGATTACTAGTTTCACCAGGACTGTTCTAATTGGTTGCTCTAGTATTGACTCTGTTGTTAACCCAAAAGTGATTGATAGTTGATAAATGGTGTATGAAAGTTGTTTTTGAAGCTGCATATTTGCTTTATTCTTTGTAACCAGCCAGATTTAATCTGTTTTAATTTTGATAATACATTTCTGCTGAAATTTCTAATGAAATATTTTTCTTCTGTATTTATTTGTGTATGATTGTGTTCTATGTCAATCATGTCACTTGGTCTTTTAGTCAGGTGATTTTCATACCCTTCATGGTTTCAATTTTGTCAAGGGAATCCTATAAGCAGAAAGTTAACAATTATGTGTGTATATGACTTCAGTGATAGATAAGTTTCATAAACATGAAATCCAGATCATTTCACAAATTTTACAAAAAGCATATTAATTCACATTTAGAGATTTTGAGGTGCCACATTAAATGTTTTTAACCTTTTAACAACACATTTTACCTGTCACAATTGTATTTTATTGAGTTCTTGTATATGGAGTATTTACCATTAAAGAAGCAGTATAATTTGTAATTTTTCACAACATTTGAACTCAAAAAGAAAAGCAGCCTAACAAAACTGATTTTATTCAAGAGCATGACTATCCCCACCTTCAGGAAACCCAGGTTTTGAAGTGATTGTTAAGCATCATTCTTTATACATACATGTATATCTTTATACCTTTATAAGAGTCATTATCAAATTTTGTCTAAAATTTTGTCTTTCCCCAACTTTGGCAATTCTAATGCATTCCATTGTGATAATTTTCAAGAGATCATGTTTAAGTTCCATTATCAAAATTGTGTCATTATAAGTTTGACTTGTTTTAATTGCCATAAAATATCATCATGGTGACCATATTTTGGCCATCCCTATATCAGTTCCATATGTATGTTTTAGCATTTAATTTTAGCTTTATTCAGCTACAAAAACTTGCTAAAGCTATACCCATTCCAGATTTTGGCGAAATTTGATTTTGACTCAAACATACATTCATTACACAATGTTTAGCCAACATTTTCTTTCCCCTTCAGTATATACAGGCTTTTATGGATTGACCATGATGAATGAAATCTGTATAGTGGAATTGGGAAGGATTTGTCTGTCTAATCTCATTTTTATGATGTGCATTAATTAACTACATCAGTCTACAATCAAGGTATAAATATATGTTTTAAAATTTATTTTTCTGTATCTAAATAATAGAAAATATTTTCTTGATAACTCATCAGAGACAGGATGTGAGGCTTTTTCTGTTTCCAGACACTGGAGAGTGAGAATGCCCAGAACCAGATTGAAATAGAGCATCTGCGTGATGTCGTAGCTAATGCGAAGGAACGTTCTGAGAGAGACAAAGAGGCCCTGAAAAAGGCAACAAGGTGAGCATCTCCATCTTGATATTCTTCATACCCTCTATTGTTATGTCCCGCCAACCTTGTTGCGGGGCTTATAGATTTTTATGCTTACCGAAGGTGACGCATATAGTCGCCGCTTCGTCCGTCCGTCCGTCCGTTCGTCACACTTTCCTTGTCCGGACTTTTTCTCAGGAACTAACGGCTTGAATTCAACGAAACTTTATGGGAAGCTTTATTACCAAGAGGAGATGCGCATATCCTCAGCATGACCCGGTTCCTAAATTTTTCAAAGAGTTCTGGCCCATTGACTTTTCGGCCTATAGTACATATTGCATGATTCTGTCCGGGCTATTTCTCAGGAACTAATGGCTTGAATTCAACGAAACTTCATGTGAAGCTTTATTACCAAGAGTAGATACGCATATCGTCGGCGTGACCTGGTTCCTCAATTTTTCACAGAGTTATGGCCCCTTGTCTTTTCAGCCTATAGTTCATGTTGCATGATTATTGACTGGGCTATTTCTCAGGAAATAAAAGCCTTAATTAACAAATTTTGGGAAGCTTAATTACCAAGAGAGATACGCATATCGTTTTTCCTATAGTACATATTGCATGAATCTTGTCTGGGCTATTTCTTAGAAAATAATGGCTTGAATTCAACGAAACTTTATGGAAAGCTTTATTACCAAGAGAAGATTTGCATATCATGGGGGTAACTTTGTCCCTCAATTTTTCACAGAGTTATGGCCCTTTGACTTTTATGCAAACGGTATATCTAGTATGATTCTTGTCCGGGCTATTTCTCAGGAACTAATAGCTTGATTTCAACAAAACTTTATGTGCAGCTTTATTACAAAGAGGAGATGCGCATATCTTCAGCTTGACCCAGTTCCTACATCCTCCCACCCATTGACCAAGGTCATATTTGTAACAATGATGTTCTTCGGGGAGCATCTGTCAGTTCTACTGACTTTCTTGTTTGATCTGTGTTTCTGTGTGTGCGTGTGTCAGTGCATCCATTTGTCTGTCTGTCCATCACACCTCAGGTTTACGTTTGCATTTAAGCTTTTTTTTCTAAGATGACTTCACCTTTATGAAACTAGGTACACATTTACATCATGATATGATCTATTTAATAGTTATCTCAGGTTTACCTTTACGTTTAAGCTTTTTTTCTATGAAGATGAATTTGCAGCTTCATAAAGCTAATTACACATGTACATCATGATGTAAACCTTTTAAAATTTATGGCTGTGACCTACATTTCATGGTTTGATGAACATGATCAAACTGATTGTTCTGCCTCAGGTTTACCTTTGTGTTTAAACTGTTTTAGCTCACCTGAGCCAAATTGCTCAAGGTTGGTTATTGTGATCACCATCCATCGTCGTCAGTCGTCAACAATTTGCTTTAAACGACATCTCCTCTGAAACCATTGGACAGAATTTGATTTAACTTGGCACCTTCACTATATAGTGAAAACTTTAAATGACATCTCCTCTGAAACCGCTAGACAGAATTCAATTAAACTTGGGATGATCCTTGGGTAAACCTCCACAAAAATTGCTAAAATAAATTTGATCCATGTAGAACTTTGATTGCCATGGCAGTGGAAAGAAAAAAAATAATAAAAACTTTAAAAATTATCTCCTTCAAAACAACTGGGCAGATTTCGAAATGTTTTAGTACAGATGTTCCTTTGGTAACCATCTACCAAGATTGCTAAAATTATCCAATCCATAAAAAAACATGGCCGCCAAGGGCAGGGCTAATTTAACTTATATGAATATAGTAGAAACTTTTGATCCAAAACTTCTGTCCAGATTTATAAATGTTTTGGCACAGATATTCATAGGTAAACCTCTACTAACATTGCTCCTTTAGAGCAGTGGTACTCAGGTGAGCGGTATAGGGCCATCATAGCCCTCTTGTTTTTAAACAGCATCTCCTCCTTAACTACTGGGCCAAAGGAATATGTTCACTAAGTGGTAAATCTGGCCTAAGCTTAGATAACTTAATGATTTTTGGACAAATAAGAAACTAATTCCCTTATATACTCTATATAGAAAACATCAAAATTCTTCTTCTGTGCAAAGGCCAATTTGGGGCCGAAATTTGGCCCCATCTACTCTTCAATACACAATATTTTTCCCGATTTAGTGTGTTTCTGAATCCGTGATCCACCATTTTTAGCTCACCTGAGCACTTTGTGCTCAAGTGAGCTATTAGGATCGCCCTGCGTCCGTCGTCCGTCGTCGTGCGTCGTGCGTCGTCAACAATTTTCTTTAAACGACATCTCCTCTGAAACCACTGGACAGAATTTGATTAAACTTGGCAGGGATGATCCTTGGGTCAACCTTCACAAAAATTGCTAAAATAAACTTGATCCATGTAGAACTCTGGTTGCCATGGCAACAAAAAGAAAAAAAATATGAAAACTTAAAAAATCATCTTCTTCAAAACTACTGGCCAGATTTTAAAATAAATTGGTACAGATGTTCCTTGGGTCGACCTCTACCAAAGTTGCTAAAATTATTCCGATCCGTAAAAAAACATGGCTGCCAGGGGCGGGGCTTATTTGCCTTATATGTATATAGAGAAACCTTTAAACAACATCTCCTCTGAAACCACTGGACAGAATTTGATTAAACTTGGCAGGGATGATCCTTGGGTCAACCTTCACAAAAGTTGCTAAAATAAACTTGATCCATGTAGAACTCTGGTTGCCATGGCAACAAAAAGAAGAAAAAAAATGAAAACTTTAAAAATCATCTTCTTCAAAACTTCTGGCCAGATTTTAAAATAAATTGGTACAGATGTTCCTTGGGTCAACCTCTACCAAAGTTGCTAAAATTATTCCAATCCGTAAAAAAACATGGCCGCCAGGGACGGGGCTTATTTACCTGATATGTATATAGAGAAACCTTTAAACAACATCTCCTCTGAAACCACTGGACAGATTTTGATTAAACTTGGCAGGGATGACCCTTGGGTCAACCTTCACAAAAATTGCTAAAATAAACTTGATCCATGTAGAACTCTGGTTGCCATGGCAACAAAATGAAAAAAAAATGAAAACTTTAAAAATCATCTTCTTCAAAACTACTGGCCAGATTTTAAAATAAATTGGTACAGATGTTCCTTGGGTCAACCTCTACCAAAGTTGCTAAAATTATTCCGATCCTTAAAAAAACATGGCCGCCAGGGGCGGGGGCTTATTTGCCTTATATGTATATAGAGAAACCTTTAAACAACATCTCCTCTGACACCACTGGACAGAATTTGATTAAACTTAGCAGGGATGATCCTTGGGTCAACCTTCACAAAAGTTGCTAAAATAAACTTGATCCATATAGAACTCTGGTTGCCATGGCAACAAAAAGAAGAAAAAAATGAAAACTTTAAAAATCATCTTCTTCAAAACTACTGGCCAGATTTTAAAATAAATTGGTACAGATGTTCCTTGGGTCAACCTTTTTATCTCAGGTGAGCGATTTAGGGCCATCATGGGCCTCTTGTTTATTTAAATATTTGAACAAAATAACACTTATCGGTTTGCGAAAAGTGTTTTCAAAACAAAAAGATAACCCAAGAATTTATTAACTGTTTGAAATGAATGAGATTACATGACCGTCAATTGTCCAGTGTGTTTTAAGTTGCATGATTACACTGTATTTTCTGAAAATGTTAGCGCTTGTGAATCACAACCGCACTGCTCCATAGAGTGTATAGGAATGGAATTACTATGGTGTCGAGAGTATGTGGGGCATTTAGGTAGAAAATTACTTCTAGGCTACTCATAGTTGTTTTGGCTACTTTTTCCAGATTAAAAACTGTTACTGATTTAACCTTTTCCTTCATACAGACTCATATTGACACTCTCAAAAGGAACCACATAAAATAGTCACAGTTAAACATTCCTTGTTACAGAAAACAATTGTTTCATTTTAAAATGCAGATGTACTCTGGTGAGCGTCTATGGCCCTTGGGCCTCTTGTTTAATCTTACGTAGGTTAAACCCTGGAAATTTTGCCGCAGTAAGTTTTCACACTTATGTAGATTATACCTTTACCCGAAAAATTAGTGTCATATACTACATTAACCCTTATGCTGCCTACAGGAAGGAAGAACCTGTCATATGTACATTAGACAGCATATTTGCCATCAAGATGGGTTCCACCGTTTTGGGGTTATCCCATGTGGAAAAAATATTTAAATATAGTGAAGATCAGGATTCTAGTTATCATCTCATGTTATGAATCAGAGTGCAGAAGCAAAGGGCAGCACAAAGTGAAGACCGCGCTGAACAGTTGACAGCAGACCTGTTAGATAAGGATGCTAAAATAGAAGAAACCCGGTCCCAGCTGGAAGAGGTTTCACTACGACTGGAGAAGTCGGTGAAAGAGAGAGCACAATCAGCTGCAGAGAACTCTGCTCTGAAAATGTAAGTACTGAAGTACATCACCCTAACACTGTGTCTATACCACTGTGCCATGTTTGCAGTGTTCTAGGTTGTCTTTAGAGACTTGATTGTATTGTTTTTGCCGGAGTTGTCTGTCTTTCTGTCCGTCTGTCTGTCACACTTGGATAGACAGAGTATAACTCAGAAATTATCAAAGCTATTAACTTGAAACTTCACAGGTGGATAGATCTCATGGAGCAGAAGTTCAGTGCACAAGAACCGTAACTCTGTGCATCATATTTTTGGAGTTATTGCCCTTTGTTACATTTCCTACTTAATTTTTGTCCAAAGCATAATTCATAAAGAATCAAAGTTATTAACTTGAAATTTCACAGGTGGATAAAACTCATCGAGGAGAAGTGTCATGCTCAAAAGCTGTAACTCTGTGCATCATATTTTTGGAGTTATTGCCCTTTGTTAAATTTCATACTTAATTTTTGTCCAGAGTGAAACTAACAAAGAATCAAAGCTATTAACTTGAAACTTCACAGGTGTATAGATCTTATTTAGGAGAAGTGTCATGCTTGAGAACCATAACTCTGCACATTTTCTTTGGAGTTACTGCCCTTTGTTAAATTTCAGAATTATTTTTTGTCTGGAATGTAACACAAAAAAAGCTATTAACTTGAAAATTCACAGACTGATACACTTCATGATGGAAAAGTGCCATGCACAAGAACCATTACTCTGTGCATCATATTTTTGGAGTAATAGCCCTTTTCCCCTTTGTTAAATTGCATACTTATTTTTTGTCAAGAGCATTTCTCGCGCTCTATAAGATATAACCTTGAAACTTCATAGATGGATAGATCACAAGGAGAAGTGAAGTGCACAAGAACTGTAAATCTGCACATGGTTTTTTTGGAGATATTGCCCTTTGTCCAGTTTCAAACATTTTTTTTTTTTTTTTTTTTTTTAAAGCATTACTCATGCACTTTGAGACATATAACCTTGAAACTTCATAGGTGGGTAGACATTATGGACGAGAATCTCATAATCTATTTCCAAGGTTTCTTGTTAGAGTTTTTCCCCTTTTATACCATTTCAGTTTTCTTCGAAAAAAAATCTCTAGTTTTTAAATGAGTTATTGCTCTTTGTTATATTTATTGTACATATTTTGCCAGCAATGTATAAGTGTAACAGAGCTCACCTGCTCTTTTGTTTATTTTTATTTTCATCCTCCAACTTTGTGTCTGACATGGTTACAGTAATTTTGACAAAACATCTGAAAGCATTCAGCATTTCCAGTGATAGTTCTTGTTTCCTTTCTTTCAAGTTTTTCATCATATTTCACACAGCTAAGCTTTTGTAAAAATTCAGACGTCCTCAAACTCAAGACTTTTGTGTTTATAGGAATCTGGAATATATCATTTTGGGCACAAGTTAAAACACTCCCTACAGACTTGCATTATTTTTAGCTCACCTGAGCACAATGTGCTCAAGTTGAGCTTTTAGGATGGGTCAGTGTCCGTCGTATGTTGTCCCTCACCAGCTTTTATTTTTAAACAACATCTCCTCCTAAACCACAGGGCCAACTTCAAAGAAACTTCACAGGAATGTTCCTTGGGTGATGCCTTTCATAGTTGTTAAAAGAAGTTGATTCCATGCAGAACTCTGATTGCCATAGCAACAGAAAAAACAAAAACAAAAAAAAAACATGGAAACTTTGAAAATCTTCTCCAAAACTACAGGCCAGATTTCATTTTATTTGGCACAGATGCTCCTTGGGTTACCCTCTACAAAGATTGTTTATATTATTCCGAACTGGAAAAAAATATGCCCGCCAGGGGCAGAGCCCATTTTCCTTATATTTATATAGTACAAATTTGAAAAACACTTGTGCACACTCATGTATAGTGCGTATCCCAAGTTTGAGGTTTAAAACCTTGGTAATAATATATTTCCCTTCTATAATGCGCACTCATTCTTCATACATTGAGGAGGCCACCATTTTGTTTAGCCGCTGGTGTTTCGCGGATATTCGATTGAACTACAGGTAACAAAAGTTCTACTGCTTCCAAAAGTCAGTCATGTGACGATTATACTTCACATCTCTAGTATTCTCATTCAACTTGCATTGTTATTTTAATGTTCATTGTGGCCAATAGTTTGAGTAATAGTCATCAAATGTTGACACCTTGTTTATTTGTCGCAAGTCCTTTTCCAATTGGAATTTGAAGTACACAATCATCATTTACTAAACAGTTCTGTACAAACTTGAACTAACTAGCTAGAATATCGTCTGAATGTACTAAAAACAATAAACTGATTGTATAATCATAACATAATGGCAGTCATGGTTTGTTAGTAATGACAGTGCGAATTTTGCATTTGGCTTTATGTCGTCAATTAATTATTACATTAAGTACAGTACAGTACTGAACGAGTTCTGGGTGATTCACAGTGATATAAACAAAATGAATATGAACACAAGAACAATATTTCGTACGCATTTATGTCACAATTATATAGTAGAAATCACAAGCAGACAACAATTTTCTTGCAGGTATATATGATAAAGCTTTAATACCAATTAAATTATAAATATACTCATAAAGACTTCAATGATTACCGATATGGCTTCATAGTGGGTTTGGAAATACTATGAAAAGACAGATGAGCTAGAAAGCTAATATTTGAATAGGATATAAGTCTCTAAGATTTCTTTGGATTCCGAGAGAATGATCTTCATATGACGTCATGAGGTGAAAAGAATTTCTAATTTTTACGTGTTAAATTCTATAAGTTGAAAACGTCCGAGCACCTTGAAAATCCAATGCTTATGCTTCAGATAGAACATTTTGCATTTCAATGATTTTCATTTGCCTTTGACGTGTCTTGACGTCAAACTTGACGTCGTCTTAAAATGTTTGTACGCGGCCTACAGCCATTATTTCTGGACCGATTTTCATCAAAATATCACAGAATGTGTATGTTACGCTCTAGTTGTGCATCCCGGTATCCGTTTTTCCAAATTCGCAAAGGCAATGATTTTATGGTGAATCCAAGATTCGAACTTTTGACGTCAAATTTCAAATGCGTATAAAATCGCTTCCAGATGAGCTAGAAAGCTGATATTTAAAAAGATTATAAGTCTTTAAGTGTCCTATATATTCTGTGATAATTAACGTCATTGACGTCATATGACATAATAAGGTCAAAAAGAATTTTTGATATCTAAGTGTTAATTGAAATATGTTGTAAAGTTCTCAGGACCATTAAAATTTAATGGCCTATACATTTATCCATGTGCGTTTGAATGCAAGGTATTTCATATTAATGTGACGTCATATAACGTCAGATTTGACGTCAGTTCCAAAAGGTATTATGCAGTATATAGCCATTATTTCTGGACCGATTTACATCAAAATTTCACAGAAGGCATATGTAATGCTCTAGTTGTATATCCTGGTGTCTGTTTTCCAAATTCAAAAAGTCAATGGTTCTATGGCGAATCCAAGATTCGAACCATTGACGTCAAATTTCAAATATGTATAAAAATCACTTCCAGATGACTTAGAATGCTGATATTTGGACTGAATTTTAGTCTTTATGACTTCCTTCTATTCTGTTAGGGCGAACGTCATTTGACGTCATATGACGTCATAAGGTCAAAAATAATTTCTGATAACTACGCGTTAATTTCTATATATTGCTAAGGTCCCAGGGGCATGACAAATTTTCTGCATATATTTAACGTAATGAAGATTTCATTTTATTGATTTTCTTATGTCAATGACATCATATGACATTAAACTTGACGTTGTCTACACAAGTTTGTACGCAGTCTACAGACATTTTTTTCTGGACGGATTTTCATCAAAATTTCACAGAATGTGTATGTTACTCTCTAACTGGTGTCCATTTTTTTTTAATTCGAAAAGGCAAAGGTTTTATGGCAAATCCAAGATTAGAGGCATTGACGTCAAATTTCAGTATAAGTCTCCAAGTCTTCTATATATTCAGAGAAGGTGAACGTCATATGACATCATGTGATCTCATAAGGCCAAAGTTTTTTGGTTTTTTTCTGTTGAAATTAAACGGTTTTAAGACCTGAAGGCCTTATTTCTTGTTTGATTTGCATGAATTCTTATTGAAGGTGTAGCATTTGATCCTGTGGAACAATGTCATTTCCATTTTGATAAAAATGTTAAGTTCAATCATTGTTTATATCTTGAAAACCTCTAAAGCTGAACCGAATTATGTGACAATCGAAATGTAAGAATTTACAATAAATTTGTTTTGTTACATAGATTATAAGAAAAGGACAAGTTAAATGAAATTTAAAAAAAACAAAAACAAACAAAAACAATGATTTTCAGTCACTTTTGCCATACCCTCCAAGTTAATCGGTTTATTTTTCAAAGTTTATGGAGTTATGGCCCTACAAAATCATGTTAAAAGTAGAAATTTGATATCCTTTTACTTTCTTAGCTTTTAGTGTTTGACAAATGTAGCAGAAAGTCCTATCATTCGTATCAACGAATGAAATCTTGTTTGTTTTTGTTTTTTTGATGGTCATATATATACAGATTGATAAGAAATATACATAATAAGATAGATAGCTGATCATATATTAGTAGTGAGACTGTTTTTTGTTTGGTATACATTTTCCCCACTTTCAGGTATCACACTTTGTATGTAACCACACTGAATGACTAACCTACTTAGTTTTGTCTCATATCCATGACGTGCATGACTATCATGTGTCATCCACAACCATGTGAGTCCATTGCACAGTAAGGTTGACCATAGTATTCAGCCCAGAAGCTTCTTTATAGGTTTCGTCCATAATAATTATAGAGGAACGTCAGATGTTGATAATTATGTAAGTTTGTACTAGTATTGAATGGCTTGATTCATGGACTGTGACATACTCATTTTAAAATGACAAAATATACTTGATTATTTTCAAGTTAATGGGATAACAGACCCTTCTGTTTTTAGCTCACCTGAGCCCAACTTGCTCATGGTGAGCTATAAGGATGACCCTATGTCTTGTTTCTGTTGTGCGTCAGTCCATCCTTCATTGTCAACAATTTTCTTTAAACATTATCTCCTCCTAAACCATTTAATGGATTTTGGCCAAACTTCACGTGATTGATCTTTATGAGGCCCTCTACAAAAACTGTTCAAATTGTTATGATTGGTTGAAAAGTAGGTCACAGGAGCTAAAAATAGATTTAAAAAATACAAAATTTGAAAATCCTCTGCAAAATAAGGAGATATTTGGTGTGTAGCATTGTCAAGGGAACCTCTACCAAAATAGTTCAAGTCATGAATCTGATGCATATAGTGGTGCCTGGCCATGATACTGTATGCAGCGCCTTGTGTCATAGTACATAGTAGTGTGTGTTTTTCAGGCGAATGGAGGAGTTAGAATCCCTCTTGGAACGTGTTGACCACAACTCCAAGATCCAGGTAGAGGAATTGACTGCCAAACTGCACAGCAAAGCAACAGAAGTTTCTGGTCTTTCCCTGGAGAATGAGCGCCTCAAGGTACACATACTGTTGTAGTAACTCTTGTCTAGTCCAAATCTTCTTCTCTGAAACCAATTGTCAGAATTTAAATTCACTTGACACAAATGGTCACCTTATGGCCTCTACATAATTGCTAAAATAAAGTTGATCCCTTGAAAAATGAGGCCATTAGGGGGTCGGCCAGTTTCCTCATACTCCACATGTATAATAGATAATTTCAAAATTCTTCTCTTCAGAAACCAATGTTTAGAATTACCACATGGTCCCGGTAATTGCTAAAGAGGTGTTGATCTCTTAAAGAATGAGGTCTGCAGATGGTTAGATAGTAGATCATCCGACACATCTGAAAGAGAGACAATACATAGTTGGAGCATCCGCGTCCTTATGGACACGTTTCTAGTTAATATATAATACCCTCTGGGTTTAAATATAATAACTTCTGTATAATTCCTAAATTTGTTGTTGGAACTAATGCAAAATGCCATGCCTCTATCCATTGTCAGACAAAACATATGGTACAGGGTCAGATAAAAGAGGTAGGTTTATCACCTGGATGCTGTTCCTGTCTAGCATATTAGCCTATACCTTATAAAGACATGCTTTGATGCCCTTGCACACAGAACAGAGATCTCACAGTTCCATTTAAAGTTTAGTAAATCAATTTTCATCAAGTCATGGATTTGAACATGAAAATTCATGAGGTAAAGGATAATCATACTGAGTTATGGTCAGGCCTTGTCATGCTTAGACATTAAAGAAACTTGGTTTATATAAGAGCTACTTTTCTTGAAAGTATTATTGCAGAATCAGATTCAGTCTGAAAAGTCATTTTCAGGATGCGGGTATATTTTATGTTTTTATTACTCCAGACCTTGTAATGCTTAGATATTGTATTTTAGTGTAAGAATTTGTTCTGAAACTAGACTGATCTTAGGCTTTTTAGATTACCTTTTGTCCAGCTTCCGGCGTCAACAATTTCCTTTAAACAACATCTCCTCCTAAACCACTGAATGGATTTTGACCAAACTTCACAGGAATCATCCTTATGATGCCCTCTTTCAAGATTGTTCATATTATTTTGATTGGTTGAAAAAGTAGGTCACAGAAGCTAAAAATAGATTTTAAAAATGTAAACTTTGAAAATCTTCTTCTGCAAAACTGCAAGGCCCAGAGCTTAGATATTTGGTGTGTAGCATTGTCTAGTAAACCTCTACCAAGTTTGTTCAGATCATGACCCTCGGGTCAAAATTGGCCCTGCCCAAGGGTCACTTGATTTTACATAGGTTTATATAGGAACATTTAAAAAAAACTTCATCTCAGAAACCACAAGGCCTGGAGCTTAGATATTTTGTGTGTAGCATTGTCTAGTGGATCTCTACCAAGTTCATGGCCTTGGGGTCAAAATTGGCCCAGCCCCAGGGAGCACTTGATTTTACATAGGTTTATATAGGAACATTTAAAAAAAACTTCATCTCAGAAACCACAAGGCCTGGAGCTTAGATATTTTGTGTGTAGCATTGTCTAGTGGATCTCTACCAAGTTCATGGCCTTGGGGTCAAAATTGGCCCAGCCCCAGGGGCCACTTGAATTTAGACATAGGCTTATGTAAGAAAAAAACTAGAAAAATATCTTCTTCTCCCAAAGCCTGGAGTTTAGATATTTGGTGTGTATCATTGCCTTATGAACATCTACCAGGTTTGTTCAAATCATGGCCCTGGGGTCAAAATTGGCCCTGCCCCAGGGGTCAAATAATTTTACAAAGGCATATAAATAGGAAATCTAGAAAAACCTTCTCGTCAGAAACCACAAGGCCTGGAGTTTTGATATTTGGTGTATAACATTGCCTTATGGACATCTACCAAGTTTTTTTCAAATCATGGCCCTGGGCTCAAAATTGGCCTCACCCCAGGGGTCACTTGATTTAACATAGACTTACATAAATTATGAAAGATTTTTAAAAGATTTCCTTGTCAGAAACCACAAGATCATGGGTTTAGATATTTGGTATGTTTGGCCTTGTGGACCTGAGCCAAGTTTTCAAGTCATGGCCCTGGGCTAAATATTGGTCCCATGCTAGGGTTAACTTGAATTTTTGGACCACATGTAAATTTTTTGCATGGAATTATAATTATATTGCTGTTCTTCTGTATGGATTTTGTATTCAGTATGACTATGTTGTAAATGGCAATGAAAGCAAAATTTCTCAGGTGAGTGATTCAGGGCCATCTTGGCCCTCTTGTTTGTTGTTTTTAGCTGACCTGAGCACATGTGCTCATAATGAACTTTTAGGAGCGTTAAAAGAATGTCCTCCGTCTGTCGTCCACAATTAGTTTGTTTACACTCTAGCATCTTTATTTTTTTCAGCAATCATCTTCAAACTTTATGACAGTGTTTATTGCCATAATCTCTCGGATGAGATCGATTATGGCTGATATCGGCCAATTAGGTCAGAAGTTTTGCTGCCAGATTTCACTTTTACAGTCTAGCATATTCATTTCTTGAAAATCATCTTCAAACTATGACAATGTTAATGACCATAATCTCTCTGTTATGATTGATTATGGCAGATATTGACTCATTAGGTGAGGAGTCATGGGCCTTGAATTATAAAAAATGCCAGATCTTTATTTTGTTTACACTGGCATCTGCATTTATTAAGCAAGCATCATTTTTAGCTCGACTATTCGAAGTATGAGAGCTATTGTAGTCACCCTGGCGTCGGTGTTGGCGTTGCAGCTTTTGGTTAAAGTTTTGTGTGCAAGTTACTATCAACCTTATATCTCAATAACCATTTATGGTATTGTCTTGAAAGTTTATAAATATGTTCAGGGACATCAGACAACCAAGGTAGATAACTCTTGACTGAATTTAATATGAATTATGGCCCCTTTTTAGCTCACATGAGCACAACGTGCTCAAGGTGAGCTTTTCTGATCGCCTTTTGTCCGGCGTCCGGCGTCCGTGCGTGCATGCGTGCGTCCGGCGTCAACAATTGCTTCAAACAACATCTCCTCCTAAACGGCTTGGCCAATTTGAAAAATATTTTGCAGGAATGTTCCTTGGATGAAGCTCTACTAAAGTTGTATAAATGGTTCTGGTCCATTGCATAATTAGGTCACAGGAGCTAAAAATAGATTTTAAAAATGCAAACTTTGAAAATCTTCTTCTGCAAAACTGCAAGGCCTAGAGCTTAGATATTTGGTATGTAGCATCATCTTATGGGCCACTACCAAGATTGTATAAATCATTGCCCTATGGTGATAAATGACCCCGCACCAGGGGTCACTTGTTTTACATAGAGTTATATAGAAAAATCTTAAAAAATCTTCTTCTATGAATCCATAAGGCCTAGAGCTTAGATATTTGGTATGTAGCATCATCTTATGGGCCACTACCAAGATTGTACAAATCATAGCCCTATGGTGATAAATGACCCCGCACCAGGGGTCACTTGTTTTACATAGAGTTATATAGGAAAATCTTAAAAAATCTTCTTCCATTAATGCATAAGGCCTAGAGCTTAGATATTTGGTATGAAGCATCATCTTATGGGCCACTACCAAGATTGTACAAATCATAGCCCTATGGTGATAAATGACCCCGCACCAGGGGTCACTTGTTTTACATAGAGTTATATAGGAAAATCTTAAAAAATCTTTCATGAATGCATAAGGCCTAGAGCTTAGATATTTGGTATGAAGCATCATCTTATGGGCCACTACCAAGATTGTACAAATCATAGCCCTATGGTGATAAATGACCCCGCACCAGGGGTCACTTGTTTTACATAGAGTTATATAGGAAAATCTTAAAAAATCTTCTTCTATGAATCCATAAGGCCTAGAGCTTAGATATTTGGTATGTAGCATCATCTTATGGGCCACTACCAAGATTGTACAAATCATAGCCCAATGGTGATAAATGACCCCACACCAGGGGTCACTTGTTTTACATAGAGTTAAATAGGAAAATCTTAAAAAATCTTCTTCTATGAATCAATAAGGCCTAGAGCTAAGATTTTTGGTATGTAGTAGCATCTAATGGTTCATTACAAAGATTTTCAAAGTCTTGGCCCTACGGTGATAAATGACCCTGCGCCCAAGTCTTCTCTGAAACCATATGGCCCATTGCTTAGATATTTGGTGTGTAGTATTGTCAGGGGTAAAATGTTTTAGATTAAGTTATATCAGAATCCTTGTCTGTTTAAAAACCTTGACATCAGTTGAAGCAATGGTACTCAGGTGAGCGATTCAGGGCCATCATGGCCCTCTTGTTAACTTAGAAATTTTGGTTAAAGTTTTGCATGCAATAGAAAATTTGGTTAAAGTTTTGCATGCAAGCTACTATCTAGTTTGTATCTCAATAACCATTCATGGTATTGACTTGAAATATTATGAATATGTTAAGGGGCATCATACAACCAAGGTAGATAACTCTTGATGGAATATATTACAAATTATGGCCCCTTTTTAACTTAGAAATTTTGGTTAAAGTTTTGCATCAAGGTACTTTCATGCTAATATCTCAGTATCCAGGCATGGGATTGATTTGAAACATCTTTAATACATTTAGGGGTATCATACTTCCATGTTAGATAACTCTTGATGGAATATGTTACAAATTATTGCCCTTTTTAACATAGAAATTTTGGTTAAAATTTTGCATGCAAGTTACTTTCATGCTTATATCTCAGTATCTGGGTATGGGATTGATTTGAAATATCTTTGATATATTTAGGAGTATCATACTATCAAGGAAGATAACTTTTGATGGAATATATTACAAGTTATGGCCCCTTTTTAGCTCACCTGAGCACAACATGCTCAAGGTGAGCTTTTGTGATCACCCTTCGTCCGTCGTCGTGTGTCGTGCCTCGTCAACAATTTTCTTTAAACGACATCTCCTCTGAAACCGCTGGACAGAATTCAATGAAACCTGGCAGGAATGTTCCTTGGGTGAGGCTCTACAAAAGTTGTTAAAATAAAGTTGATCCATGAAGAACTCTGGTTGCTATGGCTACAAAAAGAAAAATAATTTGAAAACTTTAAAAATCATCTTCTTCAAAACTACTGGCCAGATTTTAAAATAAATTGGTACAGATGTTCCTTGGGTCAACCTCTACCAAAGTTGCTAAAATTATTCCGATCCGTAAAAAAACATGGCCGCCAGGGGCGGGGCTTATTTGCCTTATATGTATATAGGGAAAACTTTAAACAACATCTCCTCTGAAACCACTGGACAGAATTTGATTAAACTTGGCAGGGATGATCCTTGGGTCAATCTTCACAAAAGTTGCTAAACTAAACTTGATCCATGTAGAACTCTGGTTGCCATGGCAACAAAAAGAAAGAAAAAAAAAAGAAAACTTTAAAAATCATCTTCTTCAAAACTACTGGCCAGATTTTAAAATAAATTGGTACAGATGTTCCTTGGGTCAACCTCTACCAAAGTTGCTAAAATTATTCCGATCCGTAGAAGAACATGGCCGCCAGGGGCGGGGCTTATTTGCCTTATATGTATATAGAGAAACCTTTAAACAACATCTCCTCTGAAACCACTGGACAGAATTTGATTAAACTTGGCAGGGATGATCCTTGGGTCAACCTTCACAAAAGTTGCTAAAATAAACTTGATCCATGTAGAACTCTGGTTGCCATGGCAACAAAAAGAAAAAAAAAAATTTAAAACTTTAAAAATCATCTTCTTCAAAACTACTGGCCAGATTTTAAAATAAATTGGTACAGATGTTCCTTGGGTCAGCCTCTACCAAAGTTGCTAAAATTATTCCGATCCGTAAAAGAACATGGCCGCCAGGGGCGGGGCTTATTTGCCTTATATGTATATAGAGAAACCTTTAAACAACATCTCCTCTGAAACCACTGGACAGAATTTGATTAAACTTGGCAGGGATGATCCTTGGGTCAACCTTCACAAAAGTTGCTAAAATAAACTTGATCCATGTAGAACTCTGGTTGCCATGGCAACAAAAAAAAAAAAAAAAAAACTTTAAAAATCATCTTCTTCAAAACTAATGGCCAGATTTTAAAATAAATTGGTACAGATGTTCCTTGCGTCAACCTCTACCAAAGTTGCTAAAAAAAATTCTGATCCGTAAAAAACATGGCCGCCAGGGGCGGGGCTTATTTGCCTTATATGTATATTGGGAAAACTTAAATCAACATTTCCTCTGAAACCACTGGACAGAATTTGATTAAATTTGGCAGGAATGATCCTTGGGTCAACCTTCACAAAAGTTCCTAAAATAAACTTGATCCATATAGAACTCTGGTTGCCATGGCAACAAAAAGAAAAAAAATATGAAAACTTTAAAAATCATCTTCTTCAAAACTACTGGCCAGATTTTAAAATATATTGGTACAGATGTTCCTTGGGTCAACCTATTTATCTCAGGTGAGCAATTTAAGGCCATCATGGGCTTCTTGTTTACTATCTAACATCTTCATGTGCAGGCAATGAAGGCAATGTTTCTCAGGGGAACAACTTCAGGGCCATCTTCAGCAACTTTATTATTGGCCATTACTTGAAAACTATGCAACATATAGACTTGAGACTTTATATATGAATAGAATGTGGCTTGATTAAGAACCATAACTATGTCTGGCCTAATTTTGGGAATTATCTCTCCTTTCTTTTAGCTCATCTGAGCACAACGTGCTCATGGTGAGCTTTTGTGATTGCCTTTTGTCCCGGCGTCCTTCCATCCGTGTGTCCAGCATCAATAAATTTCCTTTCAATGACATCTCTTCTCCTAAACCACTGGCCCAAATTTGATGAAAATTGCCTGTGATGTTCCATGCATAAGGCTCTACTGAAGTTGTCCAAATGGTTCTGGTCTGTTGCATATCTGGGTCACAGGAGCTAAAAATAGATTTTTAAAGTTAAATCTTTAAAAGTCTTCCTTCTCCGAAACTGCAAGGCCTACAGGTTAGATATTTGGTGTGTGGCATTGTCTTATGAACCTTTTCCAAGTTTATTCATGTCATGACCAATTTTGACCTGCCCCAGGGGTCACTTGATTTTAATACAGACTTACATTGGAAAAATTAGAAAAATCTTCTTGTCAGAAACCACAAGGCCTACAGTTTAGATATTTGGTGTGTAACATGGCTTAGTAGACCTCAACCAAGTTTGTTCATGGCCCTGGGGTCAAAATTGTCCCTGCCTTAGGGTTCACTTGATTTTACATACATGCACTTATAGGAAAACCCTGAAAAGATCTTCTTCTCAGAAACCACAAAGCCTTGAGATAAGATGTTTACCAACCAGATCTGACTTGACTTGACTATTTGAGTTTACCGTCGCTTCGACAGTATTTCAGTCATTTAGCGACGTCCAGCTAATTATAGGTTGAGGAAGACCCGAAATGCATGGAGGCATCCGGGTAGAACCACTGACCTACCGCAAGCCACAATCAGATCTGATCAAATCATGGCTATGGTGTCAAAATTTACCCCACCCCAGAGGTCACTTGATTTTATATAGACTTATTAAAGCTATATGACCTTAACAATTTAGATGGCAGACACAGTTTTCGAGTTTTTGTTTAAAAGATATTGCTGTACTTCTACATGGATTATGTATTCAGTATGATTTATAATACAAAAAATGTCATTGAAGGCACTGTTTCTCAGGTGAGTTTTTCAAGGCCATATTGGCCCTCTTGTTCAATTTTTGTCAGGACTTTAACTCATAATCTATACAAGGTGTTGGAAGTGCAGTAACCAAGAACCATAACTCTACCTGGACCAATTTTCAAATAATCTCCTTTTACTTAAGTGTACAATGAATTTCTGTTAAGAGAAGTGGTCTGATTATCTCCCTTTATTTCTTATGAAGTTTTCTTGGGAGCAAAACTAATAAACAAAAGAAGGTAATGACTTGAACATAATATGATAGCAAGTAGGAGCAGTACAGTAACCAAGAACCATAACTCTGCCTGGTCTGATTTTCCGATTATCTCCATTTATTTTATATCAAGATTTGAGATTATAACTACTGAACTGTTCGAGGTATTGAGTTGAAACTTAAAAATATAAATAGATAGTGAGTAGCAGAAGTGTAATGATTACAAAACAGATCATCATCTTCTTCTTCTTCTTCTTCTTTTTTTTTTTTTTTTATTATGTCCCTTTATTTTTAATGATTGTCTTTAACATTACTCCATTACAATATGGAGTTAAGTCTATATATTTGACATACTTAATCAACTTAAGAATGGCTTTCAGTTAACATCAATTATTTGACATCTGACCTGCTCAGACTTGGGCATAGTGTTTTTCAAACATATCTTGTTCAGGCTATGTTTGGTTTTAGGTTAAGCTCAATCCTGTGTACCAGTAAGATCTAAAAGTATTTTCTTTGTGAAAAGAGAGTAAATTCATCCAGTCTCTATCCCTTTATGAACTGTGTATGTGGCTGTGTGCCTGGGTGTTCCAGTAAGTTTTAGTCTCAAATGCCAGACAGGAGGCACTAGGTGAAATACCAGTGTTGTATGCTTCTGGGAATGTTGATATGACCAAATATAGAACAGCACTCACTTCGGCCACCCTGTACAGCAGTTTAGCTTTTAGTTACATCAATTCATAAATTGCACAAATTGTAAATTACATGCTTGTCTTACACTGTCAATGGGAATAAAAATCAGCTTATTTATTGAACCACACATTTTCATTTATTCACCATTAGGATGCACTGAATATAGTTTATTTTATTTTTTGTTTATTTTTGTCACATGACAGTCATCAATTGCTACGATTGAGACAAAGTTTGCTCAAGCAGACGAAGAGCTGTTACAACTGCGAGCCAACTTAAAACACTATGAGAATCTGGTTGATGATTATAAGACACAGGTAGGTACTGTTTTGTTTGTAAAGTGTGGGTCTTGATTGAAATTGAATGTATCAGGATATGATGACCAAAATGATAATACTTTGGAATAATAATATGAGGGGTTATCCAAAAATACGTGGAATTTTTTTAGTATCTTTTTAACGTTTACATCAATCATAATGATTTTTAGCTTGTCTGTTTTTCGAAGAAAAAAGTACAAGCTATTGTCGTAACTCTAGGGTCTACGCTTTGTCCAGAATCTTCACGTTGGCCATAACTTCTCTATTATTCAATATACAACTTTCATTTTTAGTATGCATATTCATCTTGACAAGGCATATCCAGACATATTCAAGTATTTCACCTATTTACGATAACCTTGACCTTTGACCTATTTTTGCTGTAATTTTTGAAAACTTAAAATGTCTGTCATTTCAGAACCATTACCAACAGAGCACTTATATTTCACATGTGAATTTCTTGTGGCAAGACCTTTCCATCAATGTTACACTTTTGGACTTTTAACCTTGACCTTTGATTTTTGACCTTTTTTTGAAATTTTTACCAAAAAAACTTTGTTGGCCATAACTTCTTTACTATTTGACATACATTTATCTTTTGGTATGCATATTTATCTTGACAGGGGGACAATAGATTTTAAAAATGCAAAGTCTGAAAAAATATTTTTCTGCAAAACTGCAGGGCCTAAAGCTTAGATATTTGGTGTGAAGCATTGTCTAATAAACATCTACCAAGTTGGTTCAAATTATGACCCTGGGGTCAAAATTGGCCCCTTCCCAGGGGTCACTTGATTTTACATAGGCCTATATAGGAAAAAAAAACTAGAAAAATCTTCTTGTCAGAAACCACAAGGCATTGAGTTTAGATTCTTGGTGTGTAGCATTGTCTAATGATCATCTACCAAGTTTGTTCAAATCTTGATTTTACATAAGTTTATATAGGAACATTTAGAAAAAATCTTTTTGTCAGAAACCACAAGACCGTTAGTTTAGATATTTGGTATATAGCATCTACTAAGTTTGTTCAAATCATGGCGCTGGGGTCAAAATTGGTCCCACGCTAGGGTTAACTTGTTTCTTTTTTTGACCACATGTTAACTTTTTGTGTTGAATTAAGTTTATATTGATGTTTTTCTGCATTTTCTGTTTGTATTCAGTATGACTTGTAAAAGGCAATGAAAGCAATTTTTATCAGGTGTGCAGTTCAGGGCTATCTTGGCCCTCTTGTTTTATGCCCCCACCATGAATCCGTGTGCATGTTTGTGTGTGTGTGCAAGAATTAGTGTCCCAGCTGTTTGTTATGTATGGTCGCTTTTTAATATAACTTGGCACAGGTGATCCTTAGAACAAGACAATGTGTCGTGAAAAAGAACCAGGTTGTTAGCTTGAAGGTCAAGGTCACAGCACTTGGGTGACCATAAAATCATGTTCCGGCTTTAAGTTTGTTGTGAATGGTTGTGTTGAAATAACTTGGCTAAAACAAGAACCAAGTTGCTAGCTTCGAGGTCAAGGTCACAGCAGTTGAGTTTGAAATTTGTGAAAGCAGTCCTGTTTAGGCTGCATCTTTTTTGTGTATAGACCTATTTTGAAATAACTTGGCACAAAAGTTCCTGAGGACAAGACAATGTGTCGCAAACAAGAACAAGGTCAAAGTCACAGCATTTGGTTGACCTTAAAATCGTGTTCTGGCTTTCACTTTGTTGTGATTGGTTGTGTTTTGAAATTACTTGACTTAAACAAGAATCAGTTTGCTAGCTTCAAGGTCAAGTTCATAGCAGTTGAGTTTGAAATTTGTGAAAGCAGTTCTGTTTAGGCTGCATCTTTTTTGTGAAAAGTCATGTTTTGAAATAACTTGGCACAAGTGATACTGAAGATAAAACGTGTCGCAAAACAAGTACCAGAATACTAGCTTGAAGATTAAAGTCACATCACTTGGTTTAGGTCAGGGTCACAGCATTCATTTGATCTTAAAATAATGTTTTAAATTTCCAATTAATCATCATATTCATTGACAAAAATGTCTAATTAACAAAATGGCGGGGGTATCCGTGTCCTATGGGCATATTTTAGTGTTTTAACTCACCTGAGCACAATGTGCTCATGGTGAGCTATTGGGATCACCCTGCGTCCATCTTCATCCGTCGTCAACAATTTGCTTTAAATGACATCTCCTCTGAAACCACTAGACAATTTGATTAAATTGGCAGGGATGATCCTTGGGTGAACCTTCACAAAAGTTGCTAAAATGAACTTGATCCATGTAGAACTCTGGTTACCATGGCAACGGAAAGAAAAAAATAATGAAAATCATCTACTTCAAAACTACTGGCAAGATTTCAAAATGTCTTAGTATAGATGTTCCTTGGGGAACCATCTACCAAAATTGCTAAAATTATTCCGATCCGTTAAAAAAACATGGCCGCTAGGTGCAGGGCTAATTTGCCTTTATGTATATGGTGAATAATTTAAACAACATCTGTGAAACCACTTGACAGAATTTGATTAAACTTGGCAGAGATGATCCTTGGGTGAACTTTCACAAAAGTTGATAAAATAAACCTGATCCATGTAGAACTCTGGTTTCCATGGCAACAGAAAGAAAAAAAAACTATGAAAACTTTGAAAATCATCTCCTTCAAAACAACTGGCAAGATTTTGAAAATGTTTTAGTACAGATATTCCTTGGGTAATCTTCTACTAAGATTTCGAAAATTATTCCGATCAGTAAAAAACATGGCCTCCAGGGGCGGAGCTAATTTGCCTGATATGTATATAGTGAAACCTTTAAATGACATCTTCTTTGAAAACCCTGGACAAAATTTGATTAAACTTTGCAAGGATGATCCTTGGGTGAAAAGTTGCTAAAATAAACCTGATCCAGGTAGAACTCTGGTTCCATTTGAAATGGAAAGAAATGAATTATGAAAACTTAAACAATCATCTCCTTCAAAACTACTGGCCAGATTTCTAAACGTATTAGTACAGATGTTCCTTGGGTAACCATATACTCAGTTGAGCGATTTAGGGCCTCTATGGCCCTCTTGTTTTATTTGTAACCTTTTGCTGTATTCAGTGACTCTTTATTACGCTTGTTGTGGACATAATCTTCCTAAGTTAGAAAACATACTGCTACAATACTAATTGAGCGCTTCCGCATTTGTCAAGCTAAACATGTAACTTCAGAACTACAGTGTTTTGTCATCAGTCAGGACACCTTGAGCCTTATAACACTTTGACCTCTTACATCATGTATGCAGAATATAGCTTGACACTGCGAGCCCTTTTGAAATGATAAAAGATCCAATAAGTGTTGAGGGATGGAAATTAACTTTTCTGGTCTGTTTGCCCAAGTGGGCTACTAGCTTATGGGATTCAGGGGCCCACCAAATTATTTAGTGGCCCACCATGTGAACATGAAAAAACAACAACCCAAAAATATGAAAATAACATTTAATCATGTGTTACTCCTTGGCACAGAAACAGTTTGGCAACAAACAAAGCATAGAGCCACTCAGGGTTTTTATTCTATCCTTGGGGAAGCTGCCCACCACCCTTAAGAAGTGGAATTTTTGAAAATGCAAACAAGGGGAAAAAAACACCTACAGTGCAGTTATCATCATAGAAAATTTCAATTGTTCAATTAGTGATGAGTTTTGATTGGATAACTTAAGCCTTTTCATTGGTTGTTTTTTATCTACCCACAGCAGGTGCTATACAGCGTAGAGCGATATCCGCCCGTTAATTTCCATCCCTTAGTGTTGATAAAGAATCAGATATGCTCAGCATGTTGATTGTGAAATCATTGAGGATGTGTGATATTGTAAATGTATAATATTTATGTTAATTTTTAGCTCACGTGAGCAAATGTGCTCAGGATGAGCTATTAGAATCAATGAATGTCCGTCGTCCATCAGTCGTTCACAATAAGTTGTTTGCATTCTAGCATCTTCATTTCTTAAGCAATCATCTTCAAACTTTATGACAATGTTTATTACCATAATCTCTTGGCTAAGTTTGATTATGGCTGATATTTATGGCTGATATCAGCCTATTAGGTCAGAAGTTATGCCCCTTTTAATATTAAAATTTGTCAGATTTCACTTTTTTGCACTGTTGTCTTCATTTCTGAACAATCATTTTCAAACTTTTATGACAATGTTTATAAGTATAATCTCTAGGCCAAGTTTGATTTTGGCTGATATCCGCTATTTAGGTTAGGAGTTATTGTCCTTTAACTAATAAAAATGTCAGATTTCACTGTTCACACATTTGCCTCATCATTTCTTAAGCAATCATTTTGAAGTTTCATTGACATCCTTTATAGCCATAATCTCTCAGTCATGTTTGACTTCAAATTTTGACCACATGTACTGTTTGGTTTGTAGAATTGAAATGATCTCATGTATTATGTATTCAGTACAACTTTACTATAATTAAGTAGCTTGTACAGGCAATAAAGGCAATTTTTCTCAGGTGAATGTTTCAGGGCCATCTTGGCCCTCTTGTTCAAATTGCTACTTAATCTCAAGAATAGTGAATATTTAATACCAAAAGTTAATACCTAGCTATGTATCAATCTTGGTTTGCTGTGGTTATAGGTTATGTGTTTGTTGTATGCCAAGTCTATCTTGATTTGTAGTGTAATAGGTTGTGTTTGTTGCATGTCATGTCTATCTTGATTTGCTGTGGTTATAGTTTGTGTGTTTGTTGTATGCCAAGTCTATCTTGATTTGTAGTGTAATAGGTTGTGTTTGTTGCATGTCATGTCTATCTTGATTTGCTGTGGTTATAGTTTGTGTGTTTGTTGCATGCCAAGTCTGCATTCTTGTCTTTCTTCTAGTTTGTATGGACATATTTTAAAGTCAGATTATGCATTATCACCTCTTTAGGTCTATTGCTTATATTTGGGATAAGTGTCTTGTACATATTTTATGAATTGTGGTCATCACAAGACAGCAGGATTATGGAGACGGATTAACATTACCAAGTGATAATACAGTCAAATTAGTTTTTCATAAAATCAACAAGAAATAAATTCCTACAAAAAAAACAACTAGCAAGTTGTGCATGAGAATCGCAAGCTTATAAGGTATTTTCACACATACCATTTTGCATGGATGATTAAGTACATGAATATGTTTTTGTGTCACTTTTTCATCATCTGTCTGCTCATCCATCTATCTCTCCGTCCATCACACTTCAGCAGGTGACTCATGTGTTCCAGAGAATACTCTTGTTTCTTTCTATAAATCAAGTGGTGTGTACAATACAAAAATAACCAAACCTTATATTAACCCTTTCCCTAATAGCCAACATTGCATTACACCCTACCAGGCTCCATACTGCTATCAGTGTACTGATAAGCCTCTAGCCATAGGTAACCCAGCTGAAGACCTAGTTCATATGCATATGGACTACTGGAGATAATGTCACTTTGCCACTACCTCAGTCTACCTGTATAGTTTAAGCCTATAAAACACTGTTTTACCTTCATAATAGATCTTTGGTGTAAATGAAATGTTTGTAGAGAAAAGAAAGATCTATCTATTGATATATTTTTCATATTGATGAACTGAGATACAGAATCATTATATTAGATTATACCTAAAGAAATATATTTTTAATAACATCTGCGTAACACACACAAAAAAATGACCCCCAAAAAGTAAATAAAACAAGTACAGTATATAAATTTATTTCTTTTTATTGAATTAAGAACTCATTGCATTAAATAATAGGTTACAAGGAGACTGATATCTGTTTTTCTGTCTGTTGGGAGAGGGGATATATATTTGAAATTGTCTGACTTAGGAGTAATATATTGTATATTTGATGATGACCAAATTCTTATTCTGTTGTGACTCATCAGTGTTCTCATACAAACTAATTCAAAATCTTTTTTTTTTTCTATTAACTATTTAAAGACCCAAAGTCATATGGCCAAAAGTGGCTAGGCACTCTGCGAGATCTTTTAATTTTGAATTTCAATTGATTAATTTTGAAGAGTAATTTCATATTAATAAATATATCCCTAACTGCCAAAAATAGCCAAGTACATGAGAAAAGGTCTTGGATATGTTCTAATTTTGAATTTTGATAGCTTTTTAAGCTAGCAAGGATTAAGTCTTTGGAAAGGAAGCCTAAAATGAGAACTGAGATATCCGGGTGTACATTTATATGTTGTCCCCATTGGACCATTTTGTCCAACAGGGCTCATATTGGGTGGGGTTCGGTTTTAATACTTTATCAGGCCAGTGGGACCTCCAACAGCAAAAGAGTGCTGTTTTTAGGGTAGGTTTATATTAAAGTTAGAGGATAGTATATATTTAAGTTGGAGTTTGAGTACGGACTTATGCAGGACTATGTACACCCTTCTACTAATCTCTACTGAGATCCGCTCTGGTTATTTTTTTCGTATTTTCGGAGGCCAATACGAAAAAAATAACCGGAGCGGATCTCAGAAGAGATTAACCCTTCTACCTCTACATCCGGTTGCCAGAAAAAAGAAACACACAAAAAAAAGAAGGGAATATCCCCGTTTTGAATTTGGATAGCTAAAATGCGCTAGCAAGGATAAAAATCCTTGGTAATATGTTTTGCCAAAGTGGCAAAAGATATGTTCTAAGTCAGAACCTTTTATATCGTCACATTTATTTTATTATAAAGATGTATAAATAAATATTTTATTCATATTTTTGAAAAGTGCCGATATGGTATTCAAAATAATTTCAGATCGAATTTATACTTAGCTTTACCCATAATTGATTGATCTCCTGCTGTGTTCCATTTGTTTGATTTCCTGATTGGTTTCTCATCATCGCTTTAAAATAAAGCCGACTTTTCTTACCAATGAAGCCGACAATTTTATTACCCTGTCATTTTTTTTTTAACTAATCAACAATTTCCGGCATTGGGGACGCTTAGTTAAACATCTGGACAACCATGACTTACGCACGAGACTTATGATCTTTTTATAGACATTAGTAATTGTTTTAAAAATAGCACAAACAGAATAGATTTAAATTGGTAATTTTCCACTTGAGAGATGCTGTAAACAACAGAACGTAACTTTTATGTTGATCTCCCAAAATAGAGAAACTAGTTATTTTAATTAGCCCTTTTTTCATAGTAAACCTTATTTATTTAATTGAAATTATGTTTAACTTAAATCAAACGTATTTATTTAAAAGAATAAGTTAATACACATGCATAATTCAAATCCTAATCGATCTTCCTCTGTGAATGGAATTCTCCTAACTTGCGACCTACGAAGACGATAGTATGGTTAAATTATTGCAATTTTCTTGCTTATTTTAAGAATAAACACTATCCTTTTTTCATCCATATAGTTTGCAATATGATTAAAGTTTTCAAAAAACGTAATTGGTAAAAACATGGTAATAGATTATATTGATATTTATGCACTTAAAAATCAACTGCGTCCATATGCGTCTACATGAGGGAAGGGGTAATTGATTAAAATGCGTCTGCATGAGGCGACAGGTATATGCGTCAGAATGAGTCTACATGAGGGAAAGGGTTAATTGATTAAATATATCGCATAATATCATATTTTATTTGATGGCCAATTAAAAATTTGTCTGTGTACAGAAAATTGTTTCCTTTGCCAGCTTTGTATCTTACACTGTCCTCCCTACCTCACCCTCACCATTCTCAATAGATGATACTGTGGCTGAGAGGGTAAAGTTGCTGACTTAACACTCACTCATCCCCTCACCATAGGGGTTCGAGTCTTAGCAGGGTCATTCGGATTTTCATACTAAAGTATCCGTAACTGAAATCATGGTAAATCTCCTCTTTAAAGCAAATAAAGCATATGTCACTGTGTGCCTCAGTGTATAGGTTTTGTGAGGGGGTGGGGGGAGACATCAGTTTTCTACGAATACAAATCTCTAGTTTGCATCTAAAAAGCTCTGAAATAAATGTATAGTGGTTCCCTCCTAGATATTAACCATCATATTACAGATTACAGTGAAAAGATGATCCTTTTTATTTCCAGATAAATGACTCCTGTTAAAATTTGCATTTATTAGCTCAACTATTGGAAAAATATGAGAGCTATTATAGTCGCCCTTGCGTCGGCATTGGCGTTGCAGCATTTGGTTATAGTTTTGCATGCAAGTTACTATCAACCTTATATCTCAATAAAAAATTGTGGTATGAGTATGTCCAGGGGCATCAGACAACAAAGGTGGATAACTGTTGACTAAATTTTATATAAGTTATGGCCCCTTTTTAACTTAGAAAATTTGGTTAAAGTTTTGCATGCAATAGAAAATTTGGTTGAAGTTTTGCATGCAAGCTACTATCAGCCTTATATCTCAATAACCATTCATGGTATTGACTTGAAATATTATGAATATGTTAAGGGGCATCAGACAACCAAAATAGATAACTCTTGATGGAATATATTACAAATTATGGCCCCTTTTAACTTTGGTTAAAGTTTTACATGCAAGGTACTTTCATGCATATATCTCAGTATCCAGGCATGCAATTTATTTGAAACATCTTTAATATGTTGAGGGGTATCATACTATCAAGGTAGATAACTCTTGATGGAATATGTTACAAGTTATGGACCCTTTTCTATCTTAGAAATTTTGGTTAAAGTTTTGCATGCAAGGTACTTTCATGTTTATATCTCAGAGTCCAGGCAGGGGATTGATTTGAAACATCTTAAATATGTTTAGGGGTATTATACTATCAAGGAAGATAAAACCTGATGGAATATATTACAAATTATGGCCCCTTTTTTGCTCCCCTGAGTATGAAGTGCTCAAGGTGAGCTTTTGTTATCGCCCTGCGTCCGTCATACTTCGTCCGTTGTCAAAATTTTACTTTAAATGACATCTCCTCTGAAACCGCTGGGCAGAATTTGATTAAACTTGGCAGGGATGTTCTTTGGGTGAACCTTCACAAAAGTTGCTAAAATAAACTTGAGCCATGTGGAACTCTGGTTACCATGGCAACGGAAAGAAAAAAATAATGAAAAACTTAAAAATCATCTCCTTCAAAATTATTTGCCAGGTTTCAAAATATTTTGGTACAGTTGTTCCTTTGGTAATTTCTCTACCAAGATCGCTAAAATTATTCTAATCCGTAAAAAAACATGGCCGCCAGGGACGGGGCTAATTTGCCTTATATGTATATATATAGTGAAATCTTTAAACAACAACTCCTCTGAAACTGCTGGACAGAATTTGAATAAATTTGGTAAGGATGATCCTTGGGTGAAGCTTCACAAAAGTTGCTAGAATTATTTCGATCCATAAAAAAAAACCGGTTCCGGGGGCTCCTCTGAAACAGCTGGGCAGAATTTGATTAAATTTGGCAGGGATTATCCTTTGGTGTACTTCACAAAAGTTGCTAAAATTATTTCGATCCGTAAAAAAACATGGGCGCCATGGCGGGGCTAATTTGCCTTGTATATGTATAGTGAAATCTCTAAATGACATCTCCTCTGAAATCCCTGGACAGAATTTGATTTAAGTTGGCAGGGATGATCATTGGGTGACACTTCACAAAAGTTGCTAAAATTATTCCAATCCATAAAAAACTTGGCCACCAGGGGAGGGGCTAATTTGCCTTATATGGATATAGTTAAGTCTTTAAACAACATCTCCTCTGAAACCGCTAGACAGACTTTGATTATATTTGGCAGGGATCCTTAAGTGAAGCTTCACAACAGTTGCTAAAATTATTCTAATCCGTAAAAAAACATGGCTGCAGGGGCAGAGCTAATTTGCCTGATATGTATATAGTGAAATCTTTACACAACATCTCCTCTGAAACTGCTGGAAAGAATTTGATAAAACTTTGCAGGGATCATCTCCTTCAAAACTACTGGCCAGATTTCAAAATTTTTAAATACAGACTGATGTTCCTTGGTTAACCCTATACTCAGGAGAGCGATCCAGGGCCATCATAGCCCTCTTGTTGAACTTAGAAATTTTGGTTAAAGTTTTGCATGCAAGGTACTTCCATGCTTATATCTCAGAGTCCAGGCATGGGATTGATTTGAAACATCTTTAATATGTTCAATGGTATCATTCTATAATGGCAGATAATTTTTAAATGAATATAATGCAGATGAGGGCCACTTTTTGACTTAGACATTTTGATTAAAGTTTTGCATGCAAGCTTTTATCCAGCTTATATCTCAGAAATTGTTTTTGGTATTGACTAGAAAGTTTAGAAGTGTGTACAGGGGCATCAGAAAACCAAGGAGGATAACTCTTTGACTGAATTTTATACAAATTATGGCCCTTTTCTAAGTTGGATACTTGGTTAAAGTTTTGCATGCATAGTGTTATTATGCTTATGTCTCAGTAACTAGGCATGGGAATGATTTTAGATTTCATAAACCTGTTTAAAGCTATTAGACTATCAAGTTATATCATTTTTGACTATTATTGTATACAGGGTATATGAAGGGCAAGAAATGAAATAGATTTGATGTTATTTACCAACAAGCATTTTGAATAGTCGAGTGTGCTGACAGCTCTAATTTCACATCCTTGTGAAACTTGGTTCACATCTACAGCATGATATGAAATATTTAATTAATATAAAAAAAATATATGTCTGTGACCTATATTTCATGGTTTGGTGATTGACAACCTGTTTAAATTTGAACCTCAAAAGGAAGAAAAAAGTAGAAAAATAAGAAGAAAAAAAAGAAAGAAAATAAATCCTATAGGACTTCCTGTTTGAGACAGAAAGCCCAAATTAAACTTTCCTAAATACAGAATTGCATTAATAAATCATGACTTGACAGTGATACAAAGTTAAGCAAAACAACAATTGTCAAGAGGTAAAGAGGTTATTGTGTATGTTCAGTGTACAAAATGTAGGGTATGAGTGTAGATTCTGGGTCCTTTACCGCAGATGAACCAGTCAAGGCGTGAGGCAGATGAAACCGAGCAGGAACTGAAAGAAACTAAAAAAGACAATAGTAGACTGAGGGAGGACAGCCATGCTGAGCTAGAAAAGGCAAGCCACAGTTCCAAGTTTACTGTCTGCATGTAATTTGTGAAAAAGTAGAATCAACCTTCATGAGAAGGGTTCCTCTGTTTTGAGTAAGGTAGAGTTGCATGTGCTGGTGTCATTCCATGATGTTGTAAATCTAAATAGGCTTCTTTTGTGGATTTGTCTTTTAAGCTGCATATAATTTGTTATTGATGAAATATTAAATTAAATTTTGTCTTTTAGCACCTTCTTTTCCATGAAAACATTTTTTTTTCAAAAGTAAGCTATTATTTGATTGTGGAACACAAATATTAAAGCAAACAATGTTTTAGCAAACAATGTTTTCCTAAAAGCTCACATGAGCACTATGTGCTCAGGTGAGCTTTTAGGATCAATGGCTGTCTGGCGTACGTCCATTGTCCACAGTTGTTTCAAATGACATCTCCTCCGAAACCACTGGGCCAAATTTGATGAAAATTAAATTACCTGTGATGTTCCTTGCATGAAGCTCTACCAAAGTTGTTCAAATGGCTCTGGTCCGTTGCATATCTAGGTCACATGAGCTAAGAATAGAATTTTAAAGTAAAATCTTTAAAAATCTTCTCCAAAACTGCAAGGCCTAAAGCTTAGATATGTAGTATGTGGCATTGTCTTAAGGACCTTTACCAAGTTTGTTCAAATCATGACCCTAGGGTCAAAACTGGCCCCGCCCCAGGGGTCACTTGATTTAACATAGACTTTCATAGAAAAATTTTGTTAGAAACCACAAGGCCTGGATTTTAGATATTTATAGTATAACATGGCTTAGTAGACCTCAGCCAAATTTGTTTAAATCATGGCCCTAGGGTCAAAGTGGCCCCGCCCCAGGGGTCACTTGATTTTTAGCCCACCTGAGCAAAGCTCAGGGTTGGCTTTTGTGATCACTCAGGGTTGGCTTTTGTGATCATTTGATTGTCAATCGTGCATCAACAATTTCAACAGTCTTTTCCTCTGAAACTACCGAATGGATTTTCATCAAAATTTGCCAAAATGATAATTATGATAGCAAAATGCAAATTCCTAATTTCTTTTTCAATTCGATGAAAAGCAACCAGAAGATAAAATCATTAAAATGCCTTTTCTCAGAAATATCTCGACCTACAACAGTTTCAACAATCTTCTCCGCTGAAACTACAAAATGGATTTTCATCAAATTTTACCAAAATGAAACTTATGATAGCCTAATGCAAATTCCTTCTTTTTTTTTTTTCAATTCCATGAAAAACTCAGAAGGGAAAATCTTTAAAATGTTTTTTCTCAGAAATATAAAGACCTACAGATTTGATATTTGTTACATAGCATCAGCTCATGTTGCTTCAACATCAGTGCAAAGTTTGTGCCCCTTGAGTGACAATGCGCCATGCCCATGGCCACACCCGGATTATTATATAGAACTATATAGGGGATTCTTGAAAAAACTTCTCTTCCAAAACTAGTCTATGGATTTTTACCATATTTAACTAAAATGATACTTATGTTAGCCTTAGGCTAATTCCTAATTTTTCTTGAAAAGAATAACTTCAAAATGCGTTTTCTCAGAAACATAAAGACCTACAGATTTGATATTTGGTACATAGCATCAGCTTCTGGTGCCTCAACACTATCAACAAATATATGCATCAGGGTTTACATGAGGACACTCCCGGGACCACACCCGGATATTGTTTGGAACTATATAAGGAAAACAAAAAAATCTTTACTTCTGAAACCATTGGTTGGATCATGAAGAACTTTTGTTGCCATGGCAACCAGAATGCATAACTATAAAATGCCTTCTCTTAGAAACATACAGACCTACAGCTTTGATATTTGGTATATAGTATCCTCTCATGGTTCAAGCCTTTCTACAACAAACCAAATTCAGGTGAGTGATTTAGGGCCATCTTTGCCACTTTTACATAGAATTACATTGGAAATACTTGTAAAATCTTCTTGTCAGTAACCACAAGGCCTAGAGTTTAGATATTTGGCCTAGTGAACCACTACCAAGTTTGTTCAAACCATGGCCCTGGGGTCAAAATTGGCCCCGCCTTAGGGGTCACTTGATTTTATATGGACTTGTATAGGAAAACACTCAAAAGAGGTCTTTTCAGAAACTACAAAGCCTTGAGTTTACTAGTGTTTACTAGTTTACTCTGGTGTCAAAATTGACCCCTGCCACAGAGCTCACTTGATTTTATATAGACTTATTAGAGCTATGACCTTCAAAATTTGGATGGCAGGTACAGTTTTAGTGTGGAATTTAAATGATCTTGCTGTACTTCTGCATGGATTATGTATTCAGTATGACTCATAATATAATAATTGGCAATGAAGGCAAATGTTTCTGTTGGTTTGTCAGTCTCTTGGTTTGTCAGTCTGTCCGTCCATCCCAAAAACTTGTGACGCAAACTACTTCTACATTTATTAACCAATTCGGTTCAAATTTTGTGTGTGCATGGATAATCAGGTGGAGAGGTGCGTGACATAAATTTCACTTGAAATATCTCAAGGATTACTGAGTTATTGCCCCTGATTTGACTATATATATCTTGTGATGCAAACTTCTACATTTCTTAACAAATTTAGTGTATGCATTGATAATTAGGTGGAGAGGTGCATGACATAAATTTCACTTGAGTTATTGCAAGGATTACAGAGTTATTGCCCCTGATTCGACTCTAATATCTTGTGACGCAAACTACTTCTGCATTTCTTAACCAATACTTGAATATTATACATGGTATTGACTTGATCTTAAAATGTAAACAGATGGCGACTAGGAGAAGTGCAGTGTCCAAGAACTGTAACTCTACACTTTTAAACTACTGTGCCAAATACCATAACTGACTCTCTATCCACTTTAAATAAAGACTTTACTTACTTATTACTTACTTACTATCATAACCAATATACTATGTATACAGGTTCTTATCTATGCTCCACCTTTAGTCTGGCTTCTCCTGTATCAAAGCATTTTGTGGGTGTATTAATCACCTTCAGAGATAATTCTAGTTTTCTCACCTCAGGTGTGGAGGTATTGTGATGAGCCTTTGTCCGTCATCCATTGTGTGTTGTCAACTTTTGCTTTAAGTGACATCTCCTCCTAAGCCACTGAGCAGATGACCACCAGAGCTAAAAATAGATAAATCTTTAAACGTGTCTCCTCCTTAACCATTAAGCAGATTTTGATTAAACCCAATAGGAATGATCATTTGGTGGTACTGTACAAAAATAGCTAAAATCATTTGGGTCTGCCAACCAAGATGGCTGCCAGAGCTAAAAATAGACAAATCTTGAAACGTCCTCTCCTAAAAATGGATTTCAATAGAACATAATTAACTAGTATCAAGTCCATTAGTCCATAATTATCAACACATTTATTACAGAGTTTTGACCTTTTGCTTCTTAATTACTACATATTATGTATAATTTTATACTTAATTAAGCATTTTCTCTCTACCAATTGCATTTAGTTGAGCGATTTAGGGCCCTCTTATTTTAAAAGATAATTGTGACCTTTTAAATAATCTCCTAATTGTTTCCCAGTCTAACATCAGTATAAGACCTCTGCTTATGCAACCCATATATTAATATGGTGACAATTAGAATGACTTTTGAAGATTCTCTTGGCCCCCACCTGTAATGATTTAACACTGGTTAACATCAATTTTTAGTCTCAGCAGTTTTAGCTTGACTATTCATAGAATAAGGGGGAGGGGAGCTATTCTCGGTGTTGTCATTACTGTAATGCTCTAGTAAGGTTTATAGCTCTACTATTCTAAAAATAAGGAGAGCTAATGTACTTACACAAGCTTGGTATCAGCATCTCTGTAATGTTCTGGTTAAATTTGTTGTTAAGTTTTTCATACCACTAGTTTTCTTTCACTGAACCCTTTGAGGCATTTCTTTGAAACTTGGAATACTTGTTTGGGACCAACACCTCTACTTGTAGCCTAGTGTATGTAACTCTGTCTTGGATTTTGACACAATCATGCCCCCTTTTCAATGTAGAATCTCTGTTAAAATTTTCTCACCTTTTGGGACTAGCCTTTGTCCGGCTTCCAGCATATCAGTCATCAACAATTTACTTAAAAATCTTCTTCTCTGAAACTACTAATGGGAAAGTGATCAAAATTTGCAAAGATGTTTCTAAGGTGATCCCCTATGAAAAATTGTTCAAATGTTCAGGTCTGTTGCATAATTAGGTTACAGGAGCAAAAAATAGATTTTAAAAGTGAAATCTTAAAAAAAATCTTCTTCTCTGAAACCACAAGGCCTAGAGCTTAGATATTTGGTGTGTGGCTTTGTCTAGTATACCTCTACCAAGTTTGTTCAATTCATGACCCTGGGGTCAGAATTGACCCCGCTCCAGGGTCACTTTATTTTACATGTACTTATATAAGAAAAACTAGAAAAATCTTCATGTCAAAAACCACCTGGCCTGGAATTAAGATATTTGGTATGTAACATGGCCTAGTAGACCTCTACCAAGTTTGTTCAAATCATAGCCCTGGGGTCAATATTGGCCCTGCCCAAGGGGTCACTTGGTTTAATATAAGCTAATATAGGAACAAGAAATATCTTTAAAAAAGATATTCGGCGTAGGATGAAAGAAAAACGAGATTTTCATTCATGCATAAATATTCTTAAATTAAGAAACTTATAAATGGAAATATATGCAAAACACATTTCAAAGACTCTAATGTTATGATAGGTTATAAAAGCATTGTTGTAAATAATTGTAAAAAACATGTCTAATTTTGGTAGTGAACAATGATGAATGGCAATGTTTTTAACAAGGTTTATTTTGCAAATAAGAAAACAGTCCACGAGATGTGTACAACAACAGGAATGTAGCAAAAAAAAGTACAATTTTAAAATAATGTCTATATATATTCAAAACAAAATGTACAGTAAAGAATGACTAGACTATTATACAAAAGACACGACTGACCTTTTATCGTAAACAGGCTTACCTGCACCATACAAAATTGTAAAATGATTAAAATCAGAATATGAAATGATTTGATATAACAAATATTTCAGAGTACCTCCAAATGTTCTTATTTAAAAGTATGAACTATAAAAAAATTTAAAGCCGAAGTGAGCAACAAGAATTTTATTTGAAGAAAAAAATAATAAGTTGCTGTTAAAGATATTCATACATATACAGCAGTTTCTAAGAATGCATCTAAATAAATTGTTCTTAAAATCATTTCCTTATTGTGTAGTTATTAGATAGTCAGTTATAAGATAATCTCCAAATTAATATATATAAAAGAAGCAAAACAATAGGTATTCTTCCAGTCTTCTAGAACATTCCGAGGAAAAGCGCGCGAAAGACCGACGCACAAAAAATTTAGTACGCTCTAGAAATAGTTCAGTATTTTTTCTATGAAATATACTTATTTATAGACGGTAATACAAAAAATTATATCTGTAAATAGGCTTGTTTGATATTTGTTCATATCATTATTGCATATGACAATTATGATATAAAAGCGTTATTAGTTGTTTTGGTTTTGGCGAATTAATTTTCAATGAGAGCATCTCGGCAGGCTGGAAGAATTCAATATACATAGTAATTAAGGGGTTTCATGTCATAACACGGTGGATTCTTTTTTGTTGTTTTAAATCATTTTCACAAAGTAGCATTCCTCAATTGATGGAAAAGGATTGTATTTAACTTACTGAAATCACTTTCATGTTTACATCAAAAAGAAAAGTAATAACACCAAGCTGAATGATATATACAAGCTGCACCCCTTATTTACAGTAATTTTATAGTCCATAACGATGCGTTAACCAATAACAGGAGTCCTTTTATTCAGCTTAGAATTATTTACCGCTGTTAGCGTACATTTGATTGGTTTAAGATGCGAGTTGAAATCGAAATTATACAGCTACGCCGAAAAAAACTTGAAAACCTTCTGCTCAGAAACCACAAGGCCTGGAGTTTAGATATTTGGTATGTAGAATTGTCTTGTGGATGTCTATGAAGATTGTTCAAATCATGACCCTGGGGTCGAAATTGGCCCCGCCCCAGGGGTCACTTGATTTAACATATGCTTATATAGGAAAAATCTTCTCAGAAACCACAAGACCTGGAGTTTAGATATTTGGTATGTAACACGGGCTAATAGACCTCTACCAATTTTGTTCAAGTCATGATTCTGGGTCAAAATTGGCCCCGCCCCAGGGGTCACTTGAGTAAAAAAGGCTAATATAGGAAAAAACTTGAAAAATCTTCTTCTCAGAAACCACAAGGCCTGGAGTTAAGATATTTGGTATGTAACATGGGCTAATAGACCTCTACCAAGTTTGTTAAAATCATGTCCCTGGGGTCAAAATTGGCCCTGCCCCAGGAGTCACTTGATTTTACATAGCCTAATGATACAAGGTGAGCAATCCAGTTCCATTATGGCCCTCTTGTTTGACTTAAGAGTCTGCGTCTGTTTTTCATACCATCTAACTCTTTAGCTCACCAGAGCATCAACAATTTGCTTCATAAGAAACTTTGAACATCTGAAACTAATGTGTAGAAATTGATGAAACAGAATGAAAGACCCTTGGATGGCCCTTCATAAAAGTTGCCATTTCAACAGAATTTTATTTTAAAAAAAACAAAAAAAACTTTTAAAATCTCCTCCTCCGATTTTAATTTCAACTGGCTAAAATAAGTTGATCCTTTTAAAATGATGCACCAAGGGGGCGGAATGTTTCCTTATATACTCCATTTATAGAAAATTTCAAGTCTTCTTCTTTGAAACCAGTTTTCAGAAATATTTTTTAATTGGCACATTTAGTCATCTCATAGTCCTTTTCCACTAACTTGCTTATGCATTCTGTATTTAACCTTTAGAATTCTTTTGTGTCTGAAATGAATCTGGTTGATGGTATAGTACTCTTCTGAGCAACCCAGGGCAACCAGGGCCATCTTTATTAACTTAGAACCACAGTTAAGGTTTTGGCACCACCTAATTTGTTTACTGATTTATTGCCCTTGTTTAACCATTTGAAAATACAGAGATTCTTGTTTTGGCTTTAACTGCAAAAGTCTTGTTTTATTGGCAACCACTAATAGTCGAGTGTAAAGCCTTACGAGCAGCTTGTTGTACGTCTTCTATGAATTCCTTGCACTACGTTGTTTCACCCGTAAGGTTGATTATCACAGGTTATGACAATGTGAGGCTCCTGTAGCTCTTAGTACTCGTCTCTCTGGCAACTGCGCTTTTTTTTGGCTACAGCAACTTGGTTGCCATCATGTTTTGTTCACTGTTTTTTGCACATTTCATTTTGTTTGTTTCAAGCATGATATTGATTATTCAAATTTACATTCGTTTTGGAATGTTAAAATTTTTAGCTTACAGGTACATGTATTATCTTTTAGGCTTGTTGAAATTGTGCAGATTGAATGATAATATGTATATGTAATAAGTGAAGGTTGTATTGGATGAGTATTGTATACAACAGATGGTGCATGCAACACTCAAGTCAAAGAGGAAGGCAGGGAACTACAGCCAGGTATACCTTGCACTGGGTTGGTTATTACATAGCTGGGCCACTGGCATATGGTCCTGATATGTGTTTGTTAAAGACTTGGTATTGTGGAATCTATTGGAGATCATTTTGCTCTGGTTTTAAAGAAGTGCTATTTATGTAGCAATAGAGGTGTTAGTAGCACTGATTGATATATCTACTCTTCTTTTGAGAAATGTTTAAAAGAAAGATCACCAGTTTGGCTGATTTATCATTAACAAGTTTACCATTGCTAGCTTATGGCAAATAATTTTGTTATTGATGAATGGTTAGTGATATAGGTAAAATGCTGCTTCAGTGTCAATGAATTTTTTATGATAACTTCTTCACTTTACTGTTCTATCTTTTGTGTACTGTAGAGGTTTGTTTTATTGAAATTTAGAACATTTAAGTGAAGGCAGTGAAATACAAACACTGAAATAGATATAATATTGGGATAAGAAGTAATTGTATATACAGGTACCGTAAACACGCATGTATCATGCGTATTTCTATGACTTCAATTTCAATTTCATAGGTGAATAGATCTCTTTGAGAAGGAGTGCAGTGCATAAGAATGATAACTCTACCTTTCATAATTTTTTAGTTATTGCCCTTTGTTATTTTTCAGACTTGAATTTTGTCTGGAGCATATCTGGAAAAGTGTTTGAGGTATCAACTTGATACTTCATAGATGGATAGATCTCATTTAGGAGGAGTGTGCTGCACAAGAATGATAACCCTATCTTTCATCATTTTTGAGATATTGCCCTTTTTAGCTCACATGAGCACAACGTGCTCAAGGTGAGCTTTTCTGATCGCCTTTTGTCCGGCGTCCGTCGTCCGTCGTCCGTGCGTGCGTCAGTGCGTGCGTCCGTGCGTGCGTCCGGCGTCAACAATTGCTTCAAACAACATCTCCTCCTAAACGGCTTGGCCAATTTGAAAAATATTTTGCAGGAATGTTCCTTGGATGAAGCTCTACTAAAGTTGTATAAATGGTTCTGGTCCATTGCATAATTAGGTCACAGGAGCTAAAAATAGATTTTAAAAATGCAAACTTTGAAAATCTTCTTCTGCAAAACTGCAAGGCCTAGAGCTTAGATATTTGGTATGTAGCATCATCTTATGGGCCACTACCAAGATTGTATAAATCATAGCCCTATGGTGATAAATGACCCCGCACCAGGGGTCACTTGTTTTACATAGAGTTATATAGAAAAATCTTAAAAAATCTTCTTCATAATCATAAGGCCTAGAGCTTAGATATTTGGTATGAAGCATCATCTTATGGGCCACTACCAAGATTGTACAAATCATAGCCCTATGGTGATAAATGACCCCGCACCAGGGGTCACTTGTTTTACATAGAGTTATATAGGAAAATCTTAAAAAATCTTCTTCCATTAATGCATAAGGCCTAGAGCTTAGATATTTGGTATGAAGCATCATCTTATGGGCCACTACCAAGATTGTACAAATCATAGCCCATGGTGATAAATGACCCCCACCAGGGGTCACTTGTTTTACATAGAGTTAAGGAAAATCTTAAAAAATCTTCTTCATGAATGCATAAGGCCTAGAGCTTAGATATTTGGTATGAAGCATCATCTTATGGGCCACTACCAAGATTGTACAAATCATAGCCCAATGGTGATAAATGACCCCACACCAGGGGTCACTTGTTTTACATAGAGTTAAATAGGAAAATCTTAAAAAATCTTCTTCTATGAATCAATAAGGCCTAGAGCTAAGATTTTTGGTATGTAGTAGCATCTAATGGTTCATTACAAAGATTTTCAAAGTCTTGGCCCTACGGTGATAAATGACCCTGCACCCAAGTCTTCTCTGAAACCATATGGCCCATTGCTTAGATATTTGGTGTGTAGTATTGTCAGGGGTAAAATGTTTTAGATTAAGTTATATCAGAATCCTTGTCTGTTTAAAAACCTTGACATCAGTTGAAGCAATGGTACTCAGGTGAGCGATTCAGGGCCATCATGGCCCTCTTGTTTATTTTTCAGGCTTATTTTTTGTCCCGAGCAAAACTCAAAAAAGTATTTGAGATATCAACTTGATCCTTCATAGGTTGATAGATCTCAGTTGGGAACATTGCAGTGCACAAGAATGATAACTCTACCTTTCATAATTTTTAGCTCACACGAGCACTTGTACTCAGGGTGAGCTTTTGTGATTGCCTTTTGTCCATTGTGCGTCGTCCGTCGTCAACAATTGCTTGTGAACACTCTAGAGGCAGCAGTTTTGGCCCAATCTTCATGAAAATTCAGGATGTTTGTCTACATGATATCTCGGATGAGTTTGAAATTGGGTCATGTGGGGTCAAAAACTAGGTCACCAGGTCAAATATTAATAAAACCTTGTGAATATGCTTGAGGCCACATTTTTGGCCCAATCTTCATGAAACTTTGTCAGAATGTTCATCTTTATTCTATGACAAATGAGTTTGATATTGGGTCATGTTGGGTCAAAAACTAGGTCACCAGTCAAATCTGAGAAAATCCTTGTGAACACTCTAGAGGCAACAGTTTTGGCCCAATCTTCATGAAATTTTCCCAGGGTGTTTGTCTACATGGTATCTTGGATGAATTTGAAATTGGGTCACATTGTGTCAAAAACTAGGTCACCAGGTAAAATCTTAGAAAAACCTTGTGAACACTGTAGAGGCCACAGTTTCAGCCTAACCTTTATGTAACTTGGTCAGAATGTTTGTTTACATCAAATCTCGGATGAATTTAAAATTGGGCAACATAGGGTCAAAAAATAGGCAACCATGGCAAATTTTAGAAAAATCTTGTAAACACTCTAGAGGCCAACATTTTTGTACCAGTCTTCATTACACTTGATAAGAATGATGACTGCATGAATTCCAACTTGAGTGCAAAGTCAGGTAGGATCAAAATCTAGGTCACTTAGTCAAATATTAGAAAAACACTTTAGATGCCACATTTTTTGTCATCATTCCTAACACAGCAGTCTTACTCAGGTAAGTGACACAGGGCCATCTTGGCCCTCTTGTTGAGTTATTGCCCTTTTTAGCTCACCTGAGCACAACGTGCTCATGGTGTGCTTTTGTCCGGCGTCCGTCCATCCGTGCTTGCGTGCGTCTTGCGTCAACTTTTCCTTTAAACAACTTCTCCTCCTAAACCACTGGATGGATTTTGACCAAACTTCACAGGAATCATCCTTATCATGACCTCTATCAAAGTTGTTCAAATTATTTTGATTGGGTGAATAAGTAGGTCACAGGAGCTAAAAATATATTTTTAAAATGCAATCTAAGAAAATCTTCTCCTTCAAAACTGTAAGGCCCTAGAGCTTTAATAATTGGTATGTAGAATTGTCTTATGAACATCTACAAAAGTTGTTCAGATCATGACCCTAGTGCTCATGGTGAGCTTTTATGATTGCCTTTTGTCCGGCATCTGTCGTCCGTCCATCTGTCCGTGCGTTCGTGTGTCTTGCGTCAACTTTTTCCATTAAACAACATCTCCTTATCCGCTGAAGGGATTTTGACAAAATTTCACAGGAATCATCCTTATGATGTCCTCTAACAAAATTGTACAAATTATTATGATTGGTTGAAAAAGTAGGATCCACAAAGGCAAGATACAGTGGCTTGTTAGCAGCAAAGTTTTTCTCTTGCAGCTGTCTCAAGATGAAGATAGCATATGTGGTGCCCTGGCCAGGCACAAAGCTAAACTGCATAGAGTCGATGTTCACCATCCTGCGAATGAAGGTGTCTAGAACACGCTCCATTAATTTCAAAGCTAGATCAGTAAGCTTAAAGGGAAAACCTTGTAGAAACCATATGGCATTGTGCATGCAGCATTGTCTAGTGGATCATTACCGAAGTTTGTTTTTAATCATGGCCCTGTGTCAAAATTGGTCCCACTTTAAGTATGTTCATATTATAAACCATTGAAAGCAATATTTCTCAGGTGAGCGATTAAGGGCCATTATGGCCCTCTTGTTTATTTTTCAGGCTTAGTTTTTGTCACAGTGACCTTGACATATCACCTGTAGACCTCAAAACAGGGAAATTCGTAGGTCTTCACATGGGTTTCATATCTATAATCACTTCAAACATCAGTCTTCATTACCAAACATTTTCTTTAAAAATGAAATATTCTACTCTCCAACACATCTTCCATCAAGCAAGCATTCAGTAGGGGATGGCCATGTCAACATGGCACTTGTTAATTTTTAATTTTTCAATTTTTGTCAGGAGCATAAATTATAAACTATTCGAAGTATTGACTTGTAACTTAAATATAAATAGATGGTGAGATTGGGAAGTGCATTAACCAATAACCGTAACTCTACCCTTTTTTTTTTAAATTATCTC
>CM037787.1:53615932-53653439 GCA_021229015.1 Solen grandis | reverse complement strand
ATTGACGAAACAATGTATATTGCAAAATATTAATGAAAAAAAAAATTCTTTTTTTCTGAATATCAATTAACTAATAATTACAGATATAAGCATAAAAATCAAATGCATTATAATTAGTTTTCCCTATATTCTCTTCAAGTATGCATAGTTTAAGAACAGGTTTGTTTGTATGTGCATCTGTATGTGTAAGTTTATGCATATGTATGTATGGGCCCTCACGTATATATTTATGTGTGTGTGTGTGTGTGTGTGTGTGTGTGTGTGTCAGCATGTGTAACTATGTGCATGTTTATTCGGTTAAATAGATAAATAAGAAGTTACTGAGTGCTATTGTGTAAATTTGTGATTGAATTATATTAACGGAATTCTAATTATTTGTTATTGCAAATATTGTATACGCATGGGTTTAAAGCATCCTTTGTATTCTACAATGAAATATCTATAAATAAATCTCTATGTAAATGTTTATGATTAAAAGCTCGTTCTGTTTTACGTCCTATAACTATAGACAGTGGTTATCAATCTTATATATCTTTTATGCGAAGTGATGAACATGCACCCCAATTACACTGACTCTCAAGAATTACACGGACTCTCAATTATAGCAATGGCTAAATCAAGGAGGAATGGACCCAAAATTCCTCGGTATATTTTTTCTGGTCAGACTAGTTCGTAAATAATACAACATAGGTTTGAAGGATCATATTATTCGTGTTAGACACGTTTTACTGCCACTCGTTCAATCCTGGCAGAATCAAAGAAATATATTGCTTCACTACTAAGTTTGACTTAGACCAAACTATCTGTTACGATTACACAGAGAAAACCGACCATCCAAGATTAAGAACCAGCAAAATGTTCCCGATGCTACTTAATCACTTTAAAAACTGTACTATATCAACAATTTAGGAGCTACGTATAATATTGGCTGTGTAATACACAACTTTAGTATTGTTTGCGAAGTGATTGCACTTTAACAAAAATATTTCCAAATAACAAGGTAATAAGCTAATATTATTGGTAATATTAAAATCTAAAACATGGGATATCATATTTGTACATGGAATTGCGTTGTTGTATATTTCTTATTTAATGACACAGACTATGACTTTATATTAAAATAGCGTACATACCGTTTTGATGTAGTTCAGCCAGTCAGCTGTTGCTTTTTTATAATACGGACGTCGGGTCCGACGTTTCACTGCGAATAATAAATCTGTTAGAATATTACATGAAGTTCAAATGCAACTGTTTACATATGCATACTTGAATGGTTGTATGTAACGGTATGTTGCGAAGATTGGTGATTTAAATCGTGTTTTAATTATGATGAAATATTGAGCATAAATTAATTAAAGTAATTCTGTTTATATATGAACAAACTCCGTTTTTGTTGTCATTATTATTTCCAGACATGTTGGTCATATAATCCCTTGTAATCAAATTGTAATCAAATATGTGCCCTGTACTTACTTCGCCGTGCGATTGACTTTGACGCTTCTCCACTTTACTCTTCAACAAAAAACCTATATTCCAATCAACCTTATCGTTTGTCAAGTAGAACGGCGCTTTGGTTGACGAATGTGAACCATACCTCCTTAGCGTGAGGAATCAAATGCGCAGTTTAATAACTCGCGGAACTATGAATTTACTGTAGTTTTAAACGAAAAAGGTAGCACTTAAACTCGGGGTGTTTAATTTAATTGTGGTACTTCATGCAAGAATTATATAAAGTCTTCGAATATAATTTCGAAACCCACTGACACCCTCTGTAGGAAAATAATTTTTTAACCGTCTCGGCCGACACTTCCATCACAAAAGTTAACTGAGAACTGAGCAAAAATCAATAACTAGGTCAAGCCAAGGGGCGGAGCTACGTTCTGATTGGCATACACACTGCCTTTTTTTCTACAGTGAAAGGGAAAGCGACCGCAGTTTTATCGATGTAAAATTATTGGAAAAGTCAAAGTCAATTGCACGGCATAGTAAGACATGAAAGAGATCACCTCTTCACTGTATCAAAGGTGCAATTTAGATGGTGTTGAATTATATATATGTTGACATATAAAAAAATGAACAAGTCAACACCAACGACAAAAAATACAATATATCCAAAAACAACACTAAACGAATCACTTGAACTCAATAGCTAAACATAAAATTTTTCATCAGTACACACTGTTGAAAAGCAGATCATTGACAGTATCTTCGAAATAATAATCCATAACTCATAGAACTGGTTACCAGTTACCAATCGAGGAATACAAAACATCAAATAAGTTAAAAAAGAACTTGTTGTTGTTTAAATTTTGTCTGCATTAAATCAAGGTGTATAACTCTGCAAAACCAGACAATATTTAGTTAAAAAATAAATACATACATACATACATACATACATACATACATACATACATATAAATCCAATTTATCAAACATTTTTTCCGGAACATGTTACGTGTAACGTAATTCCCCGAAAATCTTCAATAATTTCACTGATTTCTTGCTGTGTTTTAGTTATTATCACGCTTTTCTTCAAGTAATTTCACTATGGAGGTAATATAAATACAAATTAAATGTAATCACCCTGATTCTTTAAGACGGGTAAGCTATTTATTTTGATGCAGCTATACTTGAAAACTATAACTTAATCGGAGAGACCAACCCCAATCCACTCCGCAAAATAAATAAATAAATAAATAAATAAATAAATAAATAAATAAATAAATAAATAAATAAATAAATAAATGAGAATGAAAAAAACAACAACAGAAAAACAACAACAACAAAACATTCAACAAAACTAACACACATGTTACATAAAAGTTACAATTTTATGCAGTGACTTGCGATTTGCAATGTTACGCATGTATTGAACCCTCTATTTGCTTTTAGATATTTGGACATTGATGCGAAAAAAGATCACTTCTTGGCCTGTGTTTAAAATGGGGATACCCTTATTGCTCAATATTGTTGTAGCTATATATGTATTGCGGCTGTTTTTCTTTTATATTAATTGTAAAAAAGAATATAACTGTACGTCTAGTCAGCAACAATTGTATAAAAGTAAACTATATTAACCGTAAATGTGCAGTTGTCATCTATCTAAAATATACTTTATACGCAGTTTTTTGTTTGTTTGTTTTTTGTTTTTTGCAAATATAAAGCCAAAATACAACCAAAATAGGCGGTAACGTTGCTTGGATATTAAAAAAATACAAATTTCACTTATATTGGAAAATCCGAGGCCTTGATTTGAATATTAATATAAATATTGGAAAAGTCCCCCGTGTTCGTTTAATCACCACATGAATCCCATGCTCGATTCCCGCTATGACTTAATTCTACCCTCACTTGGGTTAACATAATATACGAAACTATGTAATCAGGATGGTGTTTGTGAAAAGGGTTTTTTTGCGGAGAATATTTCGGAGATATGTGTTGTATTTAAGTGAATGAGTCTAATTTTCAGAGGGCTGACTGAAATAAATGTAAGTAACGGATTCCCTAATCGTTTCCCGTTCAAGTTTTCTTATTTGTTAATTTATTTGTTTATTTTTTTTCACACCTGGGTAAAAATACAATATATAACCAGGATTGTGCTTATAAAAGGGAGTCTAGAAGAAGGTTTTCCTGAGATTTGTGACAACTTCGCCGAATGTTCCTTAAGCTGAATGTACGTATGCAAAGACGAGTTGTTTGGCAAAAAAAACGTCAGAAAAGAATGAAATATTTCTTTTTAATTTAATATGTAAAAAATGCATATCTATCGGTTGAAAGAAAATCTACCCAAATCTGACGTGTTTCTACTTTTTTTTGATATGCATCAGATCTCTTAAAAGGACTTTTGTATTGCACTAGTAAGATTTTTTTTCTCTCGGCATTTACGTTTTGTATGTCAATAATAAAAAACGATAGTATGAAATGATTGTTTATGAAAGTCATTAATTTCATTCTTGAATAAAAAGCATGGCCTATGTTAAAATATCAATTCTAATTATACTTTTAATAAATGTCAGAAAAAGAAATACAAACAAACGTTATAACCATTGCATTATCATTTGTTGGTACAACGATAGGATAAGTATTTTTATAATCAGTTGTAACTTAAACACAACGTATCTTGTTACTTACGGAACACAATTCATTATAAAATATACGCATCACATTACGGTATACATAATTAAGGGCGTATGTGACAGTTTGCTAGATTTTCTATACATTTTCTGTCCCTGAATGTGATAATTTTAGCACTTTTAGGCAATATGCAAGGGCAGATAACTCAAAATAAATCTTACCGATACCCTTATATTATTTCTTATTAATGTTTGTAATTTCATTTTTTAGTCATTATGCAAAATTTAAAACCAACTGATGTTATAGAATTTCTGTTATGTTTAAAACTAAATATATCGCATTTTTTAAAAGGAAGATAGTTTAAGGAAAAATGATATATATTTGCATTAGTGATTATAGTATAAAATCTGTCGCATAGAAATTCTGCAAACTTTGTACAGAGAATAAAGTACCAAACATTGATGTTGACACCTTTCGAGGTGTTCTTTGCCATTTGTTTGAGTTATCTGTCTTTGAATATGGCATAAAAGTGCAAAAAATATCGTAGTAGGAAAAGTAGGAAATCCAATGAAAATGTTTCTTTTATGATTCTCTATAATCATGCAAAGTTTAAAAAAATATATTGAACCGTTAAAATTTTCCTTTAACTATATAGAAAATGTAGCAAACTGTCACATACGCCCTTTATGTTAACCGTAATGTGATGCGAATATTGTAATTCACGACATTATATAATGTCATCTCAAGAAAAAAAAAAGATCAAAATCGCACAGATATACATAACTTCGACATGCCACAAAATAAATAAACGTTTTTTTTTATGTTTCTTTTTATTTGCATATAAAATAAAATGATATAAATTAACAAGTATAGTCTAATTACTGTTACTAATTATTTTTAGTAAATCGATAAATTTATATATACATGCTTGTCCCTTTGTATCAAATATGCAACATTTAATACTGAAATGAAATTATTCTTCCTTTTCCCGAATATCACACATATGGCATACAGTCTCTCTATCTCTCTCTCTTTCCTGAATATCCCGGCTTTGGTTCGTAAATTACGTATACATATCTTAGTAAAATAGCGTCTCCACCTCTTGCACGAAATATTTTTTTTCCATCACCGAATGCGTCTACAGCTTTAAGAACATGTTTAGAAATTTATATGCGTTAACGTTTTAAAAGCAATTAGCAACTCATTGTTTTAAACACATTAATAAATCACTGACATGTAAATTTCGAAGATTTCTCAAGACATTATCATCTAGCAATACTTTTTTACCCCATTATCACATCCATTTTCAAAACCTGTATTCTTAAGATTATTAACATGTTTTAGTATGATATTCTCAAAATCAATTATTGTAAACAATATTGAACAATGTATCTATTTGCATACAGTTGGTAACGACCAGGTACGCCATATACAGAATCAGGGGAAGAGAGTTTTGGGTTGAAATGAAGACGTACGCATAGTGATATACTGCTTTGATATCACAGATATCTCTTCCATTTTTAATTGTAATAGGAGTATACATAATATGAATAATAAGTATTTCAAGGTTACTTCCTGATTTGATTTTAAATCACGTTTCTTTAAACATAAGTATTAACTTTATAAGATAAAGGTCAATGAAATAAACCAGATTGATCCATTGTTTTATCAACAGGATACCGAGGACATCTTGTTTATCGCATGTTCATAGTTAAATGAAATAAAAAAAATATATGAGTTTAAATGCTATTTCGAAGACTAACATTATTTTTTATATGGCATAATTAAATATGGACATGATGTGTTACTCACAAAACAAGGCTAACGTTTTATGGATCAGAAGAAACTATGTAACTGACGTTCTAGAAGCTGTGGAAAAAATACAATAACTCCAAAAATGTTTGTAGGAACTGTAAGCCATATTTAATATGTTTACTTGTTCCGACAATACTGTCACTACAGTGATTTGTCGAGGCTACTTTCAATAGCAAAAAGAGAACATTTTTGTGCATAAAGTTTTCCAAAAGTGTCTTATATGTTTATAATGGCAACAGCTGTACTAACTGAATGTAAGTTTTAAGATATTCGAATTCTTATTGTCGTCTGCACAACTTTCTCGGGTTTATATGATATTTGAAAACAAAAAATGTCCTTTCTATTGCACAGTCAATATGGTTCGATATTTTGGTTAAAATAACATCATTTATGTCAGCTCTTATTTATCGTTCCAAAGGAAAATGTTAAGGTTCAATACTATGCTTATTCTTTATGCACAATCTTACAGTAAAAAAATTGTAATAATAAGTCATGAAAACATACGACAATATTTAAATGAGTTTATAACACTTTTAAGACATAATGTTCACAAATCAACTTGTCAAATTATTTTCCTTGATCTTATTATTGTCCTTGAATATATGATATATATGCTTTATCCCCAAGATCATGCGTGATACACGATACACACTTCTCAAAGAAGTGCGAAAACTAGTTACTTCCTTATTCAAAATAAGAAGTTGCTTAACCTCTGTTTACTATGTCCTCTCGAAAAAAGCTGTGTTCAATAATTTAAAATCGAATCTTGCATTTGGATACTGAATCTATGGTAATCATTTGATATAAAATGTATTCAATATTGATAGCAGCATTACGAATACATTTTTGACGAAAATAATGATTCAATGCGATGAATAAAGATGAATAAACACAAGAATACAAGTACACGCCAAAGGGACAGTTGTGTGTGTTGACAAAAGAACAAACTAACGATGACAGCACTAAATGATATTTGTTTGGGCACCATGATTTCATATTAATGCTCCACCCCGAGAGAATTTCTCTTTTTATATTTAAACAGTACAATTATAAGTGCATCCATGTTGCAGCTAATTTACTCATAAATTGTCGTTGTAGATAGTGTTGACATACGGTAAAATGTATACTCTTTTTACAATATGACAAATACATTCATATTAAATCGATCAATATTTATTATGACTATGACCAAATTACCTGTCTGATCTGTTGCAAATATTTTCACGATAGTTTGACAGATGTTTTTTTTAATTTCTATTGCTTGTTTGTTTATTGGGTTGAACGTCCCGCCGACAGTTTTTCAGTCATTTGGATATTATATCTTCTTGAGACAGATAAAGTGCTATCACACTACAGTATCACGCCGTTAACCTGCGGCATGATACAACACCCGGTCACATGAACCTGACATCGAGACAACCAGTCCTGTAACTACCCTAATATTCTCAGCGACAAGAAAGGGACATATACTAGAGTTAAATAACTTTGGTATGTCCCACGGTCGTATATCATGCGTAAATGTTGTTCTCTAATTCATCATAGAGGCGAAGCTCTTCAAAAGCAATATAAACAAGATAACGTCATAACATTACAAAACAAGCAATGCGCATGCATATGATCGGCTTGAACCTATAAGTGATATTTAAAATTATAAAGGCACCGTGGTCCAGTGGTAAAGCACCCCAGGGCTGGTTGTGGGTTCGAACCCTGCTTTAGGCAAGAGTTTTTCCTTGCTTCCCCAGGCGCAAAGAACTGTTCCAACCCAAAAGCTTCCTAGACGGATTAGTAAATTATTTGACTTTGTAAGTTTAAAATTAATACATATTCAAAATGATACATCAGGTCTAAATGGCGAGTCCAATAAAGTACATCTTTACATAAACCTACACAATTTTGACAATATAAAAACAATGGAAACATTAATATACTAACGGTCCTACAGGCTGGATTGCATTTCAGTTACAATTATGATATTCACATTTTATCATTTTATTTCAGTTAAAATCTACATGTACCATGCTTTACTTCACTCGCGAGCGCTAATGTTCTAAGAGATAAAGCGACCACAAGGTGAGCCAGAACCACCAAGAAATGGCGAAGAAGGCCCCGTTTGCGATTCTGAGGTAGTCCAGATCCACCATTGTGTATACTACTTGTATTGGTAGAAAATATGGTATTAAATACCATTTAAATGTCCACAAATATAGTAGATGTAAGCATAACAACGATCATTGTTATTCTTTTTCCTGTAAACAAAGACATGGAAAACATAGGTGACAGTCTACAAAGTTTTTTTTTATTTGTTACTTAATTGACAATTGTGATAGTGGTTGTATTGGTGGTTATTCGGGTGTCAATTTTTAATGAATATGTGAGATTGGAAAATATGGACGACATAACTGATTTGTTAGCTGCAGAAATGGTGCAAGTAATACATTGACGGGTAATTGTTAATTGCGTCGCTTGCATAAATTAGAACTAGTTGATGACGAACTGTGAAAAATATTCCGGGTGTTTAATGGAATTAAGAAATGTAACTTGAGCTGTCTCAGGAACTGCTTTGCTACTGTTGAAGTCCCCAATATATAATACGAGTCACATTTTATTTATGTATGGTTTCAGAGCTTCATCAAATAATGAGTCACACCCGGAAAATGTTCATTATAATATACCAAGGGGTAAATCATTTTCCTATTATGACGACGTTGCCTATATTATGTATTAAGTAAAATTGGTAAAACATAAAACATGGACAGAATAAGTGCTTACATAACATTCCTAAATCAAATTAATTATCAAGTCATATCAAATTATTTAAATGTTACCACAAATCATGCGATAGTTACTCGTGTCATTGTTCTCAGTGCGATTGTTTTCGAGTTTGAATACATAATCACTATACTGCTGTATAATAAATCCAGCAGTTACGACAAAAAATAAGTCAGTTAAATGATGTCATGAATATAGATATCATTCATACAGGTGAATATTCAGTTTTCATCAGTTATTATAGGATATAACATATCTTTGAATAGAATTTCCAATCGAAAAGCGACACGTTATCACATAAGACAGGCACACATTTACAGAATAATTCCAATTCAGCGTTGCATTTACAAAGACAAAACAATATTTTCACAATGCCATTTTAAGATATGACTTTAATAAGTATGAAGATATTAGAAAACAAAGTTAATAACGTAAAAGCATCACGATGTTCTTGCTAATTGCCTTTTGTTCAAATATATGTTAAAGTTATAATAATATTTAATATGAACAGGTTTTCGAATCGAGAATAGAGATAATATTAGGTACATGTGTTGTAGTTTAATGTTTTATTCAGACGATACCAGCACTTCCTCAGTGTATAACATGTTACGTTGTGAAAACAACGGGGAGAATTCCTACAGCCAAATAAGATTGCTAGTGTGTAGCCAAACATGACAACGTACATATATAGTCACGACGACATATTATTTTTTTTAACTGATTCTATATTATTCACGTAAGGTAACATTAAAGTCATATTTGCTAATACATTTTAAAGGGGACAATTTATATAAACAGTCAACAATTGACATAGCATATTACATTTATATTCATATTATCACATGTATCGGTACTTACAGCATTCAAGAAAATACTTTACATAATATAAGAGACTTGTGTGTAGATCCATGAGAAATACGTCGAAACAATAATTTCCAATTTTATTTCTGAATAGTGAACACTAGTTCCTGGAGGAAATCTATTGGTGCACTTTGGCAAATAATAGGCTAATACACACATATAAATTACAAAAAAACTATTTTCAATATAAATTATGCAGAACATATCATTATGAACTGTGGCTACTTTTCCTGTCTGACAACGTTACACCCTGAAAATAGTCATTTTCTTTTTCAATGTGATTGCCTGTAGTGGTGTACTGCAGTTCATAATGTAATTTTAAATGCATCTACAAATATTGTGTTTTTCTTTTTAGTTAAAAAAACAACGACAACAAACCATTATGATAAGCATGCTATATGAAAAAAAGAAATCACCAAGATCTATATACAGTCCAGTCCCGTTACCTCGATATTGAGGGGACTTTACTTTTTGATCGAGGTAAGACATAGAACGAGCTATACGATGTTTTTATATATTTGGGATTTATTCTCTAGTTAATTACTTATAGGGTATCGGAGAAAAACATTAACTCGATATTTATTTCTTACATGTATTTTTATCATATTAATCAACTAGAAAACACATTGTAAAAGAGAAAAAATATCAAAGCACAAACGAAAATGCATTAGATAATGTTTAAAAAGCACATCTTTATAAAACACATTTAATGGGCAACATTTACATTGTATATAAATGTACGTACATATTACAAATGGTGGACGCCGTACAGGTGATCGTTAGATAAACACAACCATGACGTTTACCCTTAGCGGCTTGTAAACTTCACAAAAAAGTCCTTAATTGACTTCTGTGTCGTTCCGTTGAATTTCGACTTCGCTATGAATTTGTCTAGCTTCAAGCGTTCGTTTTACACCTCTACGTTCAACCGATCCAGTTATCCTCCCGGGTTGAGTACCGGGCCCTTCACTGGATTGTTCAGCTGGTAGTAGTGTATCGTTGGTAGACATCGTTGAAAAGTGGAGAAATTACTGATGTCCACTGTATATAAACATATTTGACACCAGACAATAATCACTCATGTCAGCAATTAATGCGGACCGCTTGTTACCGTCTGTCATCAGTTTGTTTTCACGAGGTGTTTTTCTAACGGTGCGAAGTCTCAGCTTGGTAATTGGCTTTCACACTTCGCCGGTAGAAGCCAATCAACCTAATCGACTTACAAAGGGTAATTATGTCTGATTTATCAATGTCGGGACCGGTAAATTAAATCGAGGTATGATTTAACATCATTTAGTACGATATCGAGTTATAAAAATATTTTAATATGGGATATATAGGCAGTAAAGTTGGGACCGTCACTCCTGATCGAGGTATGCATAGAAATCGACTTATCAAAAATCGAGTTAACGGTACTGGACTGTATTTACATTTTATTTTGCCATGTCATTGTTGCATTCATTTTCATAACTAACAGTAACTCAGTAAAGCTTCTGTAATGACAATATTCTGAATGGATTGTCGTTTCTTTGAAGCACAATAAGTAGATGGTATTCGTGAATTCAGAACTTATTTCATTGTAATATATTTGCCTAAACTCAGTCAATTTTTTTTATGAATCTCATCGAACTTATATGTCTCATAGATCATCGTTTGATTGATTGTCCTTTTATTGGTATTGGATATTATTTGTTTAAATCCATGTCAAGTGCATAATCTACAATTGCTCTTAAATTATATGTAAAATGTTTTTCCTTAGTCTCAGGAAATGTGGATTCCTTATAAGCAAAGTAGTTATATACCTCTTTCTTAAATAGATTAAACATTTTTTCTCTACTTTGATCGTTATTTAGATAACGATAGTTATAAGAGAAATATTAAGTTTAGTATTTTCATTTTTCTTTAGGTAAATGAATATTGAGCTTGAAAATGTTTTGAAAGAGCAAGAAACATTCAGATAAAGCCAAACCGAAGCCATTTATTTAACAATGAGAAATTTACTTAATCCTATGAAGGCTTATGACATCAATAAAGACATACATACATGTATATTTATACTCATTGATAGGTTTTGGCCCTTATATATGGACTGTTATTCTATCAAGTACGTTTCCGTTCACGAAAAATATAAATAAATAAAAAAAAATTAAAGTATGTCTCTTGTAACCTGAATATTTGTTTGTTTTGGGGTTAGACGTCCCAACAACAAGTTTTCTGTAATATGGGAGGATGCCTACCCGAGATAGATATAGTGCTGCCAAACTGCAATAGCATGCCGAAGATATGATACAACACAAGTCACATCAAGCTGACACCGGGCTAACCAGTCGTTGAGCTGCCCTGTATATATGCTGAGCGCAAAACAGGGAGCTACTAGTAAAAATTTCCACCCTTGGCTGCCGGGGCCAGTTCTGAAGAATGAGTCATTAAGGATGTTTGTCTTTTTTTATACTATACTGCTTATTTTAGTATAAATCATTAAAATATCAATTTTATTTATTACATTTAAATGCTTAACTGATATGGCATGGTCGCAGAACGATATTTTGAATTATTTTAAAAGAATACCGAGAAATCTAATGCAGTTCACAACTAGATTTTATGCTTATCATTACTGTGAAGTTTTATTTCAGTCCAGCAGAAAATTTCGGAAACAAAGTCTTAGCAGTTATAACAAAATATGCAAAAGTCCGTATCCACACTATCAAATTATCCAAGGGGAACATACCATTAAAATGCACTACTAAATTTGAAAGGATAATTCTAGGCAAATTCTTCTTATAAATTTAGAAGGAAACCGGGTTAGAATATGCACAATTAGGCTTTGTTTCATATTCTTCCATGAAATTTCATCGAAATCCGGTGATAAATCATGGAGATTAATTTCAGATAAGAAACCTTATGTTTGGATGCAGCATGCATTTTCCGGTTCCGGCTAAGATGGCCGTGCTATTTTTTCTGCTTGTGCGAGTGGTATGTAAACCGTGTTTAAAGGATGAATAAATGGATTTAGGAACTTTATACTGAGATACGATATAGTAGCTAAGTACCATTTATAAGGCGGTGTTGTCTTATTTAGGCATCTGACATGTTTTAGTGCTTATTTCGCTGTTTCTGTGATATTCTATGATATTCCTTTGTGTACAAGTTTCGTGAGCAGATTTTATAATTTTGTTACAGTGATAATTGATCAGTATCCAAGGGTCACGCTGCAGTTTTTTACATATGGCCCGCAGGCATGATCAAAGATCAATTGGTGGACAGTTATTCACGCCGTACTAGTTTTCTCATACTCAGTTAGAGTAATAAATCGATTGGCTTATGATAATGGCACATTCAGCGGATCATACGATGTCTGGTATTACTGTCCATAATCGCTTTGAGAGTTTGGCACGTGACAACGAGGAGACGAGAAATTCGAATACTGTGAGCATATCTCGGGAAGATTTTGTGCATAGTTCTATAGATAGTAAACTGGTGCACATGTTTGATGAATTAATATTTATCAGAAACGAGCAAGTTACCAACAGTTTGGCCCTTACATCTTTCCATAAGAGTTTAAATGAGGTAAATGACAAGTTAAATCATGTGATAAAAGTTACAAATAACCAAACAGACTTCATGAAAACGTTAGCATACAAATCCATTGATATGGAGGCTAGGGCTAGGCGTAATAACCTGATTTTCAGAGGTTTTGTAGAAAACACTGGGGAAATTTGCACACAGCTGATAAATGATTTCCTGGATAACAGATTAGCCATAGATCCAGATCACGTATATATTGCACGTGCACACAGACTAGGTCGACCTAACCCAAACAGACGTTTTCAAAATAGACCAATCATAGTGAACTTTAGAGACTATGGGGATACAGAACTTATCATGAGTAAAGTGCGCATGCTCAAAGGCACATCATTCTCTGTGGACTTTGATTTCCCGCGTGAGATTCAAGAGGCTCGGGGGCGCCTATGGCCTCATTTCAAAGAATTGCAACGGGACTACCCCAGATCCAGAGTGCTGATTGTGTATCCGGCTAAGCTAATACATGACGGTAGGGTTGTTCGAGATGAATTCCCCGAGTGGAACCAGTGTATAGGTACTAGTAGGATAGACATGTTGAAAGATATAGACAGCATTAAAAGCAATCGTGTCTATAGGTCACACAAGTCAGACACATCTAGTGTTAACATCGAGCAGCTACATGTCTTATGTGAGACTAACAAAGCAGATGCTTCAAAAGCGAATCTCAGTATACCGGTTACAGAGCCCTCTGTGGAAAACCGTCAGGAGGAGATGGAAGTGCATTCTATATTGACTTCAACTATGTCGAATGTCAATCAAAAGGTTCAAGAACCGGATGCTGCAGAGATCAACATAACAAGTGGTCCAGCACTCCATACTTCGGCATCAAATGAAGGTAGCCAAGAAGCGACAACGCAGGTAGACGTGGAAGATAATAGTGCGATATCTATACAAGGTAGAGCTACTGCTTCATTAATGTGCCCCCCATCAGAGGATGCACCGAGCCGAGGCCGGTCTCGTACATCACGTTCTGTGGCGAGGTCTGAGAAACGGACACAGTCTGCCATTCCGTATAGGCGACAGAGTAGTAGTAGGACTCGCACTGTGCCGAGTCAGGTTTTACCGAGTGCTAATAATAGTCCAAGTGCGACAGCAAGTGGTCAGCTGACAGGTGTGGGTTTTTCCACAACCGGCGCGCAGTCAAGTGGGAATGAGACCAGGAACTAGGACAGCGATAAGAAGGTCACGCTACGTTGTGCGCTGCTAAATGTACAGGGCTTAATTTCAAGGCGTACGAACAAATTACAATCACCAGAATTAAAGACAGTTTTCGAGTCTCATGATATTGTGTTATTAACCGAAACATGGACAAATGAACTTTCAGATTTGCATGTAAATAATTTTGAACATTTTGTTTTGAACAGGACAGAGAAGAAAAAGAATAGCAGGAGGTCGTCAGGAGGTATTATTGTTTACCTGAGGTCGCAGTATACCACGGAGGACACTTTAGTATTTTCAAGTAATGATGATATATTATGCATTAAAATCAGTGGGAACAGGTTAGGTTTAAAGAATGATTTGTTCTTTTGTTTGAGCTATATTGTACCAGAAAACAGCAGTAGACAAGATATGGTAGATGTTCATACTTTTGATAGGTTATTTTCGTTCATCACAGAGCTGAATTATAAAAATAGAAATGATTTTAATTTTGTATTGTGTGGAGATATGAATGCACACACATCAGATAACCCAGATTATGTTTTGAATGATACAGATTTAATAGATGTTTTACCCGTAGATTATCAGGTAGATGAGAATATGCGTGTTAAACGCAGTTCACAAGATAAAGGCCGATTAAATAATCACGGTACGATGTTATTAGACTTATGTAAACAAACAGGCCTACGCATTATGAATGGTCGATGTGGAGAAGATGTATGAGGAAATTATACGTATGTTGGTTCACGCGGTTCTAGTGTTGTAGATTATGTGATATCTACGCAGAATTTATTCAATAATGTTTTAAATTTTAAAGTCGAAAATCCCAATATCTTATCAGATCATTGTTTTGTGAAATTTTCTTTTGATTTTAGTGACCAGAATGCATCAGAAAAGGCTGATAATAATAATAAAGGAGAGACTATAAAATGTAAATATGTATGGAGTAATGCTAGTAAAGATATTTTCATGAATAACTTATCGGATGATTATATTAAAGTCAGGATGCAGAGTTTTGATAGTAATTTACAAAATGTTACTTGTGCAAGTGATATTGACTCTTGTATTGCTGAATTTGCAAGGATTATTGACGATGTTGCATTGCCACTTAAGCATACCATACATGTCGCCTCTGGCGAAAATACTATGTATACATCTGATAACAATAGACCGTGGTTTAATGAAGAGTGTTTTGAGAAGAGGAGGTTATTTTATAGTATGCTTAATTTGTACAGGACATGTAAAACGGATAACAATAGACTAAATATGGTTAGAGCAAGATCGCAGTATAAAACCTGTATACGTAGTTGTAAAGTAGAATATGATAAGATGCAAACAGAGAAGCTTATTCAAGCAAGGTTTAAGAATGCTAAATTATATTGGAATATGCTAAAAAGATGTGCACATGTAAAGCAATGCGGTGTACCTTTGAGTGTTTTTGAGAGTTATTTTAGTTGTGTAAACAATCCAAATGATCCATTTTTCACTCCCGATGAGGATATTATTTACTTTATTGAGCGGTATGAACGTAATGAGATGGATGTTATGTTTCAAGAGTTAAATGTACCTTTTAATTTAGAATCAGTATATGTCGCAATTAGTCAATTGAATCCGAATAAAAGTTCAGGTCCTGACATGTTGATAAACGAGTTTTTTATTCATGGCAAACATATATTAAGTGGATATCTGCTAAATTTATTCAACAAAATTTTTGATATTGGTTATTTCCCCGAGACATGGTCTGAGGGTTATGTTGTTCCGTTACATAAAAAAGGTAATTTAAACAATGAAAACAATTATAGAGGAATAACGCTTTTAAGTACTATTGGAAAATTATTTAGTCGTTTGCTTAATAACCGACTCAATGAATGGGCAACAAAATACAGTGTTTATATAGAGGCGCAAGCGGGTTTCAGGTCAGATATGGGGACAGTGGATAATGTCTTTGTATTACATGGTATAATATCACATATGTTGAATACAGGAAAACGTCTGTACTGTGCATTTGTTGATTTTACGAAAGCATTTGATTATGTTGTCAGAGATAATCTTTGGGCGAAGTTAATCAAACTTGGAATTCGAGGAAACATTTTCAATATTATCAAATCTATGTATAATGCAGTTAAATCAAGAGTAAAACTTAATAATGAATTAAGTAATATGTTTAATTGTTCTTTAGGAGTAAGACAAGGGGAGAGTTTATCACCATTTTTGTTCTCAATGTTTTTAAATGATATAGAAGACATTTTTATTAATAAAGGATTATCAGGGATAGATGTTAGTATGTTTAAAATATTTTTAATATTATATGCAGATGATATAGTTATATTTGCAGATAGTCGTGATGAACTGCAGCAGAGCTTGGATGCACTTTTAGTTTATTGTAATAGGTGGAAATTAGTTGTAAATACAAGTAAAACAAAAATAATGATATTTAAGAAAGCAGGAAGGCTACCTATTAATACTATATTTCATTACAATGACAGTGAAATTGAGATTGTTAAATCATTTACTTATTTAGGCATTGTGTTTAGTACAGGGGGGTCTTTTTCAGAGGCACAAACTGCACTGTCTGGTCAAGCGCTTAAAGCTATATTCCAAATGAATAAATATTTACATAAATTTACTGATATATCTGTAAAACATAAAATTGATCTTTTTGATAAATTGATTACTCCAATTCTTAATTATGGGAATCAAGTCTGGGGTTTTGCTCAGGGGAAATGTATTGAAAGGGTACATCTTCAATTTTGTAAGAGAATACTGGGTGTAAAGAGATGTACACAAAATGATTTTATATATGGAGAACTAGGACGAATGAACTATCAGTGTTTGCGATACTTTATGATTATTAAGTATTGGGTTAAAATATTACGGACGAATAATAACAAATATATACGTAAGGTCTATGAGATGCTAAAAACTGATGTAGAATGTAATCCTGATAAGAAAAATTGGTGTTCACTTTTGAAAGATTTATTATGCACTCTTGGATTCACTGATGCATGGTTGTATCAAGATATTGGTAACGCTGAACTGTTTTTATTACTTATTAAACAAAGAATAAAGGATCAATTTATTCAAAACTGGAATGGGAGGTTAAATGATTCTAGTAGGGCTGTATTTTACAAAAACATTGCATCATTTACATTTCAACCATATTTAAGTATAATACATTGTGCAAAGTTTAGATACAGTTTAACAAAATTCAGAGTTTCTTCACACAGGCTTGGCATTGAAACAGGTAGATGGTCAAAACCGAATCCCATTCCAATTAATGAACGTAAATGTTTTTACTGTAATGTGCTTGAAGACGAATATCATTTTATTTTACAATGTGGTCTGTATAATGAATTAAGGAATACATATATACCTAGATATTTTAGAATACGTCCTAATATGGTTAAGATGATAGAATTGGTGAATAGCCGAAGTGACACAGTCTTAAAAAGTCTTGGTATTTTTATTTCTAAAGCGTTTCAAACGAGGAATGAAATGCTTTATACTTAATGATACTCAGTAATTTTATACGTCAAATGTTTTGTAATTTATACGCTTTATTGGTAATAGCTTCTGTATTATACTCATACTTTATGTTAAGACATTGCTTGTACCTAAAATAATCATACTTAAAGGCACGATTTCATAATGTTTAATGTAGTTTATATATTAAGACTGAGATTACAATATGCCATATTGAATTCGCAGTTCTTGATAATACTACAGGTGAAAGCGAGTATCATGATATAATGCAGGTAAGTTTTATGCTCACTGATCCTTTGGATTTTGATGTAATTTTCTGTTGTTACATGTAATAAATAATAATAATATTTGTATGTGTGTATATTATGTATACATGTACATGTATTTGTATTTTAATTTCCAGCTGTCATGCCTATATTTCGTTTTCGGTAGGTATGTGGATGCTGGAATGTTGTTCATCGATTGCCTTGTAAAGATTTTGGATCAGTAAAGACTTACAAAATTAATAGTAAATAACGCAAATACATTTGTGTCTACAAATTATATCGGAAAGACTTGCATATAATTGAAAATGGTGCACATTTCAATGATATAATCATCAATTCTACATGTTTTTTTTTCTTTTGTTTTTTTGTCTATATATGTATCATATGTGTTAACTGTACATGTATATGTCCACTTGGGTCATTGACCTTCTGGATTTTGAGAAATAAAAACTTCTATCTAAACTTCATATAACAGTTCAAGTGATCTCGATACACTAATGTACATGTATTAAAACATTTATTAATATTATTATTTGCTTAAACAAGTATACCACCTCCAAAAAGCATCAGAAACAAGGAAATGGGAAGATAAAAGACTTGCGATGAAAGATATATAGCATATATCAATCTCTCTTTCCAGCCCCAATGTTATCGGAGAAGAGGACATAAAACGATTGATGTAGGTTACTTCCTGGTTTAAAACATTTTTAACAAAACGTTAAATTGACAAAATAAATGAAATCAGTTTGTTCATTTATCAGTAGGATGTACGAGACATTCTTATTACGACATTTATCATAAAATAGGTAACGATGAAAATGATATATGAACTTAAATGCTGCTGCAAAAATAGGAATAATTGTACATATGAGATTATTTTGTATGAACATGTCTTTTTCCTTATTAGGCATACTTCAGCCAAAGCAAAAGCTTAACAGATAAGATGGAACTGTAACTTACGTTCTAAAGTGTGTCTCCGGAATATGCGAAAAAACGACATGATATAAACATTAACTTCAATTTTAAAATACTTATTCATTCTGATTTTAATCTGTGTGTTTACGACATATACATGTCTAAACGAAACTGAAATAAGTTTACCTGACAGACACTTTTATAAGGTTTTCATTTCTAGATAGTAAAGTAATTCTTATGAAGTTATTGAATGGTAAATATTTTCTTACGAATGCGATTTGTATCACTCAGATTAGTCGGAATCGTAATTTGTTTTATTTTTTGCATATTATGTAAAACAATAATACGAGGTTAAGAAAAGTTTTATGTAAAGTATTAATAAATGCAACATTAAGTATGCATTTCTGTTCAACTTAATTATAATTTGGTATTTTGGTTAAATAACATTATCAATGGTGAAGCGTATTAACCATAAAATCAAAGTTAAACCTTTAATTCTATATGCATTATATTTGTTGTACAAACAATGAAATGAAAAACACAGTGAGTATTAAAGACTTTTCACCATTTTATATATATTTCGGAAACATTTTTTGCTAAAGGACGGTGTAATCTGTCATTAATTTAGAGAACTAGTGATTGTCCTCGGTCAAAATTTCAAAATTACTATTCAAGTATTTCTAAATGGATATTGTACGGGGAAACTGTAAATAAGGTTATGTGTGTGTTTGCTTATGTATTTCATGTTGATTTCAATATTGTGAACATCATATATTAGACAAAGACAAATAAACAACACGGTTGTTTAAAGATAAATGAAACAATACATGCACAAGCCTATGAACACATTTGTCTCTTTGACAAAAGAGTTACTCCGGTTTAAAAAATATTTGGGAATTTCTCTGCTATCTGGAGGTAAAAACAATTCTTTTCAGTTGCAAATTCATGGCGTCGCACTTTTTGTGAACTGTAGTGCATCGTGAAGCTATGATGGTAAACGTTTATTCGCAACCCCGGATTAGAATGGAAAACACAGCTATATATAAATGCATTGATAATACCAGTAACTGATAATGTATTATGTGTTTATACTAGGCATCACAGTCGAATGCTTAAAACATCTCCAAGGCTTAGTTTGTTTCGAACACTGATACACTCTTATACGTATCAAGGAATGCGTGTGTTTTCTTTTGATTTAAACAGTTAACAATGTATCGATGTCGCCGTAAATGTCTGTACGATTGTTGACGTATGCTAAAATGTGTTCATAGTTTTACATTATAAGTTTTAAATAAGTAAATATTGACGACAACAACACCGTTCTACTTTATTCATATTGTACTATGATATTTTGACAAATGGTTTATTTTTAAATGTTGTTCATACTCTCCGAACTCTTACTAAAATTATTTTCGCGGACCATTATAAACTTGGCTGAAATATCACCATAGTGCGTTATCTACAAATATATGACAATATGCTAAATTTAAACAACTGTTATGGTCATTCCATGAATTTGAATAATTATTCAACTTTTTACTCTTTCAATTAAGCGAGTGGCTACACACCTGTTCCTAATCGATGCATAATTAAGCCATCGATGCTACGTATTTGACAAATGGATTTTTAATTACACAGAAAGATTATTATATTTATGAAGTTCAGATTGAATATTTTTAACAATGCATTCTACAAATCACCATATAATGAATTATATTAACATTGAGAAAGATATAACTCATAACTTTGCTGTGATTATTTGTATTGGTAAACAGGTGCACGATCAAATGTTTTTCACACGATTTTTGACGGACGAATCAACAAGGGAAGACATAAAATCGCAGGTTTCTTTTTTCAGCTTTGTGTACTGACGTTACATGCGAGTTACACAGCATGTTTGCCGTGTACTGCTATCAAACAAAATTACCCAAACAGTTACTTCCTTATTGATCGTAAGAGTTATTTCGGAGGTAGTTAGGAGAACGGTTCGTTCCTTTCAATTTAACTTTCTAAAGACACAAAATAATGGATACTGTTGGGCAGGTATTTTGTCATTACTACGATTGTTTATGTTTTCGTGATTTATTTCATTGCAATTTAATTTAAATTCGACTGTTCACAAATATCAATGTAGATGGAAAGTGATGTAAGTTGTCGGTTCCTTTGTCCGTTATATAGGTAAAGTTTTTATTATAGTGTCACCCCTATTGCAAAGACCAGCCAAATTTGGTTTTTGAGACATTTCCTTGCTTTCACAATTACCTTCCAGGTTCCATTCATGTGCCAGGCACCAGGCGGGAAGAAAACTGGTATCCATTATTTAACTAGCTTGCGGCTCCACAAACGGTCATATCAAAACTGTCCTCTACCTGGGATCGAACATAAGACATCTAACTCCTGGTGCGGATGCCTTAACGACTAAGCCAAGGGATTGGTTTATTTAGTACTAACAAATATATTGAAGCTTATAAGTTTTGATCATAAAGTTTGATTTTTACAAAAATATATTAATAATTTATTTCAGATTACCATGTGGTTGTTATTTTTTCTACTAATATGCACGGCAGTTACAGGTATAACGTTGTTGTTATTTTTCTTGTTGAGAAATTGTTAAGAAAAAATAATAACGACTATAGAGGGTAGTAATTTTCGGCTTGCTTTTTTACTGTAAATAAGATAAAGATAAGCACAGAAGTCCCAAAGAGCTTATTTATTGAAGACCCATAAACTATGTCTGAACCCCGGTATGTTGATTATTCATTAACGATGATATATTATTGAACTTTGATATCACATATTAATAATAATAAAAAATAAACCCAAATTTTCTACAAATACAAGCAATAGAATAACGGCCAAATAACCCATAATAAAACTTTCAGATTATATTTTTGTTACAGTCATGATATTTATATTTTATCTCTATTTTCAGTTCCCCAGAATGACATCCAGTGTAATGAGACTAACCGTAAATGTGCAAATAACACATGTTCAGCTTATGGAGACTGTACAAAAGGATGTAAATCCGAATTTCCAGGTGAACAATATATGACATATTTTATTTTTGACAAAGCAGCCTCTATTTAAATATATGTCAAAGAATTATGAAATGTTCTATTAAATTAAAAATGTTTATTCTTAAAATGTCGAATTTAACACACATACACAAACAAGAAGAAAAATAATCAACTATAATTATTAACATTGTTATTTCAATTATTATATGTTATTTATTATTATAAAAAAGTGATTGTAGCTTTTAGAACTTGAATTTTCTATATGCAAATTAGATTGCATGATATATTTCTTATGCAATATATTGTCTAAGATTATTTATTTTTTGGAACAAAATTTGAAGTGTGTTTAATTTTTCACATTTTCGCATATTAAATAAGCAGATTATGACCACGTGTATATAAAAAACAATCTTCTATCAGAGTGCCGAGTAGTTAGCGTGGTGGATGAATTATGCGGCATGTCCGACTGTAAGTGTTGTGCAACCAACAAATGTTCGTCCAACGGATTCTGCACTGATGGATGTAAGCCTGGGTATCATGGAGGTCGATGTAGAAGTAAATGTCCAATCAATTGTAACACCTGTACTGACCATCCTGACGTTGGTCCCGACAGACCTGATCTTAACTCGATAGGATTTTGTACAGAATGTAAGGAAGGTCACTACTTTACTGATCAGTTGTACCAGTGTCAGTCTACTTGCTCTTCCGGATGTAAAACTTGCATTTCTGAGACAAATTGTACACTGTGTCGTATTGATTACTACCCGGATTTCCATAATCCTGGTAGTTGCATTGATTGCCCAAGCGAATGCAGTTCTTGTAGGGAAGCTAATGGATGTTCATCATGTATACCTGGTTATTATCATTCTTTGTCTCAAGGACTCGGTCGTTGTGTAAAGTGTCCGTATAATTGTGCAACTTGTGAGTCAGACGCCACGTGTATACTTTGCAATAATGAACATTATGGAACAATTTGTGAGTTAGAATGTTCTAATGGTTGCTTGACAACGTGTCTTAAAGAAAATGGAACCTGTCTTTGTAATGCTAATTTTGTTGGGGATAGATGCAATTCTTGTGTCACAGGAAAATTCGGGAATGGCTGTACAGAAACGTGTTCTAAATACTGTCAAAACTCTGAATGTGATAGATTATCCGGTAATTGTTACGCTTGTATTGGTAATCATGCTTTACCAAAGTGTGAAAAGTGCATCAATGGATTTCATGGAAAAGTCTGTGAAACTGGATGCCCTAGCAACTGTTTGAATAAAATTTGTGATCAATTCACCAGCAAGTGTAGTTCAGGGTGCACAGGAAATTTTAATGGCGATACGTGTGATGAATGCATAATTGGCAAGTTTGGAAATGAATGTGCAAACGACTGTCCCAAAATGTGTTTTGACAACACATGCAATAAAATAACTGGACATTGTTCAAGATGTATATCAAATTTTACCGGAAATACCTGTGAAGAGTGCATGAATGGTATATATGGACTTCATTGCAACCTTTCCTGTCCACCCCATTGTAAAGGTAACGTATGCTTTAAGAAAAATGGCACCTGTAAAATCGGTTGTGATCATGTTTATTCTGGGGATAAGTGTTGCTTAAATAACTCCTACTGCGACATATGTTCGTCATTTCATGAGTGTGAAAGTTGCATTGATGGGAATTATGGACATACATGTGAAAATAATTGCTCAATTAATTGTAAGCAAAGATCCTGCGATAGATATAATGGCACGTGTTTTGGCTGCAACGATGGTTTCCAAGGACAAAATTGTGTTGATTCAATGTCACAATCCAATGAACAAGAACAAAATAGTGTAGCTGTTCCGGTTGCATTCACATTAGGCGGTATGGTGGTTATATCCTTGATAACGATGCTTATTGTCTTCTTTTATCGAAGAAGGTATGTATTTGAATGTGTGCTAAATGACATTGTTATACTACCTTATCATAACTGTGTAATGTAGCTTTAACAAATCGTTCATTTTCGTACTAGACTAAAAATATGTTTGAAATTTTGGTATTTATTGTCTTATATAATCTGCCCACCATTTTTCCGTATTAAAAATCAATCCTACCTTTATTATCAAATAATACATGTTCTACCATGTTGCTACAGTCACACGTGTTCCTAATATGACCCTAATAGCGATACATATGGTCCTCAATTGTCGGCATAGGAGTGTAATTAATAATGTGCTTAATACCACATTATTTTATAATACCTTAATCGTCATTGAATAAATAAGTCATTGTTATGGTTCATTTCCCGTTTTGATAGTTAAGACTACCTTTAATAAATAATGCATGTTCTACCAATTACTTTTGTCATACTTTAAATATGACTTGAAACATGAGTTTGTATATGTTACATGATTGACATAATATTTAAATGTCTTTGTTATTTAATGTCTCGGAACAAATTTAAATGTGAACTACAATCATAGATATTGGTGGGGGGGGGGGTATAAACATGCTGCAATTAAATATTTTTAAAACTATATGTTTTAAAAATGCCCTAACATGTCTGTATTTCCCATACTAATAGTCGGCGGTAATGCCTTATTGGTAGACATTTGCAATCAGTACATTGGCGTAAATATATTGCTTTTATTCCTTCATTTAAATTTGCTAGTTAATGCCGAGCACAATATATTTAATTAATTAATTTTCTTTTAACATATATGTTCTAGGTTATTTATACTTTTTGAATATGTTTAAACTAACATTCATCTTATGAATAATAATAGAAAAGCATATTGCTGTATTATTATTTACCTATATTCGTGATCATTTTTTGTCAAATTTTAAAATATGCATTAAACAAATTCTTGAAATAGAACTTACAAGTAGATTCCTAAACAACTGTTTTACACCTGTGAATGCAGTTTTCGTTGCAAAGGAAGTATTATTTTCGATAAGTGTAAAGAAAACATTTTGGAAAGATTAGACAATTATGTTGTCGAAAATGTCTAAAATAATTGCAACAGTAATAGTAAAAGGTGGAGCTGGAAAATGCACGTAATGTATTGATAGGAAATACAGCATTAACTGCCAGTGAAATGTCCACTTATATGGCATATATGTAAAGGTAACAGTGGTAATTGTTAGATGCGTTCCTGAAATAAAACACATGGAAAAAGTGTGAAGCTTACTGTCTCTTTAACTGCATTCATGTTATTTATTGCCATAGTGACGTTCTTTGTGATAGTGGTTGTATGGATGGTTATGTGAGTGTCAAAGTTAACGAATAAATGAAATGGAGAACATGAAGAAATGTTGCAATAAAACTGCATGAATCAAACAAGAAAAAGACTGACGGGTAATTGTTCAATGTGTGGCTTGCATAAATCAGATCTAGTTGATGACAAGCTGTGAAAACTCCGGTTGTTTAACAAATTGAAATGTTACTTTAACTCTCCCAGGAACTGCTTAAAACAACAACAAAAAGCACGAGAAAGCCCAAATATTTTAAGAGATTTACATTTAATTTATGAATGATTTCAGGGCTTCGTCAAATCACCAGGCAATGACGGCAAATGTTTATTATAATCTACCAAGAGGTAAATCAAGTCTTCTATTATAACGACGCTGTATATTAAATGAAATTTGTAAAACATTACACATGGAAAGAATATCAAGTCATATCAAATTCTTAAAGTGTGCACACAAATCATGCGACATTTTTACGTCTCATTGTTCTCAATGCGATTATTTTCGAATTTGACATCATAATGACTAAACTGTGGTTTGATAAGGCAATCTATATTTAAACTAGCAATTGATATCTGGAATTTATCCTAAAATATAAGATGGCTTTCATTTATTTAAGTATTTGTTAATTTTGTCTTGATTGTAGGAGGACATACTCAAAAAGACACAGAAGAGCATGTCATGGAAGATTTGAGACGCGAAAACAAGCGGTTACGACACGAAATAAATCAATTAAAGGCTGTTATGAACATAGATTTCATTCATACCGGTAAATATTTATTTTCATCAGTTATTATAATATACATCATATTTTTAAACAGAGTTTCCAATCAATGCTCGACACGTCATCATACAAGACAGTCATACTTTTGCAGAATAATTTCAATTCAGCGTTGCATTTTAAAAGACAAAACACTGTTTTCTAAATATATAACACCAAAACATTGCGATTTTCTTGCTGATTTTGTTGAAATATTTAAATTGTACTAATAATACTTAATATGAATTAGTTTTGTAATCGGCTTAGATAATATACAAGCGATGTATACTTTAAGAGCTCGATGAAGAGGATCATATATATGCAATTGTAGATTGATATTGATACATAGTCAAAAATTTGAATTCTAAGTCAATGCCTATCTTTGAACGAGCTGCTTCAATTAGACGGGTTTTTACATAAATATGCAAATCAAAAGATAATAAACTAATAAACGATTTTTTTTTCAGAAGACACCAATACTTCTTCAGTTTATACTATGTTACGTCATGAAAACGAAGGAGAGAATCCCTACAGCCAAATAAAGACTGCGAGTGTGTAGCCATACCCGAGGAGTAGAAATATAGTCACGACAACATATACACCTTTTTCAAACTGATTATAAATGAATTACGTTATAGATTATACTATAATAAATTTTAATAGTTTTTTTCAAGCGGACATTTTATAAAAACAATCAAAACTTGACATAGGATATTCATATTATTACATGTATTTGTACTTATAACATATCAGAATATATGTATCATGAGAAAAAAAAACACTTAAGTAATAGTTCACTGCATAATTAATACGTTGCATCAATTATATAAACATTTCCTATTCCTGTGTGATATATCTTTTTTCACTTCTTTTTATAATTTTCATTTTTTGTCTATATTCATATACATTTTCATTGTTATATAAAAAAACACACCAATCAGCTGCAATTTATCCAATAACGGAAATTGATATATAAAAGCGTTTTATGCTTTCGATCTAATTGTTACTTTATATGTGTTGGACATGCAATTGTATACACATGTATCTGTTGAATAAAATATGTTTAAAATTTAGTCCTTTAGTACCAAGAATTTTTTTTTAATACCAATTAAGGTTTGATTCCTTTTGTTGCTAGTTCAACCCTTCTGTTTTAGGTTAATCTTTTCTAAATCCTATTTACGTCATGTCAAATCTTGTAGGTAGAAGCATAAACTAAGTTGTTGTATTCTTATTTATGGGAAAATATTTCGTATGTTATGAAAAATTACATGACCAAATATCAAACATAGCATTGGATTAATATAAATGGAAAACAAAGAGTTTGTTTACATTACTTTGTCATGGGTGATCACATCCTGGTTGAAGTTAACACACTTTCTGAATATGTTTGAAGGATATATGATCATAATGTATGACATTTATATATTTATTTGTGAAAAAAATATAATTTGAGATTCTATCAGCCATTTGTATCACAGTTTTCATCTCGCTGAAGAATATGAATAGTTTAACCCCTAAAGTAACATATAGTTCTTCTTTTAATTTTCATTTTTACACTTTTAAATTAAGATTTAAGAATAGCATTTGCATTAACATTTTCCAAAAATAATTGATCATTTATTGCAAATTCAATGTTTCCTTTATCAATTATTTTATACTATTTACAGTTTACCCTGATAAACAATAATGTTGAAAAAAAACTCCATATTTTTTGTAACAATTTCCGTATTTGAAATCCTTTAAATATTCATTTTCAAATTTCCTTATTTTATACCGCGACTAATATTGGATAAACATTTATTTCTAAAAATATAAATAGTAAATATAATAATGATGTATTTTCTCAAGTAATAAATATGTTATTATTTAAGCATAATAAAAACAAATCTTGATTCCACTAGCCCGACCGACACTATGTTTTTGTACCGACCCTTAACTTTTTCCCTAGCATTTAGGTTATCACGGTTGCAAAACGCTTTTTTTTCGTCACCGTAAGGATAGGCAGAAAACAAGTTAAAAAAATGCTGACTTCCCGACGTTATTTTTTTTTTCGAGATTTAAGTGGACATAAACAACTTAACTTTTCTTGCCTGATCAAAACTATCCAATCCACCTTGCTGAAAAGAAATAATTCCTCGTCATGTGCATATCCTGCTATTGCCCTCAAATTCTATGTAAATATTTTTCCTTGGGGGTTCATTATAGTCAAAGAATAGCTATACTTTTTTTCTTAAATAGCTTAAACTATTTTTTTCTATTTTGATCGTTATTTACACAACGATAGTTATAAGAGAAAAATTAAGTTCAGTAATTTTAATTTCCTTAGGTAAATGTATATTGAGCTTTAACATGTTTTGAAAGAGCATGCAACATTCAGATTATATCACACCGAAAACATATGTTGAGAGCTTTTCTTAATGTTGTGATAACTTAAGACATCAACTAAAATATACATATGTTAATTATGTTGATAGGATTTAGCCCTTATACGAGTAAAAGGTAAAGGTAAAGTGCTTGTCTATTATAGTGTCACCCCTTTTGAAAAGGCTACCCAAATCTGACTTATGAGATACCTCTTCGCTTTTACAATTCCTTTCCCGGATCTCTTTTATATGCCAGGCACCAGGCAGGAAGGCAACTGGTTATCATTATTTAACTAGCTTGCGGTTCACCGACCGGACGGAACGGTCCTCTGCCCGGGATCGAACCTTCGACTCCCCACTCCTGAAGCGGATGCCTTAAGCACTAGGTCACAGTATTGGATTATATACAGACTGTCATTCAATCATGTACATTTCCGTTCCCAAATATTTTTTTTTTGTTTTAAAAAAATCGAAAGATACAGTCAAAGTATGTTCCTTGTAGTCTGAATAATTGTTTGTTTTGTAGTTTAACATGTTTTCAGTATTTTGGAGACGATGTCTACTCGAGACAGATATAGTGCTGCCACACTGCAATATAGTGCCGTAGACATATGACATGACACAAAACCAAGTCACATCATGCTGTCACCGGAATAACCAGTCGTTTAGCTGACCTGTATATATGCTGGGCGCAAAGCGGGGAGCTAACAGTACAAATTTCTACTCTTGGCTGTCGGGGACAATCCTGAAGAATGCGTCATTTAGGACATTTATTTGTATTTTAACATACACTATACTAATTATTTTAGTACATAATTATAATCTTGTTTATATTTATTACATTTAAATGCTGAAATGATTTGTCATGGTAGCAGAACGATATTATGAATTATTTTTAAAGAATACCGAGAAAGCTAATGCCAGTCACAATTTTGTTTTATGCTTATCAATTATGAAGTTTTATTTCAATCAAGCAGAGAATTTCGGAGGCAAAGCCTTGGCAGGAATCACAATGTATGCAAAAGACCGCAACCACACCAATAAAATATCCATCCGAGTGTAACTTGCCATTAATATGCACAACTTAATTTGAGATTATAATTCTAGGATAATTTTCTTAATTATTTTCATAATCTTAATAAAAAAAATTAGAAGGAAACCGGGCTAGAATGTGCACAACTAGGCGTTGTTTCAAATTCTTCCGAAATCCGGTGATAGATTTTGGAGATTATTAACAGATAAGAAACCTTATGTATGGATGCTGCATGCATATACTAGTTCATACGATCACCAAATATTGATATATTATTGAGCATGATTGTAATATTTTATCTAAATTATTCTTTTCTTAAAAAGTATAGCCCCTCCAAAAAAACATCAAAAGTAAGGAAATGGGAAGATAAAAGATTTGCGAGCAAAGATGTATAGCACATATCAATATCTCTTTCCATCGTCAATGTTGAACGAGAAGAGTACATAAAACGAATAAGATTCTCTTCAGGTTACTTCCTGGTTTAAAAGTAAATTGCTTTTGATAACACGATCTGAACATTTATTTCCTTATTTATAGGGCATAAGTGAAATAAGGAACATTTATAACAAACAGTTAAGTTGACAAAATAAATTAAATAAATTCATCCATTTATCAGCAGGATGTATGGGACACTTCTTATTAGGTCATGTAGCATTAAATAGGTAAAGATGAAAAAAATATATTAACTTAAACGCTGTTTATAAACTGTATATTACGTTCTAAATTGTGTCCCCGGAATATGTGGAAAAAAACCCATACTATAAACACTGACTGTAATTGTATCATACTAATTCATAATAATAATTAATAGGTATTTTACGACAAATACATGTCAAAGTGAAATTGAAGTAGGTTTATCTGATAGGCACTATTAGAAGGTTTAGATTTCAAGATAATAAAGTATTTCTTATGAGACTATTGAATGGTAAATGTTTCCTTCCGAATATTGTTTTTATCACTCGGATTATTCAGAAATGTCATTTGTTTTCTGCATATTATATAAAACAATAAATGCGATTAAGAAAATGTGTATGTAAAGTATTAACAAACGCAACATTTAGTATGCCTTAGTCTTTAGATAAAAATATTTCGATATTTTGGTTAAATAACATTTCCAATGGTAAAGCGTATTAACCATAAAACCAAAGTCAAAACTCTAATTCTTTATGCATTCTTTTTTGTTGCACAAACAATGAAATAAAAAACACAGTGAGTATCAAAGAATTTTCACCATTACATATATATATTAGAACATAATTTGTCAAAGGACGGTATTATATGTCAGACATTGAGCCAACTAGTGATTGTCCTTGGCTATTTGCTTTTTCAAGCTCGTGCATAGTTAAAGATACATGCCTGTCATAAACTGCTGTATACAAGATAATCTCTGACACGAGACGAAAAAATTGCCTACAAAAAAAATGTGTCTACTCATTAAATACTAATGTTTAATTATTCCTAAATGGATATTGTAGTGGAAACTGCAAATATAGTAACGTGTGTGTGTGTGTGTGTTTAATGTTGATTTCAATATTTTGAACATCATATATAAGACAAAGATAATAAACAACACGGGTGTATAAAGATAAATGAAACAATACATGTACAAGCCTATTGACACATTGTCTTTTTTACAATAGAGTAACTCCAGAATTAAGTAAATTTGGGAATTTCCCAGCTACCCTGGGGTTCAAACTTTTACGATTACAACTTTGCGGTAGTGCACAGTGAAGCTATAACGTTAAAACTTTGTACTCCCGGATTAGATGAGGAAAAAAACACATTTGCTGGGTTCCGGATAGCATCTTTATATAGAAGCATTGATGATAGTAATAACTGGTATGCGTCTGTACTAGGTGCAAAGTCTTCAAATTTTATTCTTCATGAGTGCAGTAAAAAGCTGAATAATACAATTAAAGCAGCCTTTCACCCTCATGCCAATATGACAAAAACACAGCAAATGCATATTCTTACAAGAAATACAGACTGTGTATTAACAAATACCTCACAACAGTCCAACCATAAACAAAGACAATTGAGTGGATTTCCTGCCCTGAGGATTGTACCTCTATACATTGACCACCTATCTACGGAGACCACCTAATTACAGAGGATTTTTCTTAATGGCCACTGTTTACAGGTTAAACTTTATAAACCATATTAACATGCAGTGTGTTCTTACAAACTTCTCTGATGTCATGCCACTGATTTTTTAATTGCAAGAAGACATTATCCTTAAATTAATATTAACTTATTTAAATAATATTCATAAATTCATAATGCAAAAGGGAAAATATCCATTGAAATATAAGTGAATACATTGCTGCTTTTCCGTGACTTCTTATTTTAAAATGGTATCATTAAAGGCCTTAATATTTTGACATAAACCTCAATAGTCTATTTCTTGATAACTGCTACAAATGTTATCTCCCCTGATTTTTTAGAAAATGCATAGAAAACACCTTCGTATCCTAAACTAGAAAAATCACAATTTCCAAATAAAGACAAACTCCTAGTATTATAGTATAATGCACATTAAAACAACTAAACTGCAGGTAAAGGCACAAAGGCACAACAGACAATGGTTTAAAGCTATGGTGTCACGACTGGACACACTACTTTATTTATTGCTTTAATTGGGGGTATATATCAATTGACATAACATGTTAGGGCTGTATGCTATTAAAGAAGAAAATGAAATATAATATTCAAATGACTTTGCTCTATTACTTACACCATGGGGGCCACAAAATGCAATTCTGCATTAAAGTTTTTTTTTTTCCAAAGTGGATGCATATGGATGCTGATGAAAAGGAAGTAACTCATAACAAAAAGGACATGGTCTAAAACACTGACCAAAGCGCAATCACAGCCAGCAAGTTAAAAAATGTGAAATCACACTAGGCACCAAAGTCGAATGTTTCAAACATCACTAAGGCTCGTTGGTTTGTGTCGCACACACGAATATATGTGTTTTCTTTTGATTTAAACAGTAAAATAATAGAAGGTATCAATTTCGCCAAAACTGTCTGTACGATTGTTGACGTATGCTAAAATGAATTCAGTTTTAGAGTATAACATAAGTTTTAAATAAGTAAATACTGACAAAATACCTTTCTACTTTACTCATATTGTACCAAGATATTTTGACAAATTGTATATTTCTCATAAATTGTTTATTGTTATCTCTTTGAACTCTCTAAATTTATATTCGCGTATCATTCGAAGTTTGATTGAAATATCACCACACTGCAATATCTACAAATATAAGAAAATAAGCTTCATTTAAACAACTATTATGGTAACTCCAAGAATTTGAATTTTTATACGCATTTTTTACTCTTTCAATTAAGCGAGGGACTATACATCTGTTCTTAATCAATGCGTAATTAAGCCATCGCCATCGATGCGACGTATTTAATAAATGGATTTTAATTTCACATGAAGGGAATTATTTTCTTGAAGTTCAGACAGTTCAGATTGAATATTTTTAACAATGCATTCTAGAAATCGCTATATAATTAATTATATATTATCAACGAGGGAGACACTGGCCATAACTTTGCTATGAATCTTTGGAAAACAGCATGTGTACATTAAACCAAAATGTTTTTCACAAGATTTTTGACGGACGAATTAACAGGAACAGACATAAAATCACGGGTTTATTTGATTCAACTTTGTCTACTAACGTTACATGCGAGTTACACAGCATCTTTACCGTGTACTGCTATCAAACAAAACTACCCAAACAGTTATTTCCGGATTCGTTGTAACAGTTGTTTCGATGGGAGATATTAGAACGGTTCGTTCATTTGGATTTAACTTTGAACTCAAAATAATGGATACTGCTGGACAGGTATTTTGTCAAAACTAAGCTTGTTTATGTTTTAGTGATTTATTTCATTGCATATTTCGATTGTTTACAAATATCAAAGTAGATGGAAAGTGATTTAAGTTGTCGTTTCTTCTTTCGGTTATATAGATAAATTGTTAATTATAGTGCCACCACTCTTGAAAGGGTCAGGCAAAATTGACTTATGAGACAATTCTTTGCTTTCACAATTATCTTCCAAGCACCAGGCAGTAACTGGTAGTGCTTACCAAACGGTCATATGAAAACGGTTCTCTACCTGGGATCGAACCTTCGACCACCCACTCACGAAGCGGATGCCTTAACGACTAAGCCAAGGGATTGGTTTATTTAGTACTAACAAATATATGGAAGCTTATTAGATTTTGATAATAAAGTTTGATTTTTACAGAAATATATTATCAATTTATTTCAGATTACCACGTGGTTGTTATTTGTTCTACTGATATGCACGGCAGTTACAGGTATAACCATGCTTATATTCTTTTGTTGAGAAATTGTTGAGAAAAAATAATAACGACTACAGAGGGTAATAATTATCGGCTTGCTTTAAAACTGTAAATAGGATAAATATATACACAGAAGTGCCAACAGCTCATTTATTGAAGACTCATTTACTAAGTCTTAATCCCGGTATGTTGATAATTCATTAACGATGATATATTACTGAACTTTGATATCACGTATTAATAATAAAAAATAAACCCAAATTATCTACAAATACAAGCAATGGAATAACGGCCAAATAACCCATAATAAATCTTTCAGATTATGTTTTTGTTACAGTCATGATCTTCATATTTTATCTCTCTTTTCAGTTCCCCTGAATGACATCCAATGTAATGAGACTAACCGTAAATGTGTAAATAACACATGTTCAGCTTATGGAGACTGTACAAAAGGATGTAAATCAGAATTTCCAGGTGATCAATATATGAGATATTTATTTTTAACAAAGCAATTTCTATTTAAATATATGTAAAATAATAATTAAATATTCTAATAATTTAAAAATGTTTATTCTTAAAATGTCGAATTTAACACACATACACAAACAAGAAGAAAAATAATCAACTATAATTATTAACATTGTTATTTCAATTATTATATGTTATTTATTATTATTATTTATTATTATAAAAAAGTGATTGTAGCTTTTAGAACTTGAATTTTCTATATGCAAATTAGATTGCATGATATATTTCTTATGCAATATATTGTCTAAGATTATTTATTTTTGGAACAAAATTTGAAGTGTGTTTAATTTTTCACATTTTCTCATATTAAATAAGCAGATTATGACCACGTGTATATAAAAAACAATCTTCTATCAGAGTGCCGAGTAGTTAGCGTGGTGGATGAATTATGCGGCATGTCCGACTGTAAGTGTTGTGCAACCAACAAATGTTCGTCCAACGGATTCTGCACTGATGGATGTAAGCCTGGGTATCATGGAGGTCGATGTAGAAATAAATGTCCAATCAACTGTAACACCTGTACTGACCATCCTGACGTTGGTCCCGACAGACCTGATCTTAACTCGATAGGATTTTGTACAGAATGTAAGGAAGGTCACTACTTTACTGATCAGTTGTACCAGTGTCAGTCTACTTGCTCTTCCGGATGTAAAACTTGCATTTCTGAGACAAATTGTACACTGTGTCGTATTGATTACTACCCGGATTTCCATAATCCTGGTAGTTGCATTGATTGCCCAAGCGAATGCAGTTCTTGTAGGGAAGCTAATGGATGTTCATCATGTATACCTGGTTATTATCATTCTTTGTCTCAAGGACTCGGTCGTTGTGTAAAGTGTCCGTATAATTGTGCAACTTGTGAGTCAGACGCCACGTGTATACTTTGCAATAATGAACATTATGGAACAATTTGTGAGTTAGAATGTTCTAATGGTTGCTTGACAACGTGTCTTAAAGAAAATGGAACCTGTCTTTGTAATGCTAATTTTGTTGGGGATAGATGCAATTCTTGTGTCACAGGAAAATTCGGGAATGGCTGTACAGAAACGTGTTCTAAATACTGTCAAAACTCTGAATGTGATAGATTATTTGTATTGGTAATCATGCTTTACCAAAGTGTGAAAAGTGCATCAATGGATTTCATGGAAAAGACTGTGAAACTGGATGCCCTAGCAACTGTTTGAATAAAATTTGTGATCAATTCACCAGCAAGTGTAGTTCAGGGTGCACAGGAAATTTTAATGGCGATACGTGTGATGAATGCATAATTGGCAAGTTTGGAAATGAATGTGCAAACGACTGTCCCAAATTTTTAAAATAATAACTGGAATTGTTCAAGATGTATATCAAATTTTACCGGAAATACATGTGAAGAGTGCATGAATGGTATATATGGACTTCATTGCAACCTTTCCTGTCCACCCCATTGTAAAGGTAACATATGCTTTAAGAAAAATGGCACCTGTAAAATCGGTTGTGATCATGTTTATTCTGGGGATAAGTGTTGCTTAAATAACTCCTACTGCGACATATGTTCGTCATTTCATGAGTGTGAAAGTTGCATTGATGGGAAATACGGACATACATGTGAAAATAATTGCTCAATTAATTGTAAGCAAAGATCCTGCGATAGATATAATGGCACATGTTTTGGCTGCAACGATGGTTTCCAAGGACAAAATTGTGTTGATTCAATGTCACAATCCAATGAACAAGAACAAAATAGTGTAGCTGTTCCGGTTGCACTCACATTAGGCGGTATGGTGGTTATATCCTTGATAACGATACTTATTGTCTTCTTTTATCGAAGAAGGTATGTATTTGAATGTGTGCTAAATGACATTGTTATACTACCTTATCATAACTGTGTAATGTAGCTTTAACAAATCGTTCATTTTCGTACTAGACTAAAAATATTTTTTAAATTTTTATATTCAGTGTCCGATATTACCTGCCTACACATTAATAATCAAAACTACCTTTATTAAATACATGTTCTACCAAATGCAACAGTCACACCCTTTTCTAATATGACCGGAAGTATGAGTACTTCTGTGTGATTTATATGACATTACCATGCATCTCTCTATTAAGATTTGTTTGTCATTTATTTCTTTATTACGTGGTTGATGTTCAGTGCAATCATTTAAACACATTTGCTGTAAACCGATTTTTCTACGAGTCTTCGACACAAATATTCTTTATTTTTTCTACATATACCGGCCAATTGTCGCACGAATAGTTTAAGTGGTACATTACTGGTTATCTTATTCGTTCAAGCAGTCTCAACATTGACCGAAAAAAAGTTTCTTTTCCCTCATTTGCATTTAATCATTTATTTTAACATTTATTTCATTTTATATCGGTTTATGTTATTCCCTTCACAATGTTTTTCTCGTTGTACAAGCAACAATGATATGTTTATACGTTATGATGTATATAACATTATTGTTTAATAAAATGTGTTTTCATGAACTTAATCATACATAAAGACTTTATACCATGTCACAATGATATGTCCTTGACTATTTTGCTTAGATTCGCAGGCAAGAAGGAAAACGGTCAAAGATTTGAAACAGGACACGAAAGATACGAAAATGAAGACAATACTGGTATATGTTTATAGTAATTACCAAACAATCAAATGTATACAATTCAAATTATGAAGAAAAAAAAGGTTTATGCTTTAAACTGCCTTACTGCTATAAATAAACATCGAATTATTATATCAAACAATTCAGACTAAGAGCAAAAACTTCGTTTATGAAGTATTTCAAAGTAAAGCCCATAATTAACATTGCTTCGAAGTTCGAGCTAAGCGAATAAATGTCAAAAATATAATTATAGGTCAGTCTCCGAGCCGAGCAGCGAAAGAAAATCAAACTCAAAGGTTGACAGCAGAATCGTCTATCCCTTTAAATAAAATAATATCTTTACCGTCAGAATGTCTTGATGGGTCTGATTATTACAACGCTCTGAGCAAGAAAATTCAAGTCAGCAAATTGGCAGATCATGTAAAGGGTCAAGCTAGCGAGTCCTTTATCAAGGAGTTTCAGGTGGGTTAAAAAACTACAGTAACTTTAATAAATCTATAGTAGCTTGAACTCATTCATGTATCACATTCCTTAAAAGATATTGTAATACAGTAATAGTTCTTAAGAGAGCTTACCCAAATCCTTTACTCAATCTGAGTACCTGACACGAGCTTTATCATATTTAATTGAATATTGGCTATTCCAATTCTCCTGTTTTCTTTATTTGCGGTTGCTGTTATTTTCGATGTGGTTGTGATAAATTCCTTAATCAAACAACGAAAAGACAGCCACAAATATTCGTTGTAA
>CM037787.1:53597412-53615832 GCA_021229015.1 Solen grandis | reverse complement strand
TTAGTATGAACATTTGTACCAATGATTTGGCAGATATATGCACACGTTTATAAAACATCATAAACTATGACCATTTTCATTCCTCGTGAGTATGCAACTGCAATAATTCATCTTGATTAATTCCATCTATTGAACATATGAAAAGTGTCATAAATACCCGCACTCACGTTAATTGTTGTATATTACCAAAGGTGATCAAATTTACCCAAACTCATTGCGGCAACAACTAATAATGTGACAAATGTCCCCACTGCAGCTTTGACTCTACTACGGGCTGTTACTTAACACAGCACATGCTATAGATTGAAACAAGATTTTAGACTGATTGGGCAAATAAAGAAAATTAATGTTATGCTATGTTGGTTTGAATTGATAGAATAGGCCACCTACACTTCCGGGAAAGACAACTACCTTTCCTGCGGAAGCTGATAAACCTGCTCAAAAGCAACTCCCCAGCGGCAGATGCCAAGGTGGATTGCCGTCTTTTCCATAACTTTTTGAAAAATATTGTCGTGTGTGTATTTCATTGTAATTGTCATTTAATTAGGAACTTCTCCTATTCATCTCCTTTGTTTTGGTGGAAGTTTACAACTGTGTATGTTGCATATCCTGTCTGATCTTTTACCTCCCACGGAACATATTTCTACCTTATCCACCCGACTGGCAGACCAGGCGACAAAAATTGGCGGACCAGTAGCCCACGTAGTCGTCTAAGTCCGACACAGCCACTGAATAGGAGTGTCTTCGTACAAATAACGGCGTAGTAAATACGTGGCATCGCCGTATCAACACCTGGGACTGAACATTCTTTTACCGAGCTGTAGGTACAGCTGATGTCGGATTTCACACTCGCCTGCACCGCAAGATGTACAAGGGTTGTAGAATCGTACAATTTTTGGTCAAAGGTAGACAGAAAAACTAGTAGTAATAAAACATACGTGCACGTTTAAAAATATACGTGCATATATAACTGTTATTTCACATCTTTATTTATTAAAAGTCTGTGTTGTTCAATCAATATAATTTACTTTATTTAAAGAATGAGTCATTTTGTGAATGTCCTTTGTATATAGCTCTTGGTTATTTGTATATACACATATGGGATGATTTTGCCGGTATTTTTGTACTCCCGCTGATGATAATGTATCTTCAATCAGGCTTCATTGTGATATATATATATATATATATTTATTGCACCGTCTTCCCACTTTTTCTCCCCAGGTAATTTCATCCCATATATCTCTGCCCTCAGCAACATATATATGTATCTCTGCCCTCAGCAACATATATGTTTTATACATCCTATCCCATAATGCACCAACATCCCACTTTTTCCACCCACTTATAGTTTTATCTAATCCTGGTGAAATCCTGCATGCGAAAGTGATACATATGATTATATTTATAATATACGACTTTTTAGATGAAAACGCAAGCCCCTTCTGACCTAGAAGTGCATCATCCCAGGTCCACGGTGGCAGGATGACTGCCCGCATTTACGGTCATACCAGTATATATATATATATATATATATATATATATATATATATATATATATATATATAATTCAGAGACAATCATGATTATGGTGAAAAAATATAACTCAGTGTCATAATATAATTAGTGGATACAAAATTCCAAAGTCATTATAAACGATACGAATAAATAAATTTGCCATCACAACAAACCATTGCTGTTCATATATTCACTGAGCTAGTTCTGGGTGAGGTCACGTGATATTATAATGCGTTGAAAAAAAAATCAGTTGCTGTTGACGTACATGATGGATACTAACAAGAAGATATGTTATACAGAGTATCACAGCGGGCCAACAAACAAAGCCGGCAGATATGTAGTTATTTTTATGTATGTTCCCATTTTTTCTTTAGTGCAACATTCGATAGATCTGCACATCACACAAACTGTTCGTGATATTCTTCCTTCTACCAGTCTTATTGGTGAAGAAAACCCATGAGCAAAAAATGTTCTATGAAAGATCGATGCTTGAACTAAGATGATTCATCAACCTTTTCATGAATATCAACTTAATATTTTATTTGCACATTCAAACTAAAAATCGCACACAACTTCAAATAATAAGAAGTTGTTTTCTTTCAAAAGAAATAATCCGCATATTTAAAAAAAACAAAAACAAACTACATGTACTAACAGCAAATCTCACAAAATATTTTATTCATAAGTTTGTTACATTTAAAATATGCAATACGTATTTTTAAAAAATAAACAGGCAGTTAAATTGTAAAACTATAGGTCAGCCGACTACTATTTGTAAATACTGTACAATCCTGCTTAAAGGACCATTTAATTGAGTTAAATTAGATGGACGTGGTGGAAAGATCAGTGAAATGGCTTCTAACTGTAGGATAATGTAAGCAATACGAAAAACAATCGTCTGTGTTTAAACTACTATATGGTCTTCACTTTTAAAACGACTTTGTTGATAAGTCATAAATTCAGGAACTGTAAATATGCTAGTCGTTGAAAAAAAAGAAACGTAAAGAACGAAACAAAATATATAAAGGTGAAAGGGTATTCGAACTCATGACTTTTGGTTTTATAGACAGCATTACACATAGCGAGATTTAGGTTTATTCCTTTACAGAAATTCACGCTCCTTCTTAAAATAAACGCCCGCTCTGCTGCGGATTAGATTAAATAGTTATTTGCAAATTGATATAATTTAGTTTTTCTTGTTTGAATAGTTAGATTCAAATGTTATTTGCAAATTGAAATCACGTAGAAAAAATTGGTTGTGACGGACATAAAAGCAACAATTAGTGGACTGTTACCAAAGACCGTGTCGCGAATTTTCGTGTTAAAAGAACGCCCCTTTTAAACCATGAAGAAAGTGTTGCATATTCTCAATACCTTGTGTAAAATACAGAGAGCCCCCTTTTTTGGCCCGTAATTTTATCATTGGTTTGAGCATCATATTAGAACAATAGTAATGTGAAAGTGTAAGGAAATAAAAAAAACTCTGTCACAAAACAATAATGATGTATTGACAATCTTGAGTGCACTGTTTTGTGATATATCAACAAGACTGCACTATTTTGTGATTTATCGACAAGAGTGCACTATTTTGTGATATATCGACAAGAGGGAACTATTTTGCGTTATTGCGCGGATGTACGTTACCGTGTGTTAGAACGCCAAAAATGTAAACAAGCGGCGAGGCTGCTAAGTACGGTGACCCTGTAGCCCCTGTTACACAGTAATCCTTCCTTCTTATGTTTTGAACCGCTCTTTTAATACAGGAGTTAAACTGTCATCTCAGAACAGATTCCCGTAGCAATTTATTTGACGAAAAAATATACAAAACAGGGTGGCGCGGTACACTGAACTACATATACACGGTTAAACATACACGAGTAAACATAAAGTTAAAACTGCGTTTTTCCGAGGAAAATGAAATGCTCGGAAACCGTGGATACTATTTATCTCCGTTTATTCTCCGATCCGGGACTTGAAATAGTCACTATGTTTGGAAACTTATTCTTCGGGCTATCATAATTTATGTGTATAGAGTAGATGCGGAATTAGTTTAAGATAATTTACGTCGGGCTCAGTCGGCACTGAATAATTAATAAGCATTCACAGTCACTATATAGATACTTTGTTGGTTGATAAAATTCAGAAAAATCACAATAAGAGAATACATATTTAGACAATATGATCAATCTACAATTTAGATTTTCCATGCTTTTTTTTTTTTTTTAAATTTTATTTTGTATCATTTGTTTGATATGAAAGCATATATGTATATGCTATTTATGATGGTTGTCTGTTGATACTAATCCGAATATAAAATGTTTTACAAATGTCTATGTATAACTATAGGTAGATCTATGACACAAATGTGTCCTCTTAGTTATCCTAGTCATTTGCATTTAGGTTAACGACATCGGACTTTATTATCATCTTTTAATTTTTTTCTCATATAAAATGACATATACTAAATTTCGTTTTTTATGTTTGTTTGTTTTTTGGGTTTAACGACAGTATTTCAGTCATTTGTAGACGATGTCTACTTGAGACATATATAGTGCTGCCACACTGCAGTATCACGGCGTAGACATGTGGCATGATACCACACCCAGTCACATTATCCTGACACCGGTCCAACAATTCCTGCAACTACCCTTATATGCTGAGCGCCAAGCAAAGTAGCTACAACAGAACCATTTTAACGACTTTGGTATGTGGTGGGCGGGGATCGAACTCACAACTTCCAGCTCGCGAGGCGAACGCTCTAGCCACTCGGCCACCAGGGACGGTCTTTTTTGTTGTGTTATCAAAACTATAGAGACCAAAAGACATGTAATACAAACAAATACTGTACTATTTATTCATCTTTGTTATTATTAGTACTATTATTGAATAGTCCATTTCAATACAAAATTAATAGCCGTGCCAATTGTAATTCCGTGTATATGTATTGTAAATAATTATGTAAATACTTGATAATACTGACCATAAGTACGGGCCTTATTGTGTCTATGAAATAAATTGTAAAAACGGAAACGTGTACATACATACCTTTTATTTCACAGTGGCCATTCATGTTGCACACCTCGTTCGCCAGACACTTGCAACGTTCTGATGACTTGATGAAAATTATTTTAAATACATTAGTAATAATATTTATAACATAAATATTATTTTCATCAATGGTAATAATAATAGTAGTAATCATAATAGTGTATATGAAATGGTTATGTACATTGACCCCGAGCCTTCATGACAGTTTTAATTTGTACTCCAGTAGGGACAATGATTTCCGATACGAAAAAAAAATTTACACACACACAAAGATGGCCGAAATGTCTACTTTAAGGTTTACTTTTTATACATCATCATCATCATCATCGTCATCGTCGTCGTCGTCGTCATCATATTTATCAAAATTAAAACACAAAAATAATTATTTACCTCATTATAGTCAGAGTATCTAACAAAATAGCAAATCGGGGCCGCCATTTGATTCCTATATAGGGTATTCGTCCAAAAATCTGGATATCTGTTTAGAAGCCAACATGTGGTAGTTTTCCTGTAGTACTTCGTCCCAGCGCATTTCTTGCGAATGCTGCATTCATGCGTGCAGTGGTGTAAAGACATGTGATACAATGACACAAAATAATCCACACTTGAATCACAAGCTTTGATATCAATGATGCTTTTAAAACGAAGGTTATCGAAGCCAAAGGTAATCGTAGTTTTAAACTTTAACAGAATGACAATCAGAGCTAATATCCTGTGTATAATAAGCCAGAGTTTGGCCATTTCCATTTTGTTCCGAATGCAGCAGTTAAATTGGCATGATTTTAATGTCATGCGCCGAGTAATGTGCCTGCAAAAACTGCGTGAAGTTATTTAAATGACAAAACCAATAACCTTATACTTTGTAGGACTTCTGCGCAGTGGTTTTCTCCTTATACGAGGGGTGTTCAAAATATTCGTGAACTAGCTTTATAACGTTTAGCTTACTTAATGAAACTTTATGAAACATGCATGACTGAAAAGACAATTATCCCCCCTACAGATACATTCCAAAACAATATGATATCAATATATCATAATATATCAATAACATGATATAAACAACGTACCAGTGGTAACAGAACTATCATACATGTAACATAATCGCGCACAGGGGTTAGGGTTCACATAATAATTTTGATGTCATCGACGTCATCGATAGATATAGGACACTGTTCAATCAATTTCTCACATCTTTTCACATTTACATTGTAATACAAGAGAACCGCTTATAAAGTAAACGCCTTATTTCACCAATTGACGTCTACCTTCCAGACCTTTATACTTCTGTACTGCCAATTAGAAAAAGGCGTTTTTGCCGATTAAAACAAGTAAACATTAATCGGATTCATTTCTCTTTCTGTCTGTATCATTTGGTATGTTTGTGTTGGAGTTTTTTTCTAGATATCATAACGCGTATTTTACTCTTTTCAGGTGACATCCTGACAAAGAGATGTATATTTGTATATAATCATTTAGAACCTTTAAATGAAGTCAAATTTCAATCGCCTCCAAATGACTGAAATACTGTCGGTGCGACGTTAAACCCAACAATCGAACAAACAAATTTCAACATGATATCATTTAGATATAAACTGTTTTTTTCCCCAGCATTTTCACTCTAAAATGGCTGTTTAATTTGCAATAACAATAGACTAAAATTAATTATTACATCGAAAAGAAATGACGGTGTGCGCCGATGTTGTTGAATGACGCAGAGTTCATGGAAGAAATTGATATTTGATATAAAATTATATCTAACTCATAGATTTTAAGATGCTCTTTCAAACCATGTGAAATAATGAATTTTTACTATTCTGAATAAGAAATAACAGCTTCAGTCCATGAACTTTTTAAACAGTTATGGAAATTGCAAAGCGGACGTACAATGCAAGGTGTCCGGAATCATTAGTATCGTAATGAATCACCGTGATACCGTTCCAAGCCAGTGTATTGATTACTTTGATACATTTTATTAATTATCGTGTAACTGCTGCTTCTTCGGAACCTTTGGAATAGTTTTTAAAAAAAAAAAGTAAAACAATACATAATTTAGCTAATATATCTATAAAACTCGTTAGGATACAAGCGGTTTGTCCTCTACGGTATAAATAGTATGTATAGGATTTATTGAACGCAGTTACTGTTAAATCGGGTCGTTCACAGAAGATCGGTAGAAATTTAAAAAAAAAATCTACTCTCCTTAGTTATGTTGGTTAAGTCTCTTTTTCCTGAAAATTAAACTCGGCAAATGTAGGTCACCTTTCACGTTGAAACGCCACTTTCGTAAACGTAACGTGATACGTTCCGCAACATGGCGTAATCAACACGTCCCTATAATGGTTCCGCTACATTTCGGACCTCATGGCCTTTTACGGAGATAACCAAGGTTTCCTAATGTTTCATTGGGGTACATTGGTTATCTTGGTAGATTTTAAGCGGTCCAAGAATGAGCGGAGCCATTACAGATACTTTACCTTAAGGGTAGATATTTCGTAAGTTCAGCATAATTATAAAGCTGGCGCATGCATGAAGAGTAACGGCACATGAAAAAAGAAACTCTTAATATAGTTTTATATAATTCTAAATTAAGTTGTGACTGTATTGCCTGTGATGGGGGAACTACTCATTTTGTTTTTCACAATCACGAATTATTGCATCGGATGACCATACCTCTGTAGATGGGTATTCATAGACGTGATACACACATTTAGTATATATCAAATTCTTAGTCAAAAACCTTATGTGAACAAGCTGCTTTAAACTTAATTCGTTATTTTCATTTAGGTATGACTGTATTTTCGCCATGTAATAATATGTAACATAAAATAATGTAATATTTATAATATAATAAACGGTCTGGTAGCATGATGCATTGGTATTATAGTTTTGTAATTGATTTGTAGCCCATCGGGTCTCTACAATAAACAACGGCTTGTACTCTTGATTATTTAAATATTTAGATTTAATAGGATTATGCCCCTTGTAATTCATCGTTAAACGGCAAATTCCGAAGAAAGGCGGAGTAACACGATCCCGATACGATTTTATTTTACACTATAACACTTACCAGAGATGGTCGGGTAGAAACGATCATTTAGGTTTTCTATGATTTTGTTTCCTTTAGATGCAGTTTTGGGTATAATGTGACGTGATATACCTAACGCATTAAAATGACTATGGGCGCTTCCTGCTAAACTTTCAGTGTATTGAATACAAGAATAGTTACCCTGGTGACATGATAATGTGACAGGATGGGGTAAAATGCCTCTCGAGGTCGTTATGCTTCATTGTGGCAACTCTACACATAAATAAGTATGCAAAGCCACACTATTTATGTACGGCAGCTTATACACATTGTCATGGAAGTGGATTGCAAAATAGAACTGACACAGAAAATAACACTTTAATGTTTACATATGCTTTAAAATACATTATTGCGGGGAAGTCTCAATCCACATATTCAACTCCGATGGTAGCATCACTTTTCATTCTAGATATAGCAACCAGTCTCTAAATGACTGGAAGGTTGTCGTTGGGACGTAAAAACACAACACCATAAAAACAAAGAATTCGCTTAATGTATAATATGATAGATATGCCACTTTGTTATGAAAATGATGTATGGATATTTTTCATTAGTTTTTATCTTTTATTTAATTCAAAAGAATGGTTTGAAAAAAGAATTAGCTCTGAAAAAAAATACCTTGATATAAATGGAAACTTTAATAATGACTATGAATGTTAAGGGTTTAGGCGAAAAATCTAAAAGGAATAACGTTTTTCAATGGTTAAAAGATTAGCAAATATCTATATATTTCTTACAAGAAACTCATCTACCTGAAAACAAAGTTTCAGAATGGCAAAAAGAATGGGGTGGACAAACATATTGCAGTGGAGTGAAAACAAATGCAGAAGGAGTAGCAATTCTCATACATCCGAGACATAAGTTTGAAATAAAAGAATATAAAAATATAATAGCTGGCAGATTACATATTGTAAGTTTAGAGATTAATGAAGATACAGTTCATCTTATTAATGTTTATGGATATAACGAAGATAATACTAATATATTTTCTGAGTTATATTAACTGATTGAAAGTAAGTACGGTGAAATTATCATTATTGGTGGTGATTTTAATGTGACAATAAACCCATTCATAGATAAAAATAATGGTAAAACTTTTACACATAAAAAGTGCAGAGAAAAATTAAAAACAGCAATTGAAGATTTCAACTTAATTGATGTTTGGAGATATAAAAATCCTACAAAAAAGCAATTTACATGGCACTCAAATCACACTTCAACAATATCATGCAGATTAGATTATTTTCTTATATGGTTAAAAAGTGCGTTATAAGATATGGGTATAAAACGGATCACTCAATTGTTCAACTAAGATTAGAATTTATCAGTCAAAAAAGAGGTCCAGGATACTTTAAATTAAATAATAGTTTAATACTTGACAAAGAATATCAAGAAAGAATCAGAAAGGAAATAAAAAATATTGTAGAGATAAACATAAATGCAAATCCAAATACTAAATGGGAATTAATCAAGGGTTCAATTCGCAACGAAACAATTAAATTTGCAAGTCATAAAAAAATGGAAAACAAATTAGAAAAACAACTCAAGGAGGATATTTCGAAATTCAAAAAAATCAAAGAATTACATAATAAAAAACAATCATTAGAAAGCTTACTTGATGTAAAAATAAACGGTTTATTATTAAGAGCAAAAGCAAGACATATTGAAGGAAATAAAAAAATAGCTCATACTTCTCTAACTTAGAAAAACATCATGCAAAAAAGAAAACTATTCAAAAATTAAAAATAGGTGATCAGTATATAACTGATGAAAAAGTAATTTTGAAAGAAGAAGTAAAATTTTATAAGTATATTTATCAAAGAGAGAACAACAAAAAATCAATAATAGACTTTTTCTCAATACCAAATAACAAATTAAGTAACGAAAATAAAGAATCGTGTGAAGGAAAATTAACAGAAGATGAAGTTCATAAAGCACTGAAAGAAATGAAAAGCAATAAAATTCCAGGTTCTGATGGTATAACAGTTGAATTCTATAAATATTTCTTGAATGATCTTAAAACCTACTATATAGAATCTATAAATTTCTCATATACTAAAGGAAATTTAACAGAACTTCAAAAACAAGGAATAATTTCTTTAATACCCAAAACTGGGAAAGATAATACTATTTTATCAAATTGGCGACCGATAACCTTATTGAATGTCGATTATAAGATCGCAACAAAAACCATAGCTAATAGAATTAAAAAAATCAACACAATAATTTCATATTCTCAAACTGGATTTATTAAAGGAAGATACATTGGGGAGAATGTTAGACTGATTTTTGAAATTATAGATTACCTTAACGAAAATAATGAGCCAGGGTTATTATTCTTTTCAGATTTTGAAAAAGCATATGATACCTTAAATCATGATTTTATATTTGAATGTCTTGAACAGTATAATTTTGGAAATAGTCTTATAAAATGGATAAAACTATTTTATAATGGAATAAACGGTATTATAATAAACAATGGACATCTTTCAGAAAGTTTTGGAATAAAAAACGGAGTTAGACAGGGCTGTCCGTTGTCTTCTTCAATTTTTTGTAATATGTATTGAAATTTTATCAAATTATATAGCAAATGATAGAGAAACTAAAGGAATTGAACTAAACCAAATAGAAATAAAGCAAACATTATTTACAGATGATGCAACATTTTTTAACAATGGTCTTCAAGATTCTTTCGAGATACTAATACATGTAATAACACAATTTGGTCATATATCCGGTCTAAACCTTAACAATAACAAATTTGTAATATTAAGAGCAGGCACGTTAAAAAATTCAAATGTTGAATTCTGTAAGGAAAAGAATTTTAAATGGACATCGGAAACAGCAAGAACATTAGGAATTAATTTTTACAATGAAAAACAACACAATTTAACACAAAATCTTTATCCAAAACTTGAAGAATTTAGGAACTGTTTAAAACAATGGCAACATAGAAAACTTACACTTATGGGGAAAGTTGTAGTTATAAAAACATTTGTTTTTAACTATTTTTGTATTCAATACACTGAAACATACAATATTCCGAAAGAAGATTATCTTAAATATAACCAGCTTATTCAAAATATACCAGAGGATCTTAAACAAAGTATAAAGATAGATTTTTTAATGGAAAATAGAAGAAAATCAATAGTAGACGCAATAAATAAGATACAAAATATTTGTTAAGTCTTTTATAATTATCAATTAACAAAAAGACAGAAAAATGAAATTAAATCTGAAAACAATTGGCATAAATGGTTAAGTAAAAGTGATTTAAATTGGGAAAATATATATATGCAAGGTTATATATCAACGATAGACGTTTCTTTACGATGTTTTTTCAGTATAAATATTTAAAATGTTTAATAGCCACAAATGAATACGTGTTCAAATGTAACATTGTCGAATGTCAATTATGTGATTTATGTAATATGCATGTTGAAACGATTGAACACTTATTTTGGTCGTGTAAAGAAACTTAATATATGTGGAATTTAAAAAAAAAGTTTTGGATATGACAAAACAATGAGTAATTATATTTTTTTAAATTATTTCATATTAGTAATGAAATATTATATATACATAACAAAGTTACGTAAGGGTTGTTTAAATTTTGAAAACTTCCTTAATTATTTTGAAACAAAGAAAACAATTGAGGGAGAATTAGCTCTTAAAAATGATAGTATAACACAGTTTCAAAATAAATTCATAATATAAGTAATTAATCAGAGGCTATTTCTTTTATTTTTTTTATTTTTCTAATTTTTGTATAAAAAGATTTCTATATCATAAAGTGATTTTTTCATACTAAAGTTTGGGAACTATAGGATAGCTAAAAATTTGAAGACTGTAAGAGAGAAATACATTAACATTAAAACTTTATAAACGGTCGTAATAGGGAGAAAAACGGTACATATATATTTTTTAACATGTCATTGTTCAAATAGTTGCATATTATATTTGTACTGTACATTTGTTAAAACGTTTTTGTTATAATAAATAATAAAAAAAATGAAAACAAAGAATTATTGGGCAGATCAGATCAAATCATTTTGCATTTTACTTGATCATATACATTTCAGAAAAAATACAATGTATATAAAGCACACAAGGAATTTAATTAAAAATCCTTAAATCATAACTATGAGATAAGAATGCAAGCATATATTTCTCACAAAGTATTAATATAAATACAGTGTAGAAAAATCAAGTTTTCCTTACTAAAGTCATTGGTGAGAAGAATACAAGTCTTACTGACTTCGTGTTCCACCAACGATACGTAGCGCTATGATATACTTGAAATCCTTAAAATGTGTGGGAACATACTCCATTCCAGTTTTACAACAGTTTTAAAAAACTTGAATTGTCATCTTAATATCCAACTACATTTGTATAAACAGACACAGTACTCGTATTTGGGGAGTTTTTATCAGAGAAACGAGAATAATATTGTTGTGAAGGGGTTGGTGTAGGTGTGGACTTTGGGTCTGGTTAATTAAATATCTTAAATAAGAATGAATTGTTCTGTTGTCAGACATTTGGCTCAGTATAAATTTACGTCAACCGTTGCCTTAGGGGCCTTCAAGACAGTCACGTTTGTTCAATCTTTGATCAAGACTAACAGAGTTGTTTGAAATGACACTTTCTTATCTCACGTTTTTGCCGCTTATCATGTATGAGTAGTTCCAGGTCGAGATGGTCCGGTGTCAGGGTGTAGCACCATGTCACTTGTCTTAAGCATGGTAACACATTGAGACTGCACCATATTTTGTCTCTTTTGGAGGAAGTCACCAAGTTTCTCCCTTACAAAATAACATCATGTAAAGACAGGAACCGTGCGGCTCCTGACGGCTCTGAATGAAAATCAGCGCTTTCTGTGGCTAAAGGGCCAGTGCATGGACTTGTTTATTTAAAAAATACATGTCACATATTTTAAAAAAAAAAATGTTAAAAATCAGTTATACAAAGATGGCTTTGGTCAGCTTTACACTTATGCAAAAGTTATATGATAATCATATTCAAACGTGTATAAATAATACAGAATCACCAATTTGCGTCTACAGCAGACCTCAAATTATTGTAAGAATAAGTGTAGTGAAGCCGGGGGTGGGGATGTATGGCACATTGGCACCTGAAATTGTATGGCACCTTAGCCGAAAATTGTGGTTACGGACGAAAATTTATGGCACCTAGACGGCACCTGGGAACGAAAATATGTGGCATCCAGATTTTATGGTACCAAAAAGTATGGGGATTGACAACTGTAAATATGTACAGTAACATTCACTCATTTTTGCCACGATACTCCAGAGCGTTGTTTTTCCGTGTAAGGATTCATCGGTCTTGTAATCATTCCATGTTCGTGTGGCTTATCCATCGGACGGTGTGGTAACGAATGACATGAAGTCATTTGGTTTGATAATTTTATGACGAAAATAATGGTTTCACAATTGTAAATGTCCTTTCGAGACATTTGGGTTAGCCCTTAAAAGGCCTTATGTTTTTTACTTGTCCTCTGTACTTCTTTTTCTTCTTGCTATTTTTGAAATCTTTACTATGGGCACCAAGTCCATTGATAATAGATAAAAGTAGTAATAACAATAGCAATGCTTGATTATGCTAGGCACTCTATTGAAATGATTCAAACATTGTCAAGGTCGGATGGTTTGCGCCGAAAACTAGCATAAAGTCTGGCATTATTGACCTTAGGCTGATTAATCTACGTCATGTTCTTCGTTAGTTTCCTTGAATACTTACGATCCAAAACACTTGTTTAAATATTAGTTTATTTTGCAATGCCATTTATAACCCCGTATGTTAACCGTTCACTGATATCAAACAAAACTGATGTTAGGAAGCCTTGCAGCTAGCTTGCGGTAGGTTGGTGGTTCTACCCGGATGCCTCCGTGCATTCGGAGTTTAAACTACCTGTAATTAGCTATATGACTGAAATACTGTCAAAGCGACGGTAAACTCAAATAGTCAAGTCAAGACAAACAAAACTAAACTCGGAAGTTACTTCCTTATTGATCTTAACAGTTATTTTGGAGCTAGATCGGATAACTTGTCTTTTTTATATGTAGAATATATTACATGTATACGAAACAGCTTTAAGACATAGTTCTTTTTTTTTTCAAAATGAGGGTTTCGATAATCATCAATATAAAATAGTTATGGACCCATCTGGAAATGTAAGCTCAAAAAATGTTTGCACTTTAATTTTCATCGTCCGTCTTTTCTATTTTATCGCTTTTCGCCTGTTTTGTATTTTTATTTACTTTGGAGGGACCCGCGTTGCTATGTGTTCAGTTCAGCTTTTTTTAGTTTTTATGATAATGACAAATATATTTTAAGAATTTAACCTTATTTAATGCAGTTGTAATCGATATGAACAGTATGTGAGTGTGGCGAATACATTTTGTAATAGATGGTGACTGAAAAGTTTATTAACAACGACCTTTATCAATATCCGTCTACAGACTTCGCATGGTCATCCGATATAACATTCCGTGATTGTGAAAAAAATATGATGGTTTATTCATCACAGGCTAAAGCGTTACGAACGGTGTAAAACCTATATTTATACTTTCTTTTTCCGTGTGCCGTCACATGACTGATCAGATTCCTTCTTTTAAACATGCCCTCACTTCATGAACTAAAAATTGAAATAATATTTACAAATTCGCTACCCGGCATTTATGATGCTGGGAAATGTATCATATGTGGTACAGCAAGTACCTGCTTCAGGGATTACGTATTCGATGTTTATCCCCGAACTGCTTTCAACGTTTTCAAGTGCAATTTAACCTATATTTACCGAAATATTGGTCCGAAAACAAAATACATTATTAACATAAACGAGGAAGAGTATATATATTTTATTTTACCGATCAACTTGGAACAAGCTGAATGAGGAGTAACCCTATTACCTAGATTATAAATTATATTTCTTGAATTAGCGTCATACTTGACTGGCTTGTTTAAAACCATAACATGATTTATGGTACAGCAGAAAATAGTAATGATACATGAGTTGTGTTAATTGAGGAGGAATAATACTGCATTTCAGAAAATGCATAGTTTAGGAAATCTACTGTTCGTTAAATATACCTTATACTTGTTTATACTTAATAAAAAAAAAACTACCATAATTAAACATGGTAGCATGAAATTATCCTGGTTGTTTAAAAATAACTAAATACCAGTCCCAATTAGGCTTCTTGCTTATTTCTTCTGTAAAGTTTCATTTAAGTCAAATGAAACATTTCGGAGACAATCATAAAGTATGTGAAAGACCGTAACCACGCCAAGAAAACACACGAAGGTATTATGCCATACATATGCACAACTTAACTTTGAACTGAAAACTTCTGCGATGATTCATTTTAATAAGATAAGATCATTAAGAGAGGGACTATTACACGATAAGGGTACATAAAACGGATAATAGACACTCCAAGGTTACTTCCCTGTCTAAAAAGCGTTTTGATAACATGATTTGTGCATTTTTTCTTAAACTTTTTGGAATAAGGGATAAAAAGGCAACTTTGTAAATGTAAAATATAATTTGACAAAATAAATTAAATCAGGTCATTGTTATATCAACAGGGTGTATGATTCCACTTCTTAGTGTGACTTTTTTCGCAAAATAAGTAAAGATGAAAATAATATATGCTGTTGCAAAAATAGTAATGGACATTTCATGTTGAATAGATTACTATGAATGTGTTTGTTCATATTAGACATTTTCAGCCAAAGCCAAAGTACAGCTGATTAAATGAAAGCTGATTAAATGACGTTCTAAATTGTGTCATCGGATTATATGAATAAACATTTCCATAAAGATCTACCGTATTTGCTATTTTTAAATGAACATTCGTTCTGATGTCACTGTTATAACAATGATTGTCAAAGCGAAAATAGGTTAACCTGAGTAGTTTAAATTTCAGCATAATCATATTGAAAGAAAATAATATTATAAGTTATCCATTCTTGACAGTGCTTTTTAATAGTAATTATTTCCTAAAATACGTAGGCCATAACTGTGCAATGAATTATTGAATTGGAAAACATCAGGTGCAATTTATAAAAGTTTTACAAGATTTTAGACGACGAATCAGCAAGATCAAATCTGTATGTGAGGACACAAAATCGAATGTTTGATTCAGCTGGGTGTACTGACGTTACAAACAAGTTACACAGCGTGTTAACCATGTACTGATATCAAACAAAACTACCCTGAGAAGTTACTTCCTGATTGATCGTAATAGTAACATCAGAGCAGGGAATTAGGAAGAGCCGTTTATTTGGATTTAACTTCAGTATACCTCATTACAATGGACACTGCCGAAAAGGTATTTTTCATGACTACGCTTGTTTATGATTCAAGACATTTTTTCATATTTCATAACATAGTTTGCTTTTTTAAACGTATTAAAGTAGGCGAAGAGTGATGGAAGATGTCGTTATTTCTTTCCATTATATTTTAAAGATTTCTATTTGATATACATAAAATAGAAATATAGTCTGCTATACATTTTTTTATTGAATTTCAGATTACTATGTGGTTGTTACTTTTCCTACTCGAATGCACAACAGTAACCGGTATGACGTTATTATTTAAATATTTTCTGTTTTATCATATTCTTATTCTTGATACTGTCCCTGAGAAGTTAGCGCATCCGGAGCGGGAGGTAGTTGGTTTGATCTCGACCGCGACATACCATAGTTGTTAAAAACGGTACTGGTAGCTCGATGCTTAGCGTTAATCATATACACAGTGTAGACCCATGACTGGTTGGCCCAGTGTAAGAATAATGTGACTGGGTTTTGTATCGTGCCACATGTCTAAGTCGTTATACTTTAGTGAGACTGCACTATATCTGTCTCAAGAAGGTATAGTCTCCAAATTACTGACATATTGTTGGTATTATACCCAACAAAACAATAACAAGGATTGCAATACTACAAGTAGTAGTAGAACTACTACTACTACTATAGATAAAATCGTTAATGGATTTGTTTTGATAGTGTCAGTAAAATAAAATAAAATATCAAAGAAAAGTCAACAATTCGTATTGATGAAGACAGATTTAATAAAATTTTAAAAACTGGTACCGATAATGTATTATACAAATGAAACCTATTATATTATGCAAATATACAAGGAATAGAATAAAGACTAGACAAACGTTTATACCAAAAAAATCATAACATTATATATCTCTTACAATTTTGATATTCTTATTTCAGTTTGCCAGAGTAACAACCAATGTGAGTCGGTGGATAACTGTAAATGTTGTCTTAATAACGCATGTACGGCTTATGGAGGCTGTAAGCAAGGCTGTAAACCTCAATATCCTGGTGATAAATAATATTTGTATTTCACAAAGCAACTTCATATTTAAAAAGTCAAAAAGAGCATTCTATATTTTATTTAATCTTAATTATTTATTTGTAAAACACAAACACAACAGAGGAATACAAATTTAAACTATATAGGCAGGCATTTTCAATTCATTAAGTAAATTGTTGAACATCAATTAACTCATTTTGTTTGTAAATTGTTTTTCTTAAATAATATATGTAGTCGATGGTTATGGTTTCAAACATAAATGTTCGGAACATATAATGAAATATATCTCATATCTATTTCACATTTGAAAAATCTTTATAGTAAATTTTAAGATAACGATATTCTTTATGTTCTTTTTTCTTTTATTTTGTCTCATAGTGTGAATATATGTTAAAACTTCCTAATAGTGTGCCGAAAGGTAAGCGTGGTGGATGAATCATGCGGCATGTCCAACTGTAGTTGTTGTGCAACCAACAACTGTTTGTCCAGTGGATTCTGCACTGATGGATGTAAGCCTGGGTATCATGGAGGTCGATGTAGAAATAAATGTCCAGAGAACTGTGTCGCCTGTACAGACCATCCTGACGCTGGAACCAACAGACCGGATCTGAACCAGATAGGATACTGTACAGAATGTAAGAAAGGTCACTACTTTACTGATCAGTTGTACCAGTGTCAGTCTACTTGCTCTTCCGGATGTAAAACTTGCATTTCTGAGACAAACTGTACAACATGTCGTAGTGATTACTACCCGGATTTCCAAAATCCTGGCAGTTGCATTGTATGCCCAAGCAAATGCAGTTCTTGTAGTGAAGCTAATGGATGTTCATCATGTGTACCTGGTTATTATCATTCTTTGTCTCAAGGACTCGGTCGTTGTATAAAGTGTCCGTATAATTGTGCAACTTGTGAATCAGACGTCAAGTGTATACTTTGCAATACTGAACATTATGGAACAATTTGTGAGTTAGAATGTTCTAATGGTTGCTTGACACCGTGTCTTAAAGGAAATGGAACCTGTCATTGTAATGCTAATTTTTTGGGGGATAGATGCAATTCTTGTGTCACAGGAAAATTCGGGAATGACTGTACAGAAACCTGTTCTAAATACTGTCAAAACTCTGAATGTGATAGATTTTCCGGTAATTGTTACGCTTGCATTGGTAATCACGTTTTACCAAAGTGTGAAAAGTGCATCAATGGATTTCATGGAATAGACTGTGAAACAGGATGCCCGAACAACTGTTTGAATAAAACTTGTGACCAATTCACCGGCAAGTGTAGTTCAGGATGCACAGTAAATTTTATTGGCGATACGTGTGAAGAATGCATAATTGGCAAGTTTGGAAATGAATGTGCAAACGACTGTCCCAAAATGTGTTTTGACAACACATGCAATAAAATAACTGGACATTGT
>CM037787.1:53547312-53597312 GCA_021229015.1 Solen grandis | reverse complement strand
ATCTTGTTTCCCAAACGACGTGAAATAAATAAGTTTAAAACAAAAAATAAACATTTACATATACGAGTACATATATACACACGCATGCATATATTAATGAATAGTTACGCCGAAAAATATTGTAAATAATATGAAAAATATTCATGAGAATTGAAGTCATAATGTCTGAACCTAGCTACATAATATCGTTATGCAGACTATACATGTATATGCAAAGAATGAAAACACTGATAGGGGAATAGCAGACGGACTTGAGGCCAGATTCTGCAGTGACGGTAGCTACCTAAGGATTTGTGAAATGAATTGACACTGATTGGATTAAGACTACTTGACTCGCTCACTTGGTGTTCAGCATTTCATAAAAAAAAGAAAACGAGAATAAACACAAAGTGCATTATCCTATTGATAATTTGAGAGAAATACCTATGCGCAATGGTCAAACTATTAAAATAAATGCAATACTTCAGGAAAAGTAAATAGATCAAGCATTAGAAACCCGACAAGATAGGCATGATGCCCACAGGAAATGCAGACGGCCTAAAGCCAAAAACTCTGTCAGCAAAATGTAGAAAGTGCACACCTATTATTCAAATACATTTTAATATATACTCAAGAAAATAGAACAAATACTTAAATGTAACTTATGAAAAAAAAAAAATTACACTACAAATGTGTGAAAAGAACTCATTGGGCGTAGGCAAAAAGGTAGAAAGGCTACTGCGAAAAACAGAGACAGACTACAAGTCTACTGCAGAAAATACAGACATGCTCCTGCAGAAAACGCAGACATGCTTCTACAGAAAACACAGACTGGCTCCTGCAGAAAAGACATGCATGCTTCTACAGAAAACGCAGACTGGCTACTGCAGAAAATGCACACATGTTACTGCAGAAAACGCATAGATGCTACTGCAGACAGGCTACTACAGAAAACGAAGACGGGTTACTGCAGAAAACGCAATCGGGCTACTGCAGATTTGTAGTGCATAAAACACAGACTACCGCAGACAGACTACTGCAGCAAAAAGAGACAGGCTACTGCAGAAAACGCAGACAAACAACTGCAGGTAAAGGAGACAGGCTACTGCAGGAAAAGGAGACAGGCTACTGCAGGAAAAGGAGACAGGCTACTGCAGGAAAAGGAGATGCTACTGCAGGAATAGCAGACAGGCTACTGCAGGAAAAGGAGACAGGCTACTGTAGGAATAGCAGACAATCTACTGCAGGAAAAGGAGACAGGCTACTGCAGGAAAAGGAGACGGGCTGTTGCAGGAAAAGCAGACAGGCTACTGCAGGAATAGCAGACAATCAACTGCAGGAAAAGCAGACGGGCTATTGAAGAAAACGCAGACAAATAGCTGCAGATAAAGTAGACAGGCTACTGCAGGAAAAGGAGACAGGCTACTGCAGGAAAAGGAGACAGGCTTCTGCAGAAAAAGTAGACAGGCTACTGCAGGAATAGCAGACAGGCTACTGCATGAAAACGAGACAGGCTAGGTAAAGGAGACAGGCTATTGCAGGTAAAGGAGACAGGCTACTGCAGGAATACAAGACAGGTTACTGAAGGAAAAAGAGACAGACTACTGCAGGGATAGCAGACAAGATACTGCAGGAAAAGGAGACAGGCTGCTGCAGGAAAAGGAGACAGGCTGTTGCAGGTAAAGAAGACAGGCTGCTGCAGGAAAAGGAGACAGGCTACTGCAGGAAAAGGAGACAGGCTACTGCAGGAATACGAGGCTACTGTAGGAAAAGGAGACAAGCTACTGCAGGAAAAGGAGACAGTTTACTGCAGGAAAAGGAGACAGGCTACTGCAGGAATAGCAGACTGTACTTCAGTAATAGCAGACAGTCTACTGCAGGTAAAGGAGACAGGCAGCTGCAGGTAAAGGAGACAGGCTACTGCTGGAAAAGGAGACATGCTACTGCAGAAAAAGCAAACAGGCTACTGCAGGAATACAAGACAGGTTACTGAAGGAAAAAGAGACAGACTACTACAGAAAGAGCAGACAAGATACTGCAGAAAAAAAAGGCAGGCTACTGCAGAAAAAGGAGACAGGCTACTACAGAAAAAGGAGACAGGATACTGAAGAAAAAGAAGACAGTCTACTGCAGAAAACGCAATCAAGCTACAGAAGAAAAGAAGACAGGCTAATGCAGGAAAAGCAATAGGCTACAGAAGAAAACGGGACAGGCTACTGCAGAAAAAAGCAGACTGTCTACTGCAGGAAAAGGAGACAGGCTACTGCAGGAATAGGAGACAGGCTTCTGCAGAAAAAGCAGACTGTCTACTGCAGAAAACGCACACAGGCTGCTTCAGGAAAAGGAGACAGGTTACTACAGAAAAAGCAGACAGGATACTGCAGAAAAAGAAGACAGGCTACTGCAGAAAACGCATACTGGCTATTGCATGAAAGGCAGATAGGCTACTGCAGGAAAAGGAGAAAGGCTACTTTAGAAAACACATACAGACTACTGCAGAAAACGCAGACAGACTACTGCAGAAAATGCAGATAGACTACAGCAGAAAACGTAGACAGACTACTGAAGGAAAAGGAGACAGGCTACTGCAGGAAAAGGAGACAGGCTATTGCAGAAAAAACAGACTTGCTACTGCAGTAAAGGCAGACAGGCTACCGCAGGAAAAGCCGACAAGCTAATGATGAAAAAGCAGACTGGCTTCTGCAGAAAACGCAGACAGGTTACTGCAGAAAAAAGCAGACTGGCTGCTCTAGAAAAAGAAGACTGCAGGAAAAGGAGACAGGCTACTGCAGAAAATGCAGACAGACTACTGCAGAAATCGCAGACAGACTACTGCAGAAAACGCAGACAGACTACTGCAGAAAACGCAGACAGGCTACTGCAGAAAGCGCAGACAGACTACTGCAGAAAACGCAGACAGGCTACTGCAGAAAACGCGGACTATTGCAGAAAACTTTAGAATTTAGTTGCACATGTGCATTCATGCGTGGACAAAACAAATTGATTCCAGGTGAGCACTTATGAACGGGATAATTGATGTTTATTCGGGTGTGTTTGTTGTTTGCTCGGATGTGTTAAAGATGAATAATACACATGTTTCAGTGTACTCGATAATTAGCAACGTGCAAGAATCAAACACGGTCGCTCAAAAAAGTTGATTTTGCGCATTATCTTACGTGCTTGGACTTGTTAATGTGGTCGCTGGTCGTACAATAAAAAAGTCGTTTATATAGTAAAAACGTTCGGGTGGGATTAATAACGGTCGTTTTACAAAAAAAAAGTCGTTTAATACAGGTGGTCGCATGTACGATGTTGACTGTATAAAGAACTTGGTTGGTTATGTTATTGTCTGTACAAGTCTTCAGCACTATCGATAATTTCCAGAGTGTACGTTATGGAGTGATCGGTATGGGACTATTAGCTTTTCTGGTACGGTATAAGACATTTACAAATCAACAAACCTATATTCTTTTTGTCGTTGATTGATGCTGAATCAAACATGATAACATTTCCCAGTTAAAAACTTCTCCTTCAACTACAAGTATTTCTTAATATACATGTAATTCCCTTTACATAACAGTGTAACTTTCTGTTAACTTGGCTAACGGCGATTTTTTAGCATTTTTTGAAATGCTAATATTTGTAAATGACGTACCACCAATGAAATGAACACTGCAATTTCGATCATGTGCACTTGGCGTCCAAAGTTTGGAAAGATCCTTCAGACACATTCTCTTAATTTATTGCAATACACCACCTCTTTTGACGTTTGTCATCCCTTGGGAATCCTTTCCCATGCCCGTATCTGTTTGTACATCCTGGTGCACAGTCGGTTCAGGGTCTGATTCGCGGCGGATTGGATGATTTTATTGCCAACCACACATGCGCAGCTCCTATCGGCAGGTGCCCGTGACTTCATCAGCCTGGGACAACGACCTATTGCAAAGGACATAAACATCAGTGAGTAGGTTTAAAATGATTCCATCTTTTTTTATTCGGGTACCCATGTTAAACTTTTTCGGGTACCCGAACAGAGGTAGTCATTGCATAAAAAACAACACTACCTCCAGTATTGTACTGTAATTCTAACTCATTTCAATACGATACGGAATTTGTAAACCATATATACGTCCATCTTGAAGCGTGTGAAGATACGGTAGGGTAACAATGAATAAAAAAAAAGTTGCTTAAAAGTAAGGGTAGGTGGGACAGTATTGCAACAAGCAGTGTTATATATCAAACTGTTCGTCAGGGTTTGAAGTTCATGAAACTGCCATTTGAAAAATTGAAGCTAAAATATGTTAAAAGTTGTCTTTTTGCACATTTTAGTAATAGGGAAATAGGAATAATTGAAACATCTTTGAAGTAATGTCTTTTGATAATATTGATAATTTAAATGAAATCAATGTCAAATTCAAGGGCAAAGGTCAAAAGTGAACAAAAATACAATTTTCACCCCAAATTGTAAATTTTATTGCAATTTTTGAAAAATCAACAGATTCAAAGCATGTTAGATAACATTTAACATATTTATTTATATGCTATGACATTTGTCATACGTATATTAGTCATCTATTTTGAAATATGGATTATTATATTTTACAAGCAGGATAGTTTTCTTTTTAGATTTAAACATTTTATCAAAACATTGATTGGTATACCAAGGATGATAAAATGATTGTGATATTATATAATAAAGTAAAAAGGTATATATTATTCAACAAAAGTTAAAAAAAAGATAAGACAATAATCATAGTTCTTTTCTTAAGGAAATAATTATACGGATATAAATGTTCTGTCTAAAAAGATCTTGTAGATGATAATGTAATATTTAAGATTAAATATAGGTTTAATTAATTAGTATGTACATATATTTAACATAGGTCAAAGTGAAAATAATTCCCCAAATATTTGTGTATGTTTCAATATTTTGTCAGGAAATATTTATATATTATTAATTTGAACTAGGCATATGCTATTTTCAATCAGTACACAATGCATAAATACTTGAAAAAAGTTTTGAGGATGATTTTGTTTAAATAGACCTTTCAAATAAATATGTTACTCTGTGTATAAAAAAAATAAAATAATGTACACTCCACATGTTCTGGGGGGGGGGGGGTAATTATTAAAATAGTCACAGGCCCCTTTAGTGGTCTTAAAATGTATAAAAAAATCTGATATTTAATGTGTCTGTACAAGCATTAAACCAAAACAATTTCTAATATTTAGGTAAAAAATGAACCCCCCTGCGTTGTGTGTTGCGACAAATCATGAAAAGTTCCGCAAATGTTGTAGTGAGTCAGGAAAGTAAATACAAAATAATATTAGTTTATGATAGAGAGTCAAAACATTTTTATATCTTTCATAGAGCTTAAATTAGCGTTCGCTGCCTTCCATGAGATTGGCTATACAGTGGTCCTCACTTAAACGATCACAGTAAAAGCGAACACTTTTGCTATGTCCCGATTTCCCGCTTTGTTTTTCCAACCCACCTGCCTATTTGACAAGCTTGATTGAACATGAAATATTTCATTACAACTCAGGTGTACGATTTGCATTTACATGTAGTATCTGAGTGTGCACACCTGCGTGTAAAGTTTCAAGTTTCAAGTTTATTTATTTTCAACATCTCATGTCAAATTTGACAAAATGAGAATACAAAAAAAACCAGTAATCATTATAAAGTATGGAACGAGGCTGACATGCATGCAATACAGTAAACTATAGTAAATGAGCATATTCAGTATACAAACAGCTGAATCACAAAAAAAGGGATGGGGGCTTTCTGCTATTGATTGAACTTAATAATAATTTGTTTCACAAACTGACATAATTTACGATATTTGCTTAATTTTTCAGGCTTATATTCCAATAACTGTTTAAAGAGTAATACATTGGGACATTTATAATAAAATTTACTTGAGAAACGTTTTCTATCATTTAAAAAATATTGACATTCTAACAAATAATGAAACTCATCACCTATTTTGTTACTATTGCATAAATTACATATACGATCATTTAAGTCCATATTTTGCCAACTACCAGTTTCTACTGGAAGTCTTGAATTTCTTGTTCTGAACTTTAACATATATTTTGACAAAATAGTTGGTATTTTAACAAGATAATCTTCAAATCCAAAATTCTCTTTGAACAATCTATAGTTTAGACATTTTCTTGATGAATTTATTGTTGAGTATCACTCATTCAAAAACAGGTCTGATAATTTGTGAGATACACTTTTTTGAAGCCATCGAACGTTTAGACAAGAGGGCCAAGATGGCCCTGTGTCGCTCACCTGATTAAGATGGCTGTGTTAGGCAAAATGACAAAAAGTCTGGCATCTAAAGTGTTTTTCTAACATTGGACTAAGTGGCCTACATTTTGATCCTACATAAATTTGCACTCAACTGGGAATTCATGCAGTCATCATTCATATCAAGTTAAATGAAGACTGGGAAAAAATGTAGGCCTATAGTGTGTTCACAAGATTTTTCTAAAATTTGCCGTGGTGACCTACATTTTTGACCCTATGTTGCCCAGTTTTGAATTAATCCGAGATTTGATGTAAACAAACATTCTGACCAAGTTACATTAAGGTTAGTCTAAAACTGTAATCTCTAAAGTGTTCACAAGGTTTTTCTAAGATTTGACCTGGTGACCTAGTTGTTAACCCCACATGACACAATTTCGAACTCATCCAAGATATCATGTAGACAAACATCTGACAAAGTTTCATGAAGATTGGCAAAACTGTGGCCTCTAAGTGTTCATCCGAGATATCATGTAGACAAACATACTGACTAAGTTTAATGAAGATTTGGCAAAACTGTGGCCTCTAGAGTGTTCACAATGTTTTTCCAGAATTTGACCTGGTGACCTAGTTTTTGAATCCACATGACCCAATTTCGAACTCATGTGAGATATCATGTTGGAAAACATCCTGACTAAGTTTCATGAAGATTTGGCAAAAACTGTGGCCTCTAGAGTGTTCACAAGGTTTTTTCTAAAATTTGACCTGGTGACCTAGTTTTTGACCCAACATGACCCAATTTCAAACTCATCCAAGATATCATGTAGACAAACATCCTGACCAAGTTTCATGAAGATTGGGCTTTCACAAGGTTTTTCCAGAATTTGACCTGGTGACCTAGTTTTTGACCCCACAGGACCCAATTTCGAACTCATCCGAGATATCATGTAGACAAACATACTGACAAAGTTTCATGAAGATTGGGCTAAAACTGTGGCCTCTATAGTGTTCACAAGGTTTTTTCTAAAATTTGACCTGGTGACCTAGTTTTTGACCCCACATGACCCAATTTCGAACTCATCCAAGATGTCATGTAGACAAACATCCTGACCAAGTTTCATGAAGATTGGGCTAAAACTGTGGCCTCTAGAGTGTTCACAAGGTTTTTCTAAGATTTGACCTGGTGACCTAGTTTTTGACCCCACATGACCCAATTTCGAACTCATCCGAGATATCATGTAGACAAACATCCTGACCAAGTTTCATGAAGATTGGGCCAAAACTGTGGCCTCTAGAGTGTTCACAAGCAATTGTTGACGACGGACGCCTGACGACGCACGACGGACAAAAGGCGATCACAAAAGCTCCCATACATTAATCAGCCCACATTTAATTAGTATATTGTTAATATACTTAATCCCTTTCAAGTCTGTATTTCGAATATCATTCGACAACTTAAACCTGCTATACATAATATATATAGAAACCGAGAGTTACTGTCCTTGTTTCTACTAGTTGGTCTGATGATGATCAAGGCATGTGTGAAGTTTGAGAGACATCCAATGAGTAAAATGGAGATAATGGCAATGTTAAAATAAAAGTTTAACATTTTTGCCAAGTCCAAAAAGGGCCATAAATATGCAAGAAAAAATTGGAAGCGTTATTGTTCCAGATTCTACTGGTTGGTCTGATGAGATAATGGCAATGTTAAAGAAAGGTTAACATTTTTTCAAAGTCCAAAAAGGGCCATAAATATGCAAAAGTCTTTGGAAGAGTTACTGTCCATATCTGTACTAGTTGATCTGATGATGATCAAAGCATGTGTGAAGTAATGGGGACATCCACTGAGTACTACATGAATACTGGAGATATTGGCAATGTTAAACATTTTTTCTAAGTCAAAAAGGGGCCATAAATATTTTTAAAAAAAATTTGTAGAGTTACTATTCCTGGTTTTACTGGTTGGTCTGATGATGATAATGTTAAGTTTAGGGGACATCCATTGAGTAATAGTGGAGATAATGGCAATGTTAAACAATACCTTAACATTTCTTGGGACGCGGACACCGACGCCGGGGTGACTCTCATGGACAGCTCATGGGAATTATGATAAATGAAAAATAATACATAATTCAGAATTTGTCAGCATTAACTTAGGATTTAATAATACATTTATAATACTAAAAATAAATCACAATTCTATCTATCCACTCATCGAACATTTAAACTGCTCGCTATGGAAATCTGTTTGCTTTATTTAGGTCGTTTATAAGATAATAATTCCTTACAAAGGTTACAAGGAATCAACAAAAAGTGATTGTCACGACAAGCTCGTTATAAACAAGTTTTACTGTACATATATTGTGATTTATTATGTTACGTAGTTTACAACGCAACATATTGTAGCCGATTGCGAAAATGACAATACAGTATATCCAAATTCAACGCCCTCTAAAAGGGCAAGATATATGTGCACCTGTTTGCGCAGGCAAGAAAACACTACGAATGAAATTGTGTGACGTAACGGTCAGTGAAGTGCAGCGATTCACACACCGCTGGTATGTAATGTGTCCTTGGTTAATTTAATACAAATATAGCAATTAGAATTATGTCGTTCGGCCCTTACAGTTATAAGATCCATTTGATTAGGGAAATCAATAAACCAGTTCCAAATTACAAGCAACACTTTCTTCTTTACTGCTCCATTTATGCTGAACGCAACATTATGACTCTCAGTCCTGTGATTACCGTCTAATTCATAAGTGAGTATTAAGTTGAGTCAGATGTTTGTAAAATATTTCTTCAAGCAATGCTTTATATGCAGAGCCTTTACATTATTTTATCATGGTAGGTCGATAAAGTGCTGAATTGTTGTCTTTAAAATCACTTCCTGTATTGAGACGAATATACTTCAAAATAAATAATCATAAGAAAATCATAAGAAAAGTTTGAACATCTTGATTCATTTTAATGGCGTACTGTAAACCAGGAAACTTTCGCGTCAGAAACTTTCGCGTTTTTATTCATCCAGGCATATTCTCGGCGTGATACTTTCGCGGATTTGAGCAGACTGCGAATCCCGCGAAACAATACACGCTAAAAACAAAATGTATTCATTGAATAGCATGACACGCATTCAATACACTTAATGGTTATTTTTCTGGTCAGTGGTCTCATTTTCAATTAATGTTTCCCCTAATGACCATTAATACTTGATACCTCTTTATTTTCTAATTATGATTTTAATTATTAAAGTTTAAAATTACAATATTAATTTAATTTTCAATCAATAAAAGATATACAGGTTGTTTTTTGGGTTTTTTTTTTTTTTACATCTTGTGATGTCAATGAACTTTGCACAGATTCTGAAATCGACAAACCAAAGAAAGCACATAGATCTAACGCACTGGCGATAAAGACAGTGAAGAAATGGGAGAAGGAGTTGCTTGTCAATCTTAAAATAGAGTCCAGGCTCAAAACTTAAAAAAAAGTTTGTCAGTTAGGTTTTAAATCACTCGCATTTTTTTCCAGTAGGATTTTTTTTAAATATTTTTAGCCCTGTAATTATACCAAAATATAATTTATTTTCATATATCTCGCGGCCGTGAGATGCTTGAGGATTGTCGCAGTTAATTATACCAAAATATACTTTATTTTCATATATTTTGCGGCCGTGGGATGCTTGAGGATTGCCCCAGTAAATTATACCGAGTTATATTTTTTCCATTCGCATTTAGCAATTCGCATTTAGCAAGTCGCATTTAGCAATTCGCATTTAGCAATTTTATTTTTTCATTGCATTTAGCAATTCGCATTTAGCATTTAGCAATCCACATTTAGCAATTCGCATTTAGCAATTCTCATTTAGCAATCATTCAGCAATTCGCATTTAGCAATCCGCATTTCACATTTAGCAATTCGCATGGCGCACCGGCCTTGTTACAACCAGAATTGCAATAACGCCGAAAATTGCAATAAAATTGCAATAATTTTATTGCAGTTCTGGTTGCACAGGGGTACGAGAATTGCAATAAAATCGAGAACTGCAATAAACTTAAAATACTCCTTTAAACTTAAGAAAAAAATTTAACGACATGTTATAAGATGTTTAGAATTAGATAACGTGGCATTTTTGGTTGTCAGTGATCATTGGATACATACCTTAATCAATGCTGGGGTCCGAGTTTTGCAATAAAATCGAGAATTGCAATAAACTTAAAATGCACATTTAAACTTAAGAATAAGTTTTAACAACATGTTATAAGATGTTTAGAAATAGATAACGTGTCATTTTTGTGGTCAGTGATCAATGGATACATTTTTTAATTCAAAGCTGGGGGTCCGAGATTTGCAATAAAATTGCAATAATTTTATTGCAACTCTGGTTGCATAGGGGTACGAGATTGCAATAAAATCGAGAATTGCAATAAACTTAAAATACACATTTAAACTTAAGAATAAGTTTTACAACATGTTATAAGATGTTTAGAAATGGATAACGTGGCAAATTAATAATTTTATTGTATTTCTGGTTGCACAGGGGTACGAGAATTGCAATAAAATCGAGTAATACAATAAACTTGTAAAATACTGTACACATTTTAACTGAAGGATATCACAGACTAATATAAAATGGGTTGCGGATCAGTCTTGCTGTTCACTGATCATGTGTTACCTTACTGATCAAAATTTAATGTTGCGTCTTTTTTCTTTTACGAACATATTATGAAGTATTATTCATGTAGATAAACATATATCTGGAAAAAAAATTACATGTCTTGTTTAAATGCTGGATCATATAAACTCTGGCTGTGTAGATTTATTTATTAATAAAACGGTAAAATGAAGATTAAGTATAGAGAACCTAGAGAAAATGATAGATACCATTTAGTTGTATATTCGCAACATTTTGTGACTTATTGACACACTTGGTTTGGAAAATAATACAAGTAATTTAAAATATTTGCTTTCGTTTTTTGAGAGATTACATTTATTGTTTGTTTTTTTTCTGGAAGTTCTGGGTATTTCATTCAAATATGCACACATATAATACATAAAGGAGTAAAAATTTGATTGTGTTTCTGACAAAATGATAAATTTTATTATTATACTGCAGAGAAAACTTCTCTCTTTTGATTGGTCCATAAGCCGTGGACATAACGAGATATATGTACTTATCCGTGCGGTTGTATGTACAGGTGTATATAGATACATGTAATGAGGTATATGTAGGCAGACTGGTAAATTTATACTTATATATGTGTATATGTGGTAGTGGAAGTTCTCCAATCTTTTCCCCCCCTCCATCTCTATTTCTCTCTCCCTCTGGCTATCTTATACCTCGTGAGTATTTAACACGTTCATTTATAACATTCGAATATTTTATGTAATTTATCACCTCATCATTGCTATATGCATTTCTTCGCTAGGCCGTATCTATTTTAAATCAACAATCATTACATTAATTTTCGAAAACACACTCACCTTATGACAAGTGCTTGAATGACAAGTACTCATTTTATAAGCTCATATAATTTACATATCAATATAATTATGCAACACGCATGCAACTAATTTTGTATGATGTATCATATGTGTAGAATACTCAAATCTCTTAAACTTTTGTTCTGTTCTGTTCTGAAAGCTCAGGTAAGACGCGTTATCAGTTTTTATAAACGCATGTCCACATATTTATATTAATTAGAAGCATGAAAAAACTATCTGTTTATGGGCGGCTAAGGGTGGTCCAGTGGTAACGTGTCCGATTACGGATCCGAAGATTGTGGGTTCGCATCCCGATGGAGACAAGAACTCTTTCAAACTTTTCCAGGCGCAAAGTACTGGTCGAACCGAGGAACCGTCGAGAGGGATTAGTATAAGTGCAAGAACTTGTTTCCCAATCGACGTAAAATGAATAAGTTAAAACTAAACTCATAGTGGTATATTTCCTTGCTGAAACGGAATACATGAAAGAATATGGTATAATCTCAAGACAACAAGATCACAACAAGGAAAACGTAAATTACAACGTTCACTGCTTTGTAGACCTTAATCACATATTTTTTCTTAAAGAGGAAAAGGAAGATTATTGATGTTTTAATGATGAGGATGATGATTGCTTGTGTTGAAAAAGATAACGATGGTAATGTTTTCATAAATACGTAGATCTTGCATAACTAAAAGGTACAAACACTGTATGTGAAAAAACGTGATTTGCTTGCTAATACTCCTGTCACGTTCTAGCGTGTGAGAGGAACGTTTGAGTTGCGTACAAAAAGGAAATTCGAACAATTGCTGAACTGCACAACTTTTGAGCGTCTGAACCCAAATGTTCAACGAATTTCTTTGGTTAATGTATGTGTACCATATAACTGGTATAAGAATCATTTGAGTGTTCAATATTTGGTTCGCAAATGTGGTGCTCATAGTGATGTCGCCCTGCGAATAAGAAGAACTTTGTGCGATACTGGTGGGCGCTAATTCAGAGTTTAGCTGACACTACAATCACAAGAAAACAGTTGGTATGAAGTTACAGATGTGACCTGGAGGTAACTCAAATAACAGTTTCAAATGATCACAAATGCCCTCCTAAAAAGTTGTTGTTTTTTATCCGCCCAACAGAGATTCTCCATCTCTTCACATTGTCTCCTGCTACATATCACGGGAACGTTTTATTGTTGCTCGATAATGTTTATTTAACCATTGTTCATGATTGATATACAGGTATACGTAGAATATGATATTATCATAGGTAATCGTTTGACATCTTATCGACCGAGTTGTTGTTATTTAAGGGACAGGAGGTGGATTATAGTCTTAAAGTGAAATTCCATGTTTCTTTTGTTCATATGGACATCACCTTCTACACGTAAAACCTTGAGCCTATGGGGCGTCGACATAGATTGAAAAAACGCAAGCTGAGCAGTGGAAACTCATCGGACAATAACCCGAAAACCCCACGTCATGGCGGATCACCGGGAGACAGCTGCCCTACTAGTGTAAGTGACAGTATTCGAAAAGCTAACTCTGTATTGTTTGATGATACGATAAATGATCTGAATACTTCCGTTTTTGATATTTGTCCCGACCATTCTTCCATAGATAGTGAAAGTATGGCGACAAATGATGACAAAGCTGATGATTTAATGAGTGTCTTGCGTAAGATTGATGATAAGATGACCCGAATAGACAAACGCCTAGAAACGTTAAGTTCGATTGAACAGAAAATGTCGAAATTTGAGACAGATCTGAATAAGTTATGGGTCCTAGTGCATGATAATATAAAGTCGGTGGATTCCAAGATTTCGGATACATCTAATAGGGTAGACGGGCTAGAATTTGAACTTGGGTCGGCAAAGGAGAGCATTACACGTTTGCAGGCAGACAAGGCCAAAATCCAGGACGAGTTGTTATACCAACAATCGCAAAGTATGCGCAACAATCTCATATTCGCCAACATTGATGAAGATAGGCACGAGACACACGAGACAACGGAGCGAAAAATCAGGCAATTCATGGTTGAAAAGCTCAAGATGGCGCAGGAATGTGTGGACCAGATCGGCTTTGAAAGAGTTCACCGTATGGGTCAACATCGTGAGCGCAACTCCCGGGCGAGGAAAATAGTTGCCAAGTTTACGCTTTTCAAGGACCGAGAAGCAGTCAGACGTAACAAGAAGCACCTCGCGGGCACGGACTACTTCTTACACGAGCAATTTCCGCGTGAGATCGCCGAGCGTAGGAAAGCGCTGGTTCCTAAGTTGAAAGCGGCAAAACGGGGAGGCAAATCGGCGTGGTTGAACTATGACACTTTGTACGTCGATGGGGTACCAGTTCGTGATAATAATGTGTAGGGGCGCGAAGAGGCTGGACTTTCTGTTTGTTCATGGAACATTAATGGGTTAAATCAGTCTTTTATGTTACAGGACGATGATTTTTTTTCAAAACTTAATTCATTTGACATAGTGTTCCTTTACGAATCTTGGGGAACCAGTAAATCTAGGTTTGAAATTCCAGGTTATAAATGTTATAATTTCTATAGAAAATTTCAGAATAGGAGAGCCAGGCGAGCGAGTGGTGGTGTGGTAGTGTATATTAGAGACAGTATAAACAAGGGAATCTCAGTTGTGCGCAAACATCATGATACTATAATATGGTTAAAGTTGGATAAAACATTTTTTTAGGCTTGAAAAAGATATATTTCTAGCAGGAGTTTATATTTGGGTGGAAAACTCACCAGCATATGATTTTATATCCGAAGACTTGTTCACTTTGTTAGATAATGATATACATATGTTTGAGTCACGTGGTAGGGTATTATTGGCGGGTGACTGGAACGCTCGCATTGGCGGCAAGCGAGATTACTTAATGCATGATACATCAGTTGATAATATCGATGATGATGAATATTCACCAGATCTAGAAATGAAAAGAATGTCAATGGATAGTACCTATTCTTCTCAGGGTTTGAAATTGATTGACCTTTGTTTGTCTAATAATTTGCGTATAGCCAATGGTAGATTGGGTAGTGATCATAACGTCGGGAGTTATACATACGCGGGACCAATGGGGGCGAGCGTTATCGATTACCTATTGATCAAGAATTCTGATTTTGGGTGTGTCGCGGATTTCAGGGTAGAACCTTTTTGTGAATGGTCCGATCATGCCCTGCTAGGCTTCAGAGTATTATGCAATACAGTGGCGGATTGTGGAGATAGTCAATACACACGATATTGTATTAAATGGGATGAGAAACATCGGTCAAAATTTAGAGCGGGTTTGATTTCTAAACTGCCACTGTTCAATGATCTGTCTTTTCATGCTGACTTTTCAAATAGAGAGGGAGTGAATGATTGTATTTCGAAATTTACTGAGATTATTAAAAGTGTTGCGGAACCTTTGTTTAGTCACGAAATATTATGTAATGATAAACCTAAAACAGTACACTCCTTCAGCAAAAAAGCAGACTGGTTCGACACAGATTGTATAGAAGCAAAGAGGAAATATATGTCTGCTGTAGACAGGTATAATACATGCATGAATAAGGACAATAGAGTTGAAATGTATAGATTAAAAAAGTGCTATAAATCTCTTGTAAAACAGACAAAAAAGAAATATGAGTTAAATAAACTGCGTTCTATTGAACGTCTACGTCATCAGAAACCAAAAGATTTTTGGAAATATTTTTCTAGTAAGAAAAATACAGTTTTAAATAAGGAAATCAATATTGAGGAATTCCTTGAGTATTTTTCGAATTTATATATAAATGTACCGGATACTAAAAATGCTGATGCTGAAAACTTTTGTAATACACACAATTTTGATGATTCAACATGCTGTTTTGAGGAGTTAGATGGGCCTATAACTGTATCAGAGGTTGAGGGGGTTGTTCGTTCATTAAAGATCTACTGAATGAATATTTCCTCGAATCGTGTGATATCTTATCTTCTCATTTAGCTGATGTTTTTAATGGCATTTTAGACAGTGGATGCTTCCCGGATGAATGGATGAGGGGAATTATTGTTCCCATATTTAAAAAAAAATGATCCCGCTGATGTTAATAACTATAGAGGTATAACATTGATAAGTTGTTTTTCTAAAATTTTAACCGGTATATTAAATAAACGAATCAATAATTGGGCGGAAAATAACGATATCATTAGCGATGCACAGTTTGGTTTTAGACGGGGTCGTTCAACTATTGACGCAATTTTTGTTTTAAATGCAGTTATTTCAAATATACTCAGTGAAAACGATAGACTTGCATGCGCTTTTATTGACTTTAGTAAAGCGTTTGATAGCATTTATCGAAACGGACTTTGGTATAAATTGTATGGTATGGGATTATCGGGTAAGCTGTTAAATGTTATTCGGAATATGTATTCTAAGGTTAAATCTTGTATTAGGGGTTGTTCTTCATTTTCTGACTATTTTGAGTGTTCTATCGGCCTCAGGCAGGGTGAAATCGTTTCGCCGATACTTTTTTCTCTTTTCCTCGAGGACTTAGAATTGTGTTTAATGGATAAAATTGATGCAGGCCTTACATTTTACGATTTATCTCTGATTCTATTGTTATTTGCTGATGACATGGTTTTATTTGGGAAAACAGTTGCTGATCTTCAAAACAGTCTTAATCTCTTAAATACTTATTGTGATTCGTGGGGCCTTAAAGTCAATCCTGATAAGAGTAAAATAGTAGTTTTTAGGAAGAGGGGTAAATTGCGGGTGGATGAAAAATGGACATATAATGACTCTCCTATTCAAACTGTGGATAATTTTAATTATCTAGGTACAACATTTAATTATACTGGCAATTTCTCTATGAATCATGAAACTTTAGCAGGTAAAGGATTAAAAGCACTGAATACGTTATTTACTAATACTAGAAATTTTCCATTAAAGCCTAAAACTATGTGTCAGTTGTTTGATGCATTTGTTAGTTCTATTTTATGTTACGCCTCTGAGGTGTGGGGTTTTGGTAAATCGAAAGTGATAGAAAGGATTCATCTAAAATTTTGCAAACAATTATTAAACGTTAAATCAAGCACGTGTAATATTGGGGTATATGGAGAGTTGGGTAGATACCCACTTTTTATTAATAGACAAGTACGTATAATTAAATATTGGGGTAAAATTCTATATTCAGATAATATAATAATTAGACATTTATATCAAATAATGGTTGAGAAAAGCAATTTGGGGATAAAAAATTGGGCCAGCAATGTTAAAGCGCTTCTTGATTCTCATGGATTTTCATGTGTATGGTCAAATCCAGAAAACTTTAATATGGATAAATTTTACCTGGAATTTAAGGATAGGGCTATTAACATGTTTGTTCAGTCATGGCTTAGCGACATTAATTTAAGTAATGTTTTGTTGTCATATAAGACATTTAAGTTACATTTCCAATTTGAAGATTACCTAGAAAATTTACCCAAAAAACATAGAAATGTTTTATCAAGACTCCGTTTGTCATCTCATCCTCTTAGGATTGAATCTGGTCGTCATGGTAATAATAGAATAGATCGTAATTTGAGAATTTGTACACTTTGTAACTCTGGTGATATCGAAGATGAATTTCATTTTGTAATTAAGTGTAGTATCTATAGAGATTTACGTATCCAGTATATAAAAAAATATTATTATAATAGACCTAGTTTTATAAAATATTGTCAGTTAATGCAATCATCTAATAAGACTGAGTTATTTAAATTGGGGAAATTTTTATACCAGGCATTTTCTAGGCGCAATTCTATGGTTATCAATATTTCATAATACTTATTCGGTAAGTGTAAAAATATATGATTACTTTTTTTTTTTAATCTTTTTTTTAATTTTTTTTTCCTTTTTTAATTTACAACTCATTTATTGTGTTCCCCGATATATTGTCAGTGTAGCATGAACAGGTCGAATTATTCATTTTTAATAACATTGTAACATTGTCTTGACCATGATTTTACTATATGATATTATGTTCATTGTATGCAACCAGAAACTTGTATAAGTTTACGTTGCTTAATAAAATATATTGAATCTTGAATCTTGAATCTTATTTGCTCGTAAGTTTCCGTTCTTCAACTTCTGGATTGTAAGGATTATAAGTTCGAATCCTACCAACCTCTTTTAATTGATACTGATTTTTTTTTATTCCTTTTTTGTATCAAATCACTCTAAGATGTAAAATGGTAGCGTTTAGTTGAGAATTTGAAAAAAAAATACAGTCCAAATTTACCTATCCGACAATTATGATATAACTCATTGCGAAAAAAAGTATTTTTTTGCTTTCATCGTTTTGTAAAGCTTTGTTTGAAAACGCATAAATATCTTGTATGTGGGAGATTCATTTCAAATACGACTGACATAAAGAGCAAATTGCCACACACACACACACACACACACACACACACACATTCCCTGAGCTACCTCTCTATTAAACATTAATACCTTTTTGTTTACACAATAAATACCCACCTACAGACTGCCAAAAGCCGAAGATATTATGAAGAAAATATGTGTTATTCATTCATTCATTCATTCTTGTAACATGTTACTAGAGGTCACCGGTAAAATGTCAAATTTGACAAGAAATACAAGTTAGGTCCGTGTATAATTTTGCTCATAATTGTTGCCATATTCGTATACGTATTATGCAAATTTAGTTGATTATTTAAATTTTTGTTCCATTTGTTAATCTATTCCTCGCTAAAAGAAGAAAAAAAAATCAATATAAAGTCCTATAAAACAAAATAAATTAAAACATTCATATTGTTAAACTGTATTCTTAAGTTTATTTTTATGTTATTCCAATTCTCGATTTATTGCAATTTCCATACCCCTGTAAAACCAGAAATGCAATAAAATTACTGCAATTTTATTGCAAAACTCGGACCCCCAGCTCTGATTAAAAAATATATCCCATGATCACTGACAACCAAAATGCCACGTTATCTATTTCTAAACATCTTATAACATGTCGTTAAACTTTTTTCTTAAGTTTAAAGGAGTATTTTAAGTTTATTGCAATTTTCGATTTTATAGCAATTCTCGTACTCCTGTGCAACCAGAATTCCAATAAAATTATTGTAATTTTATTGCAAAACTCGGACCCCAGCTTTGATTTAAAAAATGTATCCCATGATCACTGACCACAAAAAATGCCACGTTATCCATTTCTAAACATTTTATAACATGTTGTTAAACTTTATTCTTAAGTTTAAATGTGTATTTTAAGTTTAATGCAATTCTCGTACCCCTGTACAACCAGAATTGCAATAAAATAATTGCAATTTTATTGCAAAACTCGGACCCCAGCATTGATTAAAGTATGTATCCCATGATCACTGACCACCAAAATGCCACGTTATCTAATTCTAAACATCTTATAACATGTCGTTAAACTTTATTCTTAAGTTTAGAGGAGTATTTTAAGTTTATTGCAATTCTCGATTTTATTGCTCTCATACCCCTGTGCAACCAGAATTGCAATAAAATTATTGCAATTTTATTGCAAAACTCGGACCCCCAGCTTTGATTAAAAAATATATCCCATGATCACTGACCACCAAAAATGACACGTTATCTATTTCTAAACATTTTATAACATGTCGTTAAACTTTATTCTTAAGTTTAAATGTGTATTTTTAGTTTATTGCAATTCTCGATTTATTGCAATTCTCGGCGTTATTGCTATTCTGGTTGTAACACCTGCCTTCCATAATTAATGTTGAGCTTCCTGGTAGGTCATTATCTTCATGAAACATTGAAAAAATAACTTTCATTTATTTATCATCATAAAGGGTTTGAAACATGCACATTTTGTATTAAATTTCGCAATGCACACAAAAACAAGTCGTCTGCAATTTGTAACATTTCAATTTACATTCAGCTGATGAAATTCACATCCGTTTACAAACAGCGGAAATAACACACGTTTACACAAACATGTCAGTAGGACACATTAGCAGTACAAAGAGAAACATGTATATATACAGTACAAATGAATACAATGGAAAACAGCTGATGAGATGATACTGAAATTCATATTTTCTTCATAGGGTATTGTGCGTTTGTCGTCTTTCACACACACACACACACACGTTGAATATGAAAGCCTTTAAATGTGCCGAACTTCTCTCTCTCTGTCTCTCTCTCTCTCTAATTTGTATACTGATGAGTGTCAACAATTATGGAGAGCTCGTATTGTCATACAAATACAGTGCTATTAGTAGTTAAATACTCTCTCTCTCTCTCTCTAATGAATCTGTGTAAAGAGAACAAGTAAGGTCGTATTGTCAGACAGACATATATCTACAGTTTTACATGTTATTTTGCAACACACACTCTCTTTCTTTCTCATCCCCCCTCTCTCTCTCTCTGGAACACAGATGAGTTTTACAAAACAGAGTATATATCATACAAACACAATAGCATTAGTAAAATGCGCCTCTCTTCTCTCTCTCTCTCTAATTGTTGAACTGGTGATGTAAATAAATAGAACATGTATTTTCTAACTTAGTCAAACTTCTTGTAGCGACTAATTTTCGCGTTTTTATGGCAGAAGAGTGATTCGCGGCGTTTTACTTTTGCGGAAATAACCCGACCGCGAAACTCGCTCTCTTAAATGCGTGTTTACAGTAATCAGATATCCATTAGTCATTCAGATGCCGTTTAACAATTAAGAGAAGCTGCTCGTCTAAGAAATGGCTTAGACAATCACAGAAACCTTCACATCAAAATGCTCATCATATAAAGGCAATTTCATCACTTACTGCTAGACATGTGACTGTAAGTATGTCACGACTTGCTCATCAACCCAAAACATAGTTCAACCAGAAACAAAACTGACGTACAATTCCAATAAGTTTATCCTTCCAGAACATTTCTAAATGTAAGCTTTCTTATACTTGACTCATTTAAGACATTGTATAACTTCTCTACATGTAATCAACAACAGGTAGTATCTACATCAGCATCACAACACTTCAGTACTGAAATAACGTCATAACCTTCAATATGCAACTTATGAATGGAATCAAAGACATGACCCACACTCCGGATAATTCACGTTTTACTTCGTGTTAGAATCAAATACTCCTGCCATGTGACTCTATTATCAAAAAAATGACTACTTTGTTCAACATGGTGGATGTGCTTATGGTGGATGTGGGTTCACGAGACATCCATCACGCCAGCTCCTACCCTATCGTAACAATACTGTAAGGACACATAAACATGACTAAGAATGCTGGTATTTAATCATTTATTAGATTCTTTTCAAAGATGTGGCTGTATGTAATATGATCTAGTCTAAACATAGATTCAACACAACAGATGATTTGGCAAAATAATAAATATAGAACTTTCAGGCATAAATCATATTTGACAGATGTTTGTGGGAGCCTAAGGATCCAACAAAAAGGCATTGCTACGATGCATACTTTGGAACTATTTAACCCAACCTGGTAGATTGTGTCCAGATGGTGTCTACAAAAGAAAGTTGAGGTGCAGTGTATACTGATACCAGACACCTGACTTAAAGCTGCAATAATCTTATTGTTGATGTAGTTGAAGGTTTGAGAATGTTTCTGAAAATTTCTATGAGTACATAATAAGAATCTATGTAAAATGTAGTTAAAATTAAGTGTCTGATCGTAAAGTTGCACATGCTGTGTTACACGAAATAGAAATCACGTTGATGCTGTCAGTCCCAATAATGCTGTATCTATTTCTTTCTAGTGCCTCCTTTCTCTCAGATGAACTTCATTTGTTGCAAAACTGGTAGAAAAAAAATACAGGGACATTATATGATATATTCAAATATATGCAGTAAATGAAGAGGGCAATACATTCATGTTAACTTTGATCTCGGAGTTTTATATATTCAGGTATACTTTTGTATCCACATACTTGTCACCGTCATCAACATAGAACCATTACTGAATGACTTTTCACAACCCTGCAGAGTGTAGTTAAATCACGTGCAATAACCTCATAATTACTGGCTTCGCTATCTGGACTGTCTGACGTGTTTTCCTACATAACCGAAAATACATCCTGTTCGGTGGCCTTTTATCATATGGATTATTTGATGGCGCATTTTGTAATGAGGTACGCAGTACATGAATAACAAGAGCGTGCTTCTATTTTCTTAAGGCTGGGTAGTTTAATGTTACATTTATAACTGTTACTATATGTAGTGTTTACACAAATATATGGTATTTAGTCCAAACACATGTGGAATGTTTCAATCCCCCAGCTTTAGTTCTTACTGGGATAAGAACTTGCATAGGAAAAATATCTAAACTTCAAAGAATCTAACATCTTTCTTAAGTGGACAACAAAGAGAACTCTCGGAGTTTTATATAGTTGAAAAAAAGTTGAAAAGGGGTATACCTGTAAACAATGAAATTTAAGTGTTATTTGCCCATTTGAAATCGTTTCCCACTTATTTCAAACAGAAAATTCAAAGCTGAAAAGGTGTATAAATGTGCCAAAATGAATTGTATGGTTATTTGCTCATTTGAAGTGGATTCCATTTATGAAAGTGAACAAGTATTGCAAATTTAAAGTGATGGTTTTTGAGAAATTTACCTTATCAAAAAACTTAACCAACCTAGAAAATTCTAAGATAACTATGCCAAAATTAATTTTAAGATTACTTATTCTTTTGGTATGGGTCCCTTTTTAAACAGGGCTAGGAATCAAAACTGCGCTGTACCATTCATTTTGTAAACAAAAGCCGCCATTTTTAATAGAAAAATGTATATTTTTGTTCATTATTGTTACTGTAGGAATTGCATGATAACGAGATACATAAATGAACACGTTACTAATATTGTGTATATTGTATACCATTTGACCTTGACTTTTGCTTAAATGATATATGGTATTCATGATATGCAATGATATTTGGTTGAGTGTAGAATTCGGTTAAAAGTTATCATTACGAACTGGCGATTGACGTATATAAAGAAAAGAAGTGCATGAAATATTATAATAGAAAATGTCGACATCAGGTAACGGGTAGTAGTAATAATTTTGTACCCGAATTCCGGCAATTTCCTACCCGACACGCGGATATCTTGTATTTGTTTCAGTCCTATTACACACCGTTCAATCGGAAAATGAGACATCAGCTGAAGTCGACGACAATGTTCAGTCGTACTATATACATGTAACGTGAGACGCATCGAAACATTTGGTCACATTTCATTCAAATTCTCAATAAGTAAAGCGTTTACAGGGCCAATAGTTTGTTAGCAGGACACTTTATTTGTACGCTTTGAAAATGTAAACTTGATTTTACACAACATTGTTAAGAAAATATAAACAAGAGGCCCAAGGGCCATAAACGCTCACCAGTAAATCAGCATATTCAAGATGATTTTTTCTATAAGGAAATCAAATGACAGACCAGAGATCAACTTCATTTTAGCTTCATGAAATCAATCCTGACCATTAATGTCATGGAAGTAAAATTCTGAAATTTATTAATTGAAGATAATATAATATATTGTATTATCAGTTGCAGTTACACGATGTGAATGGTGTTCGAAAAATAAACTAGCAGAATTTATCATGATAGTTTGAAAGACACAGGGCTTTTTGTATTGGAAGAAAATGAAAGCAGTTCGTTAAAATGGTTGATTTAACTTTTACATAACATGATTAAACTTTTAAATAACTATCTGTAACAAAATATTTCGAAAATTCTTTAATATCGTTTCAGATTCCTTTTATTTACAAGTTGTCAAAAGAGAAAGTAAATCCGAGAAAACTGATGACATTTAGAAATGTAAAGCTTTTTTGGTTATTAATTTTATTTACATGGTCAGAGAAAGTTGTGAATCTATTTTGCAAAATACTAAAAGTACTCTCCAAATTACCTACAGTGTGTCTTTTTAGCTTTTATCCACAAAACAATGCATCTCTACATTAAAATATTTTCGTAACAAAATCGGCAATTTGCGTACAGTACGTGACATCGCCATGGCAGAATTTTATGCAAAATAGAAAAAGTGGGAAAAAAAGAAAAAAAAAGTTAAACAATAAGCTCATTTCAAGTTTTTTCCTCTTTCTTTTTAGTTCTCTTTTGATTACCAGGCGGATTACCAGTAACATGAGAAAAAACAAAACAAATTGAGGAGAAGTGTGTAAAATGCGGAGAAAAGCTAAAAATGCGGATCATTTAACGGTCTTTTATTTTATTTTATTATTATTATTATTATTTTTTTTATTTATTTTTTTTTTGGGGGGGGGGGGGGCATTTTCACCTACAGTTGAGGAAAAATATATACTTCTACGGATGGGAATGGGACCAAATTTCGACCCCAAATTGGCCTTTGCACAGAAGAAGAATTTTGATGTTTTCTATATAGAGTATATAAGGGAATTAGCCAACCCCCTAGGGACCTCATTTTTTTTAGGAATTAACTTTATTTTAGCCATATTGGTATACAATCATGAGGTAACCATTTGGGCCAAAGGAAATTAAATTCTCACAGCTGGCTTCATAAAAAAAAAGTATTTTGATGTTTTCTATATAGAGTATATAAGGAAATTAGCCAACCCCCTAGGGGCCTCATTTTTCAAGGGATCAACTTTATTTTAGCAATTATGGTAGACATTCATGAGGTGACTATTTGTGCCAAAGGAAAATAAATTCTGACCATACATGCCAAGTTTTATCAAATTCTGTTAATTATTAATTTATGACACTTCTGTATCTGTATGATTACGTTGTCATACCCCCAGACTGGGCTTTTACACAACAGTAAAAAGAGCGCTGATCTAATCGCCCAGGTCTGAGTAGCCTCCGATATGTTTTGAATGCTTCATGTGATTTCGCGTATACAATGTTATTGTCTAGGTTATTCAAATCAATTGCTGTATCAACGAAATAAAAGTTTTTGTACTTATCTGGATTTACTTCTGGTACCAGTACGCATTTGGTGTTCAAAAGGGATTGTCTTGTTATTATATGGTTGGTTTCACAGTCTTCTAATCGTCTGGGTTTAATTTTCCTATTTCCTGTTCTGTATGGCAAATTCTGATGGTGGCATTGCTGGAATTTGATCATGTGGTATTCTGTAATAGAAATTCTACCTTTGTTTAAGGCATTGCTGCATTTTTGTTATACAGCCTTCTTACCTGTTCCTGTGGTCTTTTGTTATGAATTTTGTTCGTCTTTTAAGCTCACCTGAGCACAACGTGCTCAAGGTGAGCTATTTTGACTGATGAATGTCTCCTCCTAAATTACTGGGCCAATTTTCATAAAATTTTACAGGAATGTTCCTTGGGTGGTACTCTTCCAAAGTTGTTCAAAGAATTGAATTCTATACCAAAATCTGGTTGCCATGTCAACTAAAAGGGGAAAAATGTAAAAATTTCAAAAATCTTATCCTCCAAAAGTACTGAGCCCGTTTTCCTTATATGCGTAAAGTACAAATTTGAAAAAAAAAAATCTTCTTGTCCAAAAGTACTGACTGAATTTTAAAGTTATTTGGCACAGATGTTCCTTAGGTCACTCTCTACCAAGATTGTTCAATTTTTTTGGATTGGTAAAAAAAAATCTGGCCGCCTGGGGGCGAAGCCCGTTTTCCTTATATCATGTATATAGTTCACATTTGGAAACTGTTCTTGTCTGAAAGTACTGGCTAGATTTAAAAGTGTTTTTTTTTTTTATGGTACAAATGTTCCGTGGGTCACTCTGTACAAAGATTGTTCAAATTATTTGGATTGGTCAAAAAACGTGGACGCTAGTGGGCGAAGCCCATTTTCCTTATATGTATATATTAGTATAAATTTGAAAATTCTTCTTGCCCAAAAGTATGCATAGGGTGTATGTCTTTGCAGGGGTCAAAGCCCATTTTCCATAATATTATAAGATATTTGCTGTTTCTTTTCCTGATACCTGGTTCTCAGGTGAGCGAATCCCAGGGCATCATGGCCCTCATGTTTATATTCTCTCTAGCTGGTTAATTACGAGTCCCGTGCATTTGATAGCGCCATATTCCAGGATTGGTCTTACTAGGGCCATGTATGCATTTTACTGCATTCTTTTGGGCGGTTATACAGATTTCTCTCGAAAAAGCCGAGTGTTAATCTTGCTTTCCTTCTAACTGAATTCTACATCATATTGAAAAGATTTCATGACTTATTTAAAATATGAAAATGATATTTTGATATATTTAAAGGTAAGAGCTATATATCAAAAGAATATCATTTCATACTAAAAATATGAATTTCAAGAGCTTTTCAATGGTGTATAAATTTTGAGTTTTGGGGCAGAAATAAGGAAGTTAATTACAAGAAGATGAAATTTCAATTGTAACTCAATCAAAAATCCTTTGAATTTGCCATACAAAATGGCCACCAAGACAAAGGATTTTCACTGATAAGGAAACTATCTATCAGTAATGTGTGTGCTCCATTTTAGATCCTCAGAGATTTGTAAGCCGAGGTAACGGTTTAATTTTACTTGTTCTGAGATTATTTTTTTCTGAACTGGCATGATATAACATTTCTTTGCATTTGTTGTAGTCCGCATTATTGTCTACTGTATCATGTGTCCGCATACATTTATGTTGTTGTCACGTGCCTAGGTCCAAAACCTAAGTATCTCTTATATCTTGGTTAAACCCATTTCCTCGTGCATAATGTGCTTTTCTCGTGCATTATGTGTATGGTTACATCACTTTCCGGCTATATAAGGCCTGCTGTTCTCTCTTTCGGGGGAGATGTCAGTAGAGCTGTTCTGGTTATGCATCACACACTCCCAGGTTTGGTACTAGTTCACCTTTACTTTTCCGCATTTTATTTTCCCCGATCTCATGATACATTAAGCGGACATTTCAAAATAGATTAGATTGTAATTATAGATTGGTCGAATTCATTAAAATTTTGGTAGAAAAGTATTCTTGGTATTCTTTTACACTGCCTGTGCTCTTGGGCCCGTAAAACGTAAATTAGTGGCCGCTTATATCATTTAAAACGAGGGCTACTACATTTTTGGAACCTCCGGTGGGACTGCACTGAAAAAAGAGAGAAACATTTAGTTAAAGTCATACTTCTGTAAATAATTGTGATTTATTTGGATTTCGTTGTTAAATCTCATTTTTTAGTGAGTATTTCTGTAGCATTTTTGAAGTGTCCTTTGACACAGCTGCGCAATAATGGAGATCAGCGGATCCATTACTCAGAACACGTATCAGTTTACTGATACTTGTACTTCCAATTTCACAAACTAAGATACAGCATGTACAATTTCCCTCGCCTCTGTACACAACAAGCGACACAGCTGTGTGCTCCACTGTCGCATCTCCCATGTATCCTGTGCAGGGTCACGTGATAGGCCTAGTGAACACTATACCCCTTCTAGACCAAGTAGCACGGCACTTCCTTACAGCTACACGAGTAGTTATACGACACATTCATATCAAATGACCCCAGATCAGACAGAGTGCAAAACTACCTTATCCCCAAAACAAATAGAGCCTCGTACATATGATGGAACAGAATGTGAAATAACATTTCGAGACCGTATGTGACTGTAACACTTACTAAAAAAAAAAAACCTTCCAAATTATCGTCCGCTCTATATGCTGATCAAAAAGTGTATTGCATAAAAATGGTTGTATTACCATTATGCATAAGTTCACTATTTGTATTAGATATTTGGCTGATTGTAATCTCATCATACAGTTAACTCCGATTTAAAAATATGTAAAGTTCACCTTATTAGTTTTATGATATTCAGTGAGTAATCTATTTGAAATGACTGAAAGATTTTGTTAAATTAATTATTGAATTATTGGATATACAGAAATGCCATACTCAGCGAGAAAATACTTGAAATTGTAATAGATTGCAACTGAAATGTCCACTTACTTTAAAAAAATGTATTCCATTTTTTTTCTCTGGCGTGGAAGGAATAGTAGTCGGCATTATTGTCTACTGTATCATGTGCCCGCATACCTTTATATGTTGTTGTCACGTGACTAGGTATCTAAGTATCTCTTATACAGTCAACTCCCGTTATACCGGCAGTGTTCGTAAATCTCAATTTTGCCGGTATATCGAATTTGCCGATGTAATGAGCAAACCCAAATTTCCCATTTTACTTATCCCACCCACTCAACCTTATCGTTACTTTCGGTAAAAGGATATTTTATAAACTATAAAAGATAAGGTTTTAATTCGTTTTTTGATGCATATGAATAAATAGTATTCGTATTTTATGTAACATGTGTGAGTATGTGTGTGATTGGTAAATAAACGGGGTTTTTACCTGTAAAACTAAATGCGTATTCTTTGTTTATCCTACTCTGTAAATGTGTAAACGCTACATGTATATACAACTTCCGGTTAGGTATAATAGCTTTACGAAGATAATTATATCGTAAAGGGATTAGACAGAATGAACAACAACAAACACAATTGAGATAAATATTTTTTTTAATTATTTTTAAGTAGATTTTTTTCATCTTTATTTCACTTTTTTTTCGAATCTAATTTATGTTATCAATAATTCACACATTGACATCATCAAGCAGAAACATAAGCAATTGGATTTCCCACATTACACTCTTTTTGACGTACGTGTTTTCATAATAAAATAATGATTCAATTCACACAAACTGTTACATTAAATCTTAGGCTTCGCTGAAAATAAGGATACAAGTAAGAATATAAAACCGAACCAAAATTATCAGCAATTATAAAAAGCGTTTAATGATTGGATATCTTTATCTATCGCGCTTCAAGAAATTCTCCCTTCATTTTCTGATTGGTAGGTACAGTTAACTTTTGTTGAAAATCATTACAAACTGACAACTCGCTGATTGAAACTCGACTTATTTGGTAAAGAACGGCATGTTGAAATCCGTGTCATAAACAAACCAACTTATTACCTCATTAGTTAATACCACTTATCGATATCATCTGCAAACAATGCAGCTATAGGTTTGATCAAAAGCATGTTTTTACGCGTATAAAAGAAACAAAAACAGACGACAACACCTATTTAAATCTCTAACAACGGTTTTCAGTCTAATTAAAGGCCCGTTGTTCACAAGTACACTGGAGTGGCTTCCCATTTTATTACTCTCTCAAACAATGAAAATCTCCACTAAGAACAGAACAGAACAGAACAAAACTTTTATTCACCCAGGTATTACATTAATACAACATGGGGTTTTACATAGGTTATACACACACATATATATATAATATTTGTTAATAATTTCCGGTCTTATTTAATAAGATTAAGTTCATTTGTAGCATAGATCAATTTGTTAGGCATTTTTCAATTATTTAAAGCAGACATGCTGTGTTCAGAGTGGGGGGATTACATCTTTGAATTTATAAATAAATACAAGAAAGACATTGTTTATTTTCAACACACACACACACACACACACACACAACACACACAACACACACTTAAACCTAGCATATCAATTTATGTAACGTTATAATGACAACAACAACAAAAAAAAAATAGATAAATACATGTGCTGGCAAATATTAATGTCAACAAAATAACCTTTGGATAAATAATTTCTTTGTTAAGTGTTTTCAGCTATAAAACATAAAACAAGCAGTTATTCCTATTGTATATATACAGTCTCTGCATCATACTTTACACAAATAAAGACAAGTGAACAATAACATTAAAGAGCGACAAAAGCATGCTTTTCTTACAGATTTAGATAGTAACAAATATGTAAAGTCACTATGATAATAGTTACTTATGAGAGAGAGAGAGAGAGAGAGAGAGAGAGAGAGAAGGATTGCGTGGCATTATGAATTATTCAATTAGATAATTTATTGCAAAGGAATTTTAATGCATGTAAAGACACAATCATATTTAGAGTAATAGATAATTCGTTACTATGTTGCCAAAGAGAGAGAGAGAGAGAGGAGGGGTGAGTATTCCCCTTCTCTCCCCCTTTCTATATACCTTGCCTGATACGAAAACGAAAGTCGACAAGGTATCATTGTGAGAATGCTTATTGCAATATATCTCAATGACATACATGCATACTACCCCCTTCTTTCCCCCTCTAGTACAACCTTGCCGGGTACGAAATCGTAAGACGGCAAGGTAACAAAAAGCGCATGCGTACGTGATGGTGAGAAATCAGGAAAAAAAGCAAAAAAATAAATGTCAAACAATAATGGGAAACAATGGATTAAAATATTATTATATACAGTTACAAAACAACACAATCAATTATTTTCTCTCATTTGAATAAGGTGTTCCTAAAAATAGATAGCTGTTTGAGGTTATTTTTAAAACGTGCATGAAATAAGCGTGGAAATCGGGGAGCTGTTTATTCCTAGCGAGTGCGGATAGACGGTGTCCAGACAAAACAAAGAGAGCGAAGTGAGGTAAGTGATCTTTTGCTCGTTTCCATTATGTTTCTTATTTTTTTCAGTTTAAGAATAAGAATTTCATTTAACTTGTAATTTTAGATTTTTTAAAAACTTAGTTAGCATGTTACATTTTGTTCAGTGCGAAATAGACATAATGTATAAATGGTTCAGGCTATCTTTTCATCTGAATTTGTTAAAGATAAGTGATGCAAACTTACTTAAATTTCTCAAAACTTTATCAGAATCGGATTGCAAAAGGGTTTTGAATGAAAGATAGTGCCTCTGTATATTGATTTCATCAGGGTCAAGAAAAATGTTTCTCTCCCTTTGAAAATAATTACAGTGTAAGAAATGCGGCACATGTAAACAAACGCTCATCTGTGATCATCCGTGTAAATACCGTGTCAACTTGCGAATTAACAACTGCATACACAACAAACAGGTAGTGTACCAGCTAGGGACTATATACACGCCTCTGGCGATAATCGGCAATGATCATCAGCCGTCGGTTTGGCTACCGATATAACGGAGGTGATTATATAATAAAAGGGAGATTGGTTTGCCGAAAATTGCTGCCGGTGCCGGAAACCGAATTTGCCGTTGTAACGGGAGAAATAAAGAACAAAGAAATCCGTAACATGACTTTTATTGCCGGATCCCGAATTTGCCGTTGTATCGGATGCCGATGTAACGGGAGTTGACTGTATCTTGGTTAAACCCATTTCCTCGTGCATAATGTGCTGTTCTCGTGCATTATGTGCATGGTTACATCACTTTCCGGTTATATAAGGCCTGCTGTTCTCTCTTTCGGGGGGAGATGTCCGTAAAGCCTTTCTGGTTTTGCACCACACACTCCCAGGTTCGGTACTATTTCACCTTTACTTTTCCGCATTTTATATTTCCCCGATCTCACATTAAGTGGACATTTCAAAATAGATTAGATTATAGTTATAGATTGGTCGAATTCATTAAAATTTTGGTATATTCCATCTTTGGTATTCTTTTACACTGCCTGTGCTCTTGGACCCGTAAAACGTAAATTAGTGACCGCTTATATAATTTAAAACAAGAGCTACTACTAAATCTCATTCACCAATTGTCTGCCCATTTTTCTAAATTATGCAAGTCATTTTGTAATTTGCATTAATCTTCTATATTGTTTAACTGTAGTACTTAACCTACTAGTTTCGAATGGATAACACAATCAGCAACTGTCAAAACCTATCCAAATATCTATAGGTAAAAAGAATATTACACCGATATACTCAACACACCCAGTGGTACCAGTCTTCACTTTTCTCCCGAGTCTTCATTCCCGTCCCCAAGTCAAGTAGACTGACTCCATCTGCATTTCCCTTCATGTTACATATTGTCTAAGTTTTCCTTCTTTGTACACAGTATATTGTCTAGTTTAGTCGTCAGCGTTTTATACCCTACAACCAAATCGGGGACGATTTGTCAGGGGACGTTTTGACCGTATGGCCGATTATCAATCTAAACAACAATTTATTGATAGCAAACTGATGGACGAAAAATAGTTCAATATCAAGTATTGTTTTAATAAAGAATTTATATAAAGATATTTAGCTTCATTTTAAGAAAATTATATCCTTCTTATCAACTTAGTTGCTTTTGGGCCGACTTTAATCGACACTGATCTTTAAGAAATTATGGACATCGTAAACCATCTGGAAAGAAAAACAAATTAAAAAAGTTTGTATACTCTGTTATTGTTCTCAATCGTTGTCTTATTTTGAAAGCATAACCAACGAATATCGCTGAATTAAACATAAACCTAATAAAAAAAAAAGTTATTTCTCTTTTTTTGTAATGTGTTTTCGTGGTTTCATTCTGTTGCGCAAGAATGTCAGTATTACCAATTGTCAGATTTATGACCGCCGTTCAGGTAAGTGAATAGCATTTTGTTGAGAGACATAAATATCGGATAGTGGGTCGGAAAAGTACCTGCCCGATCTCTATCCTGAGTTCTGTCAGACGCAACAAAATCAGTAACAAGCCGGGTTCGACTCCTCAAGTATTGAGTTCTCGCCATATTGGTATCATCGGGCGATTTACACTAGTGCAATATTTGACATCAAGTGTGACGTAATTTTACAGAGAAACCATCGACAATAAACAACACTGATTGATCCTTGTTTCTAAACCTTCTTTTTATTGAAAATGTTTGGGAAACCGGTAAAAATATTCATTTATTAAAGAAGTACCGATTTTCTACCATTTTCACTAATGCTTCTTTTTATGATTTTTTAAACCATTTGTTAAATCTACCGATAATACTCAGCAAGCATACGACCACTGATTTATGTAAACCAACATCTGTTCTTAAATTAGTGTAGGTTTGAGTATGAATACACTTCTCAACAATACCATGTACAGAAGTCATTATTATGATAGTAAACTTTTAAACCAATTTAAATTTAATTAATTTATACTTGATAATTGTAATACAGCATGCCCATTTAACCTTTGCATAGGGTTTTTACACCCAAAATTGGCCATATACCTCCAAAATTGTAGGGACTCTCTGGTTGAAAGGGTACAAAGTTAAGGAAAATTGCTTTTGTACCCCCAGTTACAAAACTCTGAGGGCACCCTGTAATACAATGAACACTTTCAGTGTAATAGTGTTTCTTGTTCTCATTTGGATCATCTTATATTTTGCAAACCAATCTGTTCTGTGATTAAGAACAGAGAACTTCAATGCAACTGTTGTTTATAGATTTTGTCTCTATATGTGCACCATACTCATGGCAGATTCATTTTCAGTTCATTGTCTAGAACTGATCCAGACACCATTTTGGAAGTAATTTTTTTGACTGTTGTTGGATTTTGACAGTTATTTTTTAAATTTGTTTTTAATTAATTACCATTGAAAATTTAATAAATTTGAAGGGAATATATTGATGCTTTTGATGATATATTTAATATAAAAGTGAGGAATTGTTTTATTCATTTTTCTTACAATAACTTCTTATGCTGTCGAGAACTGGATACTCCAGGATAACTCTTTTGAGAGCTGGACCAGTGGTTCAGTAACTTTGAAAACCTACTAGACCTGACCTAAACTGAACTAGACCAAAGTGTATGACACATACATGTTATACCTATATCAATATACCAGTATACTTACTTCAGAATACCTAACTCTGTGTGTTTTTTGTCCCCCCCCACCCCCCAATTCAAGACATGTTTACCGGTTGAAATGAATAAAGGTCTACAATGATAATACTAGAATTACTGTTGTGTACATGGATGATGCTACTTTTCATTAACATATTGCATGAACACATTGATTGTACCTATATGGAAAACCCATTCAAGCAGTTTGTCAAAAGTTCATTACAATTATTTTTTTGCTTTTGATTCACCAGTCGGCCTTGTTAGCTTAGGACTTAATTAGACCAGGCCATCGATCTACAAGTAATGTCGTTCGGTCGTGCCTTAATGTTAAACACTGACATTTACTTGGATTTCTTTACTTGGATTCATATGTAGAAACCTAAAACACTGTGTAAAAACTTCAAAGAATCTGTATACATAATATTCTATCAGTGTAAGACTATTTAGCTACAGTCAGGGATCCCTACTTACAAAAAGACCTAGATCATATTGAAAGTATTCAGCAAAAAGGAGCTAGATTTTTACAGAACAAGTAGCATTACAGGAATGATGAAGGATTTAACTGGAAGCCACTTGCAGGAAGAAGAAAACAACAATTCATCCTGCTCTACAAGATTGCCAACAGCCTAGTGGTTATTCTTGTCGATAAAATGAAAGACCTTTAAAGCAGCTTATTCTTATTAATTGATCAGTAGGAATTTAAAAAAAAGAAAAAGACTTATTTTACTTCTCTCCTTCAACCTTCATAATAATATTGATGAAGTCTTTGTTTCGTGACAAACTCGCTAAGTGTATGTCACATTGCACATTGTGACAGCACACAAAAATATAATGTGACAAAAAAAATTTAGTTAAATTTAATTTGTTTATGATTGGTATAGTTTATCCAAAGTTTCCATTTCTGATTTCTGTTAGTGTTGCATCTTGCTGAATTATTATTAAGCTGTAATTGTAAGTTTAAAGGTATTTTGATATTGTAGTTTATGATGACATTGTATCAGTTAGACTTAAGGGCTCAAATCAGGTATCTACACTTTGCAAGTAGCTTACACCCTTTTGTTCCTTTATTTTCCTTGGAATGGTTCCACCCAGAAAAATTCATCATTAGTTGGTTAATGGTTTGCTTGTAATATATAATTTATAGTATAAACAGAGGTTTGCTCAGAATATAGTAAGTCTGATGTTACGGCTGGTGGTGTGTAGTTTGTCTGTACTGGTCTTGGTGATAGCAGTAAGCCTTTAGATATATAGACTGATAAGTTGCTGCTTCAGCACAGTGTTTCGGGTGAGGTTTTGGCTTGATGTTTCACCGAGGGTTGATTTGTTCAGCACAGTGTTTCAGGTGAGGTCTTGGCTTGATGTTGTCACCGAGGGTTGATTTGTTCAGCACAGTGTTTCGGGTGAGGTTTTGGCTTGATGTTGTCACCGAGGGTTGATTTGTTCAGCACAGTGTTTCGGGTGAGGTCTTGGCTTGATGTTGTCACCGAGGGTTGATTTGTTCAGCACAGTGTTTCGGGTGAGGTCTTGGCTTGATGTTGTCACCAAGGGTTGATTTGTTCAGCAGTGTTTCGGGTGAGGTCTTGGCTTGATGTTGTCACCAAGGGTTGATTTGTTCAGCACAGTGTTTCGGATGAGGTCTTGGCTTGCTGTTGTCACCGAGGGTTGATTTGTTCAGCACAGTGTTTCGGGTGAGGTCTTGTCTTGATGTTGTCACCGAGGGTTGATTTGTTCAGCACAGTGTTTCGGGTGAGGTCTTGGCTTGATGTTGTCACCGAGGGTTGATTTGTTCAGCACAGTGGGATCTTGGTGAGGTCTTGGCTTGATGTTGTCACCGAGGGTTGATTTGTTCAGCACAGTGTTTCGGGTGAGGTCTTGGCTTGATGTTGTCACCGAGGGTTGATTTGTTCAGCACAGTGTTTCGGGGAGAGGTCTTGGCTTGATGTTGTCACCGAGGGTTGATTTGTTCAGCACAGTGTTTCGGGTGAGGTCTTGGCTTGATGTTGTCACCGAGGGTTGATTTGTTCAGCACAGTGTTTCGGGTGAGGTCTTGGCTTGATGTTGTCACCGAGGGTTGATTTGTTCAGCACAGTGTTTCGGGTGAGGTCTTGGCTTGATGTTGTCACCGAGGGTTGATTTGTTCAGCACATGGTGTTTAGAATGTATTGTGGATGAAGCCATATACTCTTCTGGGTTTGTGTATCCCAGATTCTCAGGATTTTCTTTTAAAAGGTTGTTGCTGAACCATGGGGTTTGCTCGAGGTCAGGGTGTTCTTATTTTTGCTTCAGGGTACTGTGTTCAAGCTTTGCTTGAGACAGTGATCAGACTGGGTTACCTGTAGTTTGGAGTATGTTTGACAGACTTGAGATGTGTAGCTGGATAAGTTGCAGCTCTATGCTCAGAGGTTCAGGCAAAGCCTTGTAAGTCAAGTATTGCTTCTAGGTATGGTAAATATTATTGCTTCAAACACTGTGTATGAAGCAAGGATTTAATGTTTGATACAGCATTATATACTACATGTTTTATAAGGTTTCAAGCTTTGCTTGAGGAGAGATTGGAATATGTTTTAGCACTGACTGTTTTGGAACAGTGATTGGTTATTATAGGGTTTATATAGTTTAAAGTATCATGCTGGGAGTAAGTTTGGGGTATTTCGCCCAGGAGGTCAATTCATTGTTTCAAATAGTGTTTGGATTTTGGTATGGTATATTTTGGTAGGTTGAATTGGACATTATATCTGATTTATTTTGATATTGGTGTGTTTGAAACATGTTAAATCATTGGTTGTAACAATCATTGTTAAATTGATGAAAAGTGTTTCTGTACAATCATGTTCCACAGTAATTTGTATTTCTAAGTGTCTCAGACATACATTTGGGACTGTTTGCTAGAGGTTTCCTTTTGTCCCCTCAGGCTTTCAAGTTACAATAATTTCTGTATATAGGTTTTGTAGTTCCAAATATTGTAGGTTCAATACTGTTTGTAATGCTATTTCTTGTGATTGAGAAACTACCCCCTTTTTTTGGAAAGCACAGAATTTTGCATTTGGTGACCATAAGTCTGTAGTTTGGCATTGTTAGTCGTAATGCACAAAAATATAGTTACAAACCAAATTCTTTGTCAATGACGGTTTTTGACCATCTGCGAATGAGCTGCTTTAAGGAAGAGACATATGTGTAGTAGGCAGTTAAGAATCACTGCTGTCAGAGATGTAGATAATTACCTATGTCATTGCTACTGTGAATAGTATTATTTTATTCCAGGAACTTTGAAAGACTGGAATTCTTTATCTGAAAGTGTAGTTAACTGTGACTCTATAAGCAGCTCCAAAGGTGCTATTTCAAGCTACTACATAATACTAGTGCACACCTCACCTGGATAGGCTGAGCTCAGGATGACCTTCCCGTTATAAAAATAAGCATGTTCTGCTGTGCAGCTATTCAAAAATTGGTAGGCTTATAGACCTGCATGAGTTGGCTGTGAGTGGTATAAGTTGCCATAACTTAATTTTGAAGACAAAAACTTACTAAAAAGTGATTAAGGAATTTTGCTCTATTACTCTCTGCATTTCCTATCTGTGTTCATATTAAAACATGCTTCACACAGCCAAATCCTGGAGTTATACAGCCAGTGGGTACAATGATCTTCACCCTGAACTAATGTTTGATAAAGATGATAGAAAAAATATTAAATGGGAGTGTTTGTATTCCAGAACTCATGCTAACTTTTTAGCTCACCTGAGCCAGAGGCTCAAGGTGAGCTATTGTGACCGGTCTTCGTCCGTCGTCCATCCGTCCGTCGTCCGTCCGTCCGTCGTCCGTCCGTCCGTCGTCCGTCCGTCTGTCGTCCGTCAACATTTTGCTTCAAACGACATCTCCTCCTTAACCGCTTGGTCAATTTTGATAAAACTTTACAGGGATGTTCCTTGGGTGGTCCCCTTTCAAAGTTGTTCAAAGAATTGAATTCCATTTGGAATTCTGGTTGCCATGGCAACGGAAAGAAAAAACTTAAAATGTCTTCTTCTCCAAAACAACCAACTGAATTTCAAAATGTTTTGGCACAGATGTTCCTTTGGTAAGTGTCTACCAAGATTGTTCAAATTATTTGGATCCGTAAAAAAACATGGCCGCCAGGGGCGTGGCTAGTTTTCCTTAGATGCCTATACTCAAATCTTAAAAAATCTTCTCCTCCAAAACTGCTGGCTGAATTTCAAAATGTTTTGGCACAGATACTCCTTGAGTAAGTGTCTACCAAGATTGTTCAAATTATTTGGATCCATAAAAAAACGTGGCCGCCAGGGGCGGGGCTAGTTTTCCTTATATGTCTATAGTGAAAACTAAAAAATCTTCTTATCCAAAACTACTGGCTTGATTTCAAATTGTTTTGGCACAGATGTTCCTTGATTAAATGTCTATCAAGACTGTTCAAATTATTTGGATCCATAAAAAAAACATGGCCGCCAGGGGCGGGGCTAGTTTTCCTTATATGTCTATAGTGAAAATTGAAAAAAAACTTCTTCTCCAAAACCACTGGCGTTATTTCAAATTGTTTTGGCACAGATGTTCCTTTATTAAATGTCTTCCAAGATCGTTAAAATTATTTGGATCCGAAATTCTCCCTCTCGTATTGGAAAAAATATCTTTATAGCAATTTCATACAGGCCGAAAACCAGAAAAGCTTTTGCCGTGGCACATCTTCCATCTGTCCATAAACACTTGTTTGGGAATGCAACAAAGTTTTGAATGTATCTTTATCAAACTTATGCAGCAGTAAGATGTCCATTAGAGCTCAGGTACTTTAGAAAACCAGCCAGATCTGCCCATGCATGACTGGATAATGGCCCTTGAATATGTCAAGTCATAAAATTGAGCTTATCATGTCTACTAATATCTTTAATCAACTAGCCCTAAGGTGAGCGATTCAGGGCCATCATGGCCCTCTTGTTTTCTATTAGTATTACATTGAAGATGAGTTAATGCAGCAAGACTGTATTGTGTTTCAGACATGGCAAATTGTCCACCAAATTTAGCAACGCAAGCAGTTCTAGTGAAGAGTGAGACAGTACCAGAGGGTACACCTACAGTAAAGGGTGAGTCAAGTGCCCTCTTGTCTAGATGTCAGAACACTGAAGATTAACATGGGTTGGATATTATAAATATCAGGATTTTAATTTTTAGCTCGACTATTCGAAGAATATGAGAGCTATTGTAGTCACCCTGGCGTCGACGTCGGCGTTGGTGTTGCAGCTTTTGGTTAAAGTTTTGCGTGCATGTTACTATCAACCTTATATCTCAATAACCATTTATGGTATTGACTTGAAAGTTTATAAATATGTTCAGGGGCATCAGACAACCAAGGTAACTCTTGATGGAATTTAATATGAATTATGGCCCCTTTTTAACTAAAGTTTTGCATGCAATAGAATATTCGGTTAAAGTTTTGCATGCAAGCTACTATCTAGTTTGTATCTCAATAACCATTCATGGTATTGACTTGAAAGTTTATGAATATGTTTAGGGGTATCATACTTTCATGGTAGATAACTCTTGATGGAATATATTACAAATTATGGCCCCTTTTTAACTTAGAAATTTTGGTTAAAGTTTTGCATGCAAGATACTCTCATGCTTATATCTCAGTATCCAGGCATGCGATTGATTTGAAACATCTTTAATATGTTTAGGGGTATCATACTTTCATGGTAGATAACTCTTGATGGAATATGTTACAAATTATGGCCCCTTTTTAACTTAGAAATTTTGGTTGAAGTTTTGCATGCAAGGTACTTTCATGCTTATATCTCAGAGTCCAGGCATGGGATTGATTGGAAGCATCTTTAATATGTTTAGGGTTATCATACTTTCATGGTAGATAACTCTTGATAGAATATGTTACAAATTATTGCCCTTTTTAACTTAGAAATTTTGTTTGAAGTTTTGCATGCAAGGTACTTTCATGTTTATATCTCAGTATCCAGGCATGCGATTGATTGGAAGCATCTTTAATATGTTTAGGGTTATCATACTTTCAGGAGATAACCTTGATGAATATTTAAAATTATTGCCCTTTTTAACTTAGAAATTTTGGTTGAAGTTTTGCATGCAAGGTACTTTCATGTTTATATCTCAGTATCCAGGCATGCGATTGATTTGAAACATCTTTAATATGTTTAGGGGTATCATACTATAAAGGAATATAACACTTGATGGAATATATTAAAAATTATGACCCCCTTTTTAACCTAAAAATTTGGTTAAATTTTTGCATTCAAGCTACTATCTAGCTTATATCTCAGAAATTGCTTGTGGAATTGACTTGAAAGTTAAGAAGTGTCTTCAGGGGCATCAGAAAACTAAGGAGGATAACTTTTGGATTGAATTTTATACAAATTATGACCCTTTTCTAACTTGGATTTTTGGTTAAAGTTTTGCATGCACAGTGTTATTGTGCTTATGTCTCAGTAACTAGGCATTGGATTGATTTTAGACATCATAAAAATATAAAAGGAGTATCAGACTATCAAGGTATATCATTCTTGACTATTATTTTGGTATGTGAAGGGCAAGAATTGAAATAGATTTCATTTGATTTACCAACAAGCGTTTTGAATAGTCAAGCATGCTGTCCTCTGACAGCTCTTGTTAAGATGAGTTGTGCTTTGTTAATATCAGAGCATGTAAAAAAAAAAAGAAAAAAAAAAGATAAATGGCTGCTAGCCATGTAATTTTCTAAAGTAATTCCAGATGCCAGATGGTATGCATTTCATACTTTTAATTTGTAAAAGTTTGAAGAAAGCTGTATTTTCTATTTACACAGTTCTTAAAACTTTACTGAACCTTCTTTGTTTCTATGGTGGACTATTGTTTAATTCCTGGATAGAAAGTGAAAGATTCAAACCCACTGGTTTCAGATCCACAGGTATAACATAAATAGTAGACAATAGAACCCTTAAATGACTAAAAATGAATATTATTCTTCAGGATTGGTGATTCCTTGTAAAGCAGTTTTTTTGTAGCTGTCCTGTTTTTAGTTCTTTTCTTTTACTATTATTGTTGTTCAAATTCATTCGACATCCATTATCTATTATTCTTACAGATAATATTCCAAATTTAAGATCTCATCCATATATATTTATTCTTAATATAAGACTTTTTGCAATGAATTAGAAATTTTATAAATTATATTTGTAATAGCCCCAGAAAAAGTCTTGCATCATTCTTTACTATGAATTGGCCATAATGGCTGGTCCAAAGTTGAATGAGGATAATGACTGCTTGTTTCACTGCAGGGTATGATTTCAACAAAGGTGTGGACTACCATCAGCTCCTCCAGTCATACCTGACATCCGGGTTTCAGGCACAAAATTTTGGCAAGGCAGTGGAAGAAATAAACAGAATGGTAAAATTGCAACTTGTTATTTGTAACCCTTTACCTAATAAATATTCAAGTTCATATTGCAAGTGTAGGTAACATTGAATGGGAACTTTGTCAAAATTGGTTGATATAGAATGCAGTATCCTCAAAGCAGGAGCTAGTGCTAATAAGTAACACATTCCGCAACATGGTGTCTTCACCAGTTCAATGTAGCGATTTCCTATGTTCAGCCTATGAATTTAGCGCACGCATGAAGAGTGAATATGATAGGCCAAGTGACAGCAAATTAAAATAGAAAAGCTAAATAAAGGTTTTATAATCCAAAATATATTTTCAATACCGTCATGTGACAGTTTTTTTAGCTCACCTGAGCACAAAGTGCTCAAGGTGAGCTTTTGTGATTGCCCTTCGTCCGTCGTCGTGCGTCGTCCGTCGTCCGTCGTGCGTCGTCCGTCGTCAACAATTTGCTTTAAACGACATCTCCTCTGAAACCGCTTGACAGAATTAAATGAAACTTGGCAGGAATGTTCCTTGGGTGAGGCTCTACAAAAGTTGCTAAAATAAAGTTGATCCATGAAGAACTCTGGTTGCCATGGCAACAAAAAGAAAAATAATTTGAAAACTTTAAAAATCATCTCCTTCAAAACTACTGGCTAGATTTTAAAATAAATTGGTACAGATGTTCCTTGGGTCAACCTCTACCAAAGTTGCTAAAATTATTCCAATCCGTAAAAAAACATGGCCGCCAGGGGCGGGGCTTATTTGCCTTATATGTATATAGAGAAACCTTTAAACAACATCTCCTCTGAAACCACCGGACAGAATTTGATTAAACTTGGCAGGGATGATCCTTGGGTCAACCTTCACAAAAGTTGCTAAAATAAAGTTGATCCATGAAGAACTCTGGTTGCCATGGCAACAAAAAGAAAAATAATTTGAAAACTTTAAAAATCATCTCCTTCAAAACTACTGGCCAGATTTTAAAATAAATTGGTACAGATGTTCCTTGGGTCAACCTCTACCAAAGTTGCTAAAATTATTCCGATCCGTAAAAAAACATGGCCGCCGGGGGCGGGGCTTATTTGCCTTATATGTATATAGAGAAACCTTTAAACAACATCTTCTCTGAAACCACTGGACAGAATTTGATTAAACTTGGCAGGGATGATCCTTGGGTCAACCTTCAAAAAAGTTGCTAAAATAAAGTTGATCCATTTAGAACTCTGGTTGCCATGGCAACAAAAAGAAAAAAAAATATGAAAACTTTAAAAATCATCTTCTTCAAAACTACTGGCCAGATTTTAAAATAAATTGGTACAGATGTTCCTTGGGTCAACCTCTACCAAAGTTGCTAAAAATTCCGATCCGTTAAAAACATGGCCGCCAGGGGCGGGGCTTATTTGCCTTATATGTATATAGGGAAAACTTTAATCAACATTTCCTCTGAAACCACTGGACTGAATTTGATTAAACTTGACAGGAATGATCCTTGGGTCAACCTTCACAAAAGTTCCTAAAATAAACTTGATCCATATAGAACTCTGGTTGCCATGGCTACAAAAAGAAAAAAAATATGAAAACTTTAAAAATCATCTTCTTCAAAACTACTGGCCTTGGGTCAACCTATTTATCTCAGGTGAGCGATTTAGGGCCATCATGGGCCTCTTGTTTACAATTGTGGATGGATGCATTTGGTGATGATGTGTCTGTAGATAGGCATTGATAGATGTAATACACACAGTCAAAAATCACATTCTTAGTCAATGACAATCTGTGAACAAGCTGCTTTAGATGGTATTAATATGAAACGATGGGGTTTTCTTTGCCATGCTGATCATGTAGAATCTGATCTACAATATTGTATGTGCAAACAAGAGAAGACGTTGATCATTTTCTACTTGGTTTGTCAAGGTGTCAAAGCCAGTCTATATGAGGTTAAGGGATAATTGAGATGATACAGATTTTTGTGAATGTATCAAGGCAAACATATTAATGTTTTGACAGACTTATTACATGTAATATACTGCAATATTACTTAGCACTGTCATAAATTCACGCATTTCCAAAGACTTCAGTTAAAACTAAGGTGTAACTTGTATCTATCTCCTGATCCTAAATATATAGATCAGTCACGTCACAAACGTCAAGAAATCAGATCCTGTGGCAGAAGTTACAGGTGGTACTAGTGCATCAAAATAGATATAAGTAGCATATTCTATGAATTGACAGATTCATCCAGTTTGTTAAGGCTCAACATTTTTCCATTTTTTTTGCATAGGGCTGCACCAAGTTTTGAAAATGATATTGACATATTTATTTGTTTATCATACAACAAACTTATTGTGGGAAATCTGTGACAGTTGTGGAAGATAGCATGGCATTTTATGCATTGGAAATCTTATAATCAGACAATGAGGTATAGCATTTGTTTCATTTTACCCAAGCCATGGAGACTCCAACAGCATTGGTAACTTCATACAGACTATTACATAGACAAATCCTTTGTTTTGATCCAGATTGACTGCAAACTGAAGCTCATTCCAGAGTCTGAGAAGAAAGATTACAACATGCATCCAACAGGGCGGGCTTCTAGCAACTGTACAATCTTCCTCAGCTATACATCGAACCTCATCTCAGCAGGGGCGCGAGACATTATTCGCTACCTAGTGGAACATAACATGGTGAGTTTACAGCTTGATTTTCATGTGTTGACTATTAATTGAAGTTAACATACTTCCCTCTGTGTTTATTTCTTTGGCGGGGGGGGGGGGGGGTCCATTGAAAACATTTATTGGCTTGTCTGTTCAATTATTTCTTATTTGTATTAATTTAAATCATAATTATGAAATGAACATAGATTTATTCTAATTAAAATGTAATTCTTGTAAAAAAAATGCTACCAGTATACTGAGTATTTATAAGATAGATACAAGATAAAAGAGTACATTTGAGGTTAACATAAAATAAAAAAACTGGAAATGAAAACTGATATAGACAGTCAAATAGTTAGAGTGTATTCACTGAGAGTGAGAGGTTGTGGGTTTGATCCTGGCCATTTTATACCCTTAAAATCCTAAATAAGGGTAGTAGAACTGATTTGACAGGATAATGTGATTAATATGGTATCTATTACTGTTACAGTACAACATAATATCACAGGCACTATTATCTCATGATGACATAGTTGGAATGACTCTAGAGATTGTCAGATAACGCAAATAAATTAAAACTTCTTAGTCTACAGAGGGTGTGTTTTCTCTCTTGTTAGGTTGACTGCATAGTGACAACAGCTGGGGGTATTGAAGAGGACTTCATCAAGTGCATGGCACCAACATATATGGGAGATTTCTCCCTTCAGGGGAGTGCTCTGCGTGAAAAGGGAATTAACAGGATCGGCAACCTGCTGGTTCCCAATGACAACTACTGCAAGTTTGAGGACTGGCTGATGCCCATCTTGGATAAGATGCTAGAGGAACAGAGGGAAGAGGTGAGAGGGGTCAAGACTTTGTAGGTTATGATAGTCATCTGTAATATCCATGACCACCTGTTGAAACATTGAATACACATTGTATTAAATACCACTAGCAGTGATATTTTTGAAAAGAAACTGTAAAAAAATAGCAATCTGTAGATGTGTTAAATTTTTTCTCTTGGAGCCAATTGGAGATTATCTTTATGAAGTCTTTTGAATATATCATTACATTTTTTTTATAAAGTTAGATATATTGCAGTATGTTAAAAAATGACCAGAAGATAAACAATTAGAGCTGAGTTGTTATTGTAGTATTATATCGACACACCCTATATTTAGGGCTGACTGCAAAACTAACCTGACTTCCTCTATATATGTAAAATCTGAATGTTGGCTTAGTTAAGATGTAGAGGATATTTGTTGATTATATTTTTGAGGGATTTTATCTCCTTTCATGCATGGTCATAGAAAATATGTATTATACAAGACTTATTTAAATGCTTTTGTGTCACCTGCTGTAAGCAGAGTCACATTCTATGTCTGTTTGTCGTCACAATTTTTCAGCACACTTCAGCAGGTGACACACATGTTCCAAAGAACACTCTTTTTTTGTTCTTTTCAAGTTTCTATAACTTCATATTTGTTTGTTTTTTTCACTTAAAAGAGATAAATTAATCTCTTTACTGTTTAGAATTTGTTCATAGAAAACTTCCATTTCACATAATTATATTGTTCTTGACCAAACAGATGTATTGGTACATAAAACCTAAGAAAAAGTAGAATTCTTGATGCCAAAATTCATAATATTTCTTGACTGTCTGAAAAGGGAGAATATCTTTGCTGCATGTGAAACCTCTGTCACAGAGGTTTTCTCTATATGTCATGTGATTTATATTGTATTGTGCTATTTACATAAATCATCAACAGTTTTGTTATGATTTATATTTTAAATCATTGTCCCTTTATAAAGAACATGCAAAACCAGTTCTAACATCACTGTCATCTTAAATGCAGTAACTTATGTTCTTTTGGCTTGCAGCAAACCTTATGGACGCCATCACGGATGATAGACAGACTTGGGAAAGAGATTGACAACCCAGAGTCTGTGTATTACTGGGCTCACAAGGTATGAATAGTATCACTTTGTCTTTTCAAGTTTTGTGTAAGCCAGGTCAACCATTAACTACCTCTTTTCACAGTGGATAGCATGTAATTCCATTTTGAATACATGCATAAACACTGGAACGTTCTACAAGGACCACAATTGCCCTCCAGAATTACTTGTTTGGTTTATTGGAACGGTCTACAAGGACCACAATTGCCCTCCAGAATTACTTGTTTGGTTTATTGGAACAGTCTACAAGGACCACAATTGCCCTCCAGAATTACTTGTTTGGTTTATGGGAACAGTCTAAAGGACCACAATTGCCCTCCAGAATTACTTGTTTGGTTTATGGGAACAGATGTCACTGGTGCTTGATGCGTTTCAGGTCATGAAATAGTATAATTTATTAAACAAAAATATACACAATGTTGTCAAACAGATTTTTTAAAAAAATAAAAGGAATAACAGAACAAGGAAACACAATACAAATGAAATCTAGGCCTCAGATTGTCCGATATTTAAACCTAAACATTGTCTATCTAATGAAATGGGTCTTGAATACAGCAGAAATAATCTCAACAGGTTAATCATGTAAGTCAGTGATTGATGCTTCAGACTGATTTCTTTTGCATGATTTCCCCATTTGATGATGAGAACAAGATGACTTTTCAGAAGTTAACTATATTACTGGGAATTGAGTGGACCTATTAAAATACGCCATATGAGGAAAAGAGGCAGTCATGCACAGAACACTTGGGAACTGATATACATTAATATAAAACAATTTTTTTTTGTTGATATTTGATTTCTTTCATTCTACATTTAGTAACTGATGATCAGCCCACAAATTCTTGTAATCAAATTTTTTTTTTTTTTTATAGGATAAAAATAAATCTTTGTAGTAGAGTAATGGACACTGGTTTGTGCATATTATTACATTAGGATCACACAATGTGTTTCAGAATAATATTCCGGTGTACTGTCCAGCCATTACCGATGGTTCCCTTGGAGACATGCTCTATTTCCACTCATACAAGAAACCAGGACTGGTCCTGGACCTAGTTCAAGGTATGTATAAGTTTTGTTTTTTTTCCATACCAGCAATTTTGTTTTTCACGGATTTTGAGACTTCATTTATGTGGACCATATGGAAGATTGGTTTATGCCAAATATGTTATCCACTTTAAATAAAGACTTTACTTACTGACGGTACTTACTTTTGTTCTTGAGATACTTTAGAATACAAATGCTTTGTTGAGATCAACTATGGACATTGTGAAGATGCATATAGAGTCACTGCTGAACATGGACACCCCCCTCATTGTCTGAGCCTGAGCTCTATCTATCACTAGGTATTCTGTCCCATTTGCTTAGTGCACCCTTGAGATGATGGGGAGGTGGTTTTCTTTACAACCACATCAGTGTTGGCTGCCATTTCTGTTTTCAGACACATGCCCTCTCACTGCATCTGCACAAGTGCTAACCTCTGAAAAAAATCCATTTGATGGGCCACAGTGTTGTTAGTGTTCACTTTAGTTTCATGATGTCTACTTCATTTTGAATTAATTTCTGAAGGTTTGAACAAACCTCTGTTGAAGGTTTGGTGCTGGCTTTGGCTGACAAATATACATTACACATCATCTGGTTATTTTCTTGATGCAGACATTTCAGATGTCTTTATTTAGGTGCAGGCTGGAATTCTAGCTTATTTATGTCATTACTTATACTTGTCTTGGTTACAAGATCAATTATATCCCCCTTCACACAGAAGTGGTAGCCTATATAGGAAAATAGACTGTGATTGTTTTTACATTTTGTCACTGTAAAACTGTTGCAAGATAAATGGCGAATATTCTGCATTCATACCACCCTGTATGCAGTTGAATATATGATTTCTTGACAAATGAAAAAAAATCCTCCATATAGGGTATAGATTCAATGAAAGCTGAATATTGCTTTACCCACTGGAAAAATGAGGGCTGGTTAAAGTTACAGATTTGAGATACAAGTCCCAAAGTTTTGCCTCTCAGATTCTCAATTAATTTGATTCATTGTTGTGGTGGAAGACTCATGATGATTTGCCTGGTTTCAGATATCCGTGGCATCAACTCAATCGCTGTGCAGGCCATCAACTCCGGCATGATCATCGTTGGGGGAGGAGTCATCAAACACCATACCTGCAATGCGAATCTCATGGTAACAGAACCCTCACTGGGATATAACCTTCATACTGATCGTGAAGTCTATACTGCAGTATTTCTGTTTATCAAGCAGGCTAAATCTTTGACAAAGCATCCTAGGGACCAGTTTGTAGTCATTCACATCTACCCACATTTTACCCGTGTCTGTACAACTCTTGGAAATGTTTCAGATATTAAGGAATATTCCTTTATTAATTCATAGCATGCTCACAGCAGACAGTTAAAATATCTCGCATGAAGAAAATTGATTCTTCGGTTATAAGATGACCCTTCAAATCAGTATCAGGTTTTGGCATCTTCTGTGTTTGTTACGAATTAACATTGACAGGTCAGTGTATTGGTTTGTTTTATTGGTCAGGTTTTTAGCTCACCTGAGCATAGCTCAGGGTGAGCTTTTGGGATACTTGATTGTCCGTCGGCCGTCGTCCGTCAACAATTTGATGTTTACACACTAGAAGCCACAATTTTGATCCAATCTTCCTCAAACTTGGTCAGAATGTTTGTCTTGATGATATCTTGAACCCTTTCGAAAATGGGTCAGGTTGGATCAAAAAGTAGGTCAGTAGGTCAAATCTTAGAAAAATCTTGTTTACACACTAGAGGCCACAATTTTGATCCAATCTTCCTCAAACTTGGTCAGAATGTTTGTCTTGATGATATCTTGAACCCCTTTCGAAAATGGGTCAGGTTGGATCAAAAAGTAGGTCAGTAGGTCAAATCTTAGAAAAATCTTGTTTACACACTAGAGGCCACAATTTTGATCCAATCTTCCTCAAACTTGGTCAGAATGTTTGTCTTGATGATATCTTGAACCCTTTCGAAAATGGGTCAGGTTGGATCAAAAAGTAGGTCAGTAGGTCAAATCTTAGAACAAGAGGGCCATGATGGCCCTAGATCGCTCACCTGATATCATTAGGCTATGTAAAATCAAGTGACCCCTGGGGCAGAGCCAATTTTGACCCCAGGGTCATGATTTGAACAAACTGGGTAGAGGTCTATTAGCCCATGTTACATACCAAATATCTAAACTCCAGACCTTGTGGTTTTTGAGAAGAAATTTTTCTAGATTTTTTTCCAAAATAAGTCTATGTAAAATCAAGTGATCCCTGGGGAGGGGCCAATATTTTCACCAAATATCTAAATGCCAGGCCATGTGTTTTCTAGTTTCCTAAAAAGAAGAATTTTCAAGTTATTTCTATATTAGCCTATGTAAAATCAGGTGACCCCTGGGGCGGGGCCAAATTTGACCCCAGGGGCATGATTTGAACAAACTTGGTAGTGATCTACTAGACAATGCTGCACACCAAATATCTAAACCCTAGGCCTTGTGGTTTCTGAGAAGAAGATTTTTCAAGTTTTTCCTATATTAGCATATGTTAAATCAAGTGACCCCTGGGGCGGGGCCAATTTTGACCCCAGGGTCATGATTTGAACAAACTTGGTAGAGATCCACAAGACAATGCTACACACCAAAATCTTAACTCTATGCCTTGTGGTTTCTGAGAAGAAGATTTTTCAAGGTTTTTTCCTATAGTAGCCTATGTTAAATCAAGTGACACCTGGGGCGGGGCCAATTTTGACCCCAGGGTCATAATTTTTACAATCTTGGTAGAGAGTCATAAGATCATGCTACATACCAAAAATCAAAAGGCTAGGACTTGTGGTTTCTGAAAAGAAGATTTTTTCAAGTATTTCCTATATTAGCCTATGTAAAATCAGGTGACCCCTGGGGCGGGGCCATTTGACCCCAGGGGCATGATTTGAACAAACTTGGTAGTGATCTACTAGACAATGCTGCACACCAAATATCTAAACCCAGGCCTTGTGGTTTCTGATAAGAAGATTTTTCAAGTTTTTCCTATATTAGCCTATGTTAAATCAAGTGACCCCTGGGTTGGGCCAGTTTTGACCCCAGGATCATAATTTGAACAATCTTGGTAGAGAGTCATAAGATCATGCTACATACCAAATATCTAAACTCCAGGCCTTGTGGTTTCTGAGAAGAAGATTTTTTCAAGTATTTCCTATATTAGCCTATGTAAAATCAGGTGACCCCTGGGGCGGGACCAATTTTGACCCTAGGGCCATGATTTGAACAAACTTCGTAGTGATCTACTAGATAATGCTGCACACCAAATATCTAAGCTCCAGGTCTTGTGGTTTCTGAGAAAAAGATTTTTCAAGTTTTTCCTATATTAGCCTATGTTAAATCACGTGACCCCTGGGGCGGGGCCAATTTTGACCCCAGGGTCATAATTTGAACAATCTTGGTAGAGAGTCATAAGATCATGCTACATACCAAAAATCAAAAGGCTAGGCCTTGTGGTTTCGGAGAAGAAGATTTTTAAAAATTTCATTTTTAAAATCTATTTTTAGCTCCTGTGACCTAGATTTTTGACCAATCAAAATAATTTTAACAACTTTGGAAAAGGGCCCCATAATGAACATTCCAGTGAAGTTTTATCAAAATCCAGTGAGTAGTTTAGAAGGAGATGTCGTTTGAAGCAAAATGTTGACGGACGACGGACGGACGACGGACGGACGATGGACGGACGACGGACGGACGGACGACGGACGAAGACCGGTCACAATAGCTCACC
>CM037787.1:53497212-53547212 GCA_021229015.1 Solen grandis | reverse complement strand
CAACAGCCCTCAGATCCACAGTCACACATCATGTTACCTCTGTATCAGTGCCTAGCCAAAGCGTTCCTGTCACTCCGGAGTTATGACCTCGCATTGATATAGAATACAGAATCAGCATGTCTGCTGTATAATCAAACTTAATCCAAATGTTTATTTGCACAATATTTTGGCCAAATGTATTAATTAAGAAATTCCAAGTCTCTGACACTTTGCAGTTATGATTCTGTTAGAAGGATTGGAGTTATGTTTGCAATATTTTTTTCATCAATGTTTCCTTTCTCCATTAAAAGTTATCTCTGATGACTACTTAATGTGCACTAGGCCAATCTTTACAGCAAATGCCTGTAGCATATTGAAATGAGTAAAAAAAACGTTCACTCATATAGGGGCCAACCTTTACAGCGATTCTCTGTACTTTTATGAGACAAGTGTCTTCTTTTGCAAGTTTAAAACCAGATGCAAGATTTGGGGTATTTTTAGGAAAAATTATGTTGGACAACTTTGAAATTAACCCAAATATTTTTTCTTGGTTGTTGTTGTTTTTAGCACTGAACATTATAAACCTTCATTTGTGGACACAATTGAACTACTGAGTATACAAACTTATGTATGTAAATGCTATAATGTACCATACAGGATGCTAACAAATGTTAAATATTTTGGCATAACATAAAAAAGATAAATATTGAAAATGGTTAAAAATAATTTGTTCAACGTTACAGGTGTGTAATTCAGTAAAGCATTTAATCTGTTTTGTTTAATATTGAAACACCAGTAGCCTAAAAATATGTAAAATGAGACAAGCAGTTTAAACTGAATATCAAATTACATTTAAAGTTACTTTAATAAATCTATTTAAATTAAATTCATCAATTTGGCAATTAGATATTTTGAGGGTTCATATGTTAAAAAGAGGTCAGGTTTTGAGAAGAGAAAAAATTTACCTGTTTATACGTTACCGGCATTCAAAGATTGGCCTGTGCGACTGGTGTGGTCTTCTGTGTGGCTGGTGTTCTAGTCTGTGCGACTGGTGTGTTATTCTGTGTGTGGCCGACAGAAGATTTACCCATTTAACTACATTACAGGTGGCAAAAAATATGTCTTCAATTGAAATCTGACTTACTATAGTTTAAATACTGTTATGTTATTACATGTAGTTTCTTTTATATCTGTTTACAGAGATTTACCACAGTATGGTCACAAACAGTGGCAGTCCTATTTTGGACGAACATTTGATGTCTACACAAAACTATGGAAGTTTCAGCAGCAACACAGGTAAAGAGAACTATACATCTTCACAAAATTACAACATGATTAGTTATTGAGTAATTGAAATTTTGTTGTATTTTTTTTATTTAATTGAAGCATAATTATGAGTAGTTAATACAGTTTTATGCATCATTGAAACATATATTTCTGAGTGATTGAAACATTTCAGGATTTTGTATTTGAAAATCCCTGCATAATTTTGAGTTTTTGAAACATTTTTAACTCACCTGTTGTGCTCATGTTGAGCTGCTAGGATGGCCCCGTGTTCAGGGATCGCATGTCAGTCGTTAACATTTTTATGCCCCCCTTCGAAGAAGAGGGGGTATATTGCTTTGCTCATGTCGGTCGGTCCGTCGGTCTGTCGGTAGACCAGACCTTGTCCGAGTGATAACTTAAGTTCTATTTGATCTTTAAGTCTCAAACTTCATGTGGTTGTTGCTCATGATTAGTAGATGACCCCTATTGATTTTGGTGTCATTACCTTAAAGGTCAAGGTCACATGTTGTGTATGTATAATACCAGACCTTGTCCGAGTGATAACTTAAGTTCTATTTGACCTTTAAGTCTCAAACTTCTTGTGGTTGTTGCTCACGATTAGTAGATGACCCCTATCGATTTTGGTGTCATTACCTCAAAGGTCAAGGTCACAAGGTCACATGTTGTTTATGTATAATACCAGACCTTGTCCGAGTGATAACTTAAGTTCTATTTGACCTTTAAGTCCCAAACTTCATGTGGTTGTTGCTCATGATTAGTAGATGACCCCTATTGATTTTGGTGTCATTACCTCAAAGGTCAAGGTCACATGTTGTGTATGTATAATACCAGACCTTGTCCAAGTGATAACTTGAAGTTCTATTTGACCTTTAAGTCTCAAACTTCATGTGGTTGTTGCTTATGATTAGTAGATGACCCCTATTGTTTTTGGAGTCACTTGGTCAAAGGTCAAGGTCAAAGTGACCTTCATTTACTGGGCTTGATTTTGAAAATTGTGACAGCTGTTTCCGATCAATAACTTGAGAACGCCTAGGCCTAGGAACTTCAAACTTAGTATGGAGATTGGTCATGATCAGAAGATGAAGCCTATTGAGTTTTGGGGTCCCTAGATCAAAGGTCAAGTTCACAGTGACCTTGATTTACTGGGATTTATGTTAAAATGGTGACCAAACCATTTCCGATCAATAACTTAAGAACGCCTGGGCCTAGGAACTTCAAACTTAGTATGAAGATTATGCATGACCAGTAAATGACCCCTTTTGATTTAGGGGTAACTAGGTCAAAGGTCAAGGTCACTGTGACATTGAATGCCGAGATAGATTCTGATCAAAATGGGTTCTGGTCAAATCTTTTTCACCAGATTTTTTTTCAGCATTTTCAACTTTACTGGATGCAATATACAAGGTAAAACTCAAATGAGTTAGCAGTGTTAATAATTATCAGTAGTAAACCTTCACCAAGATAAGTTCTGAACTTTGTAACATATCCACATTATAAAGCCAAACATCATACATATAATATAGCCATATAAATATTATGGCATATGAGGGGGGCATATATGTTTTACAAACATTTCTTGTTTTTAAACAACATCTCCTTAACCACTGAATAAAATTTGACCAAGCTTCACAGGCTTGATCTTTAGCAGGCCCTCTTTTCATTTTGTTTTATTTGAAAAAGTAGGTCACAGGAGCTAACAACAGATAAAATATGCAATAACTTTGAAAATCTTCTTCTGCAAAACTGCAAAATTTGGACTACAGGTACATTTTTGTGTGGAATTTAGATGATCTTGCTGTACTTCTGCATATGTATTCAGTACGACTATACTATAATAGGCAATCAAGGCAATGTTTCTCAGATGAGCGACTTCATGGCCATCTTGGCCCTCTTGTTTATACATACTCATGTATAAACAAAAGCTTCAAACCAGTTAAATTATAACATATAATTGCCACATTTTGCATTCATTGACATTGTGTGACTTTAAAATTCGGTATGGAACAGAATGATCATTAGGAGCAATGGAAAAGTGCATGAATGAAGAAATGAATAAACGGCCCATATTGTTACTCATTTTTTTTTAAATCAAACTTTCTTCAAATTTTTAGCAGAATTAGAAAAAAAAATCACATTTACTTTTGTAATTTTATTTGTGCATATTTTACCCAGTTTGTACACCCTATAGCTTGTAAAATGTGCTCATAACAAATCAAATGATGGCTGACATTTGTTTTGATTTATCTAGGGGTCTCGTGTTTAAAACAATGTATAAAATAATTCAGTGACTTGATGTTTGTGATTGGTGATGTATTACGATGGGTGTACATTCAGCAATGTTCACTAATACAGTAATAGTGCAAGATCTTGTGGAGTGTAGTCAGAAATAAAAAAAAAAACAACACACACACACACACACACACACACACACACACACACCAGAATTGGATCTGACAGATGTGATAAGCATGTTAAGTGATCTCCTATTTGTTATGGTTAAGATTTTTTTGGTCACAATAATATATGTAGCTGAGATTTAGAGCTCAGATATGACATAACATAGGAGGTTGTCCATATTAAAAAATGTTGGAAGTGGATTTGTGACCCTTGTAAATTTTAGTGGAAGGGGAATTGTACAGGCCATAAATTCTCAAAAATATTGAAAATCACACTCGAATTCAAACCAATACTTAAGTATGAATATCATGCTCAACTACATTTTATTTGTTTTCTTTATCATTCAGGGATATGTTTCACTTTTAAAAGAAAAAAAAAGTTGACATTGTATTTCAGTTATATGTGTGTTTTCTACTTCTTCAGTCATATGTTCTTATAGTACGGTACTCTATTCCGACGCATCACTATTCCGACGCCTTTTTTGTTTTGACCTTGATTTTTATTAAATGGATTCCGTGTGACATCATTCTTACAAGTTTTGTTTGTCAACATCCCTTTTAGCGTTAGAAAGCCAAAATTGGCGAGTTATTGATGCAGGGCTATTATTTGGTGTACTTAATACAACACACCTGCAAAATCTCCTTTTCAATAAGTACTTTTTCTCAACTGGCATATTTGAACAAGGAAATAGAAAAAATATATGCAACCAACATTCTCTCGTACATTATTTCAGACACGAAAATTAAATTTTTAAAAGCATGCTACAATGATTAAATGAAAACCCAATCAGATGCGTCGTTTCATTGTACTCTCAAGTCAGCCTCACTGAATTATACAGACATGACCACTAGTGATTTTCTTTGAAAAAACAATGCCAGCCACTTGAAAACAATGTAAGACTATGAATAAATTACTTAGTTTTACCATACAAAGGAAAATTATATTTTTTGTTTATGTTAAATTAAAAAAGACCACGATTTTTTCTTAGGTGCGTCAGAACTGTGTACTCAAGGATATATGAAATATACCAACTAAATCAAAATTACATAAAGTAAAGATTTGGTATAACAAATAATACATGGCATTTTGGTTGATATACAAGTTTACAGACTGGTCATTTGGACCTTTGAAGGTATATAGACCTTAGAAAATTCAACAGAAAAACAAATTACCCAACTTATACCCCTCCCTCATACAATGAAGTGGGGCTGTCACGTGTGTAAGAATCATTTAGTTATCTTGTCTTGATCTGTTTTATAGGAAGTCCATTATCATTATCATGTCATGGTGGTGCAGCAGAGGCATTCATCACCTTCAGTGAAAGCTCTAGTTAAATCTTACCATGCTAAACTATTTCAGCAGACTTGTCCTTCCTTCATTCTGGACTATACCATTAGCTGTTTATGGAGGGTGCTTGCTGAAAAATTATTGACTGGATAGTAAAAAGTTTAGATCATGATCAGCCTGCATGGTGTTGCAGGCTGATCTTGGTCTGCACAGGTCACAATAGCACTTGTGACTGCCCACAGCATTGTAAAAAGGACAGTACGTGATAAGAAGTAGGTGCAGAAATAATTCCTTTTATATTCAGCAATTTAAAAATTTTAAACTCACAGATATTTGTGATACTCATTTCATTGTGTAAAAAAGCAGTATATTTTGCCTGCAGAAATCACCCACTGTATGATAATAAAAAAATATATAAAAAACTGTATAATAGTCATTTCTATAGTGTGAAATGTTCAGAAATCTGTGATCTGTCTCTCTTCAGACAAGTCCTGGACACAAAGTATGGCTTAAAGCGATGGCAGATTGGGGAGGTGGCATCCAAGATTGGACAACTTTATTACCACTATTAGTAAGTATGGTCTATCTTACTTTGAAGTAAAACTGATGCAGCTTTATTTTTCCCATTCTTTTGTACCTCATATGTTTATGTAAACATGTCAATCCCTTCATTTGTACCAAAAGAAGGTATTTGATTTAATTTTCCACTTCATGTTTTTCCCAAAAATTATTGCTGAATTTTGTAAGGTACAAATTGGACTTAAATTTCATCAAGTGAAACTTGGGTTTACATATTATTCACAAAAGACAAAATATAGTGGTAGTGGGATGACAGTATAGGAATGGCCAACTGTCTGTACTTACATCTGCCCATTCATTGTCAGGGCTTCACTCCTTAGGCCAGAATTTGGTGAGAATTACAGGAAAGCTAGGTCAAGTTGTGCATTTTGTGGAATCTTTCTAATCTAATCTGATTAAAAGTTTTGCAGGAGTTATGACCCTTAGATATAGATTATTCAAAATGTTGAAATCCTAGCAAGTTTTAGTCCTTTTAGCTCACCAGAGCGCAGCTTGCTCAAGGTGAGCTATTGCATCTGTTGTGTGTTATCAACAAGTTGCTTGAAGACATATCCTCTGAAACCACTGGGTGGAAATTTAAATTGTCATGACTTATCCTTTGGTGGCCCTACACAAAAGTTGCTTAAATAAACTTTATCCATGCAGAACTCTGGTTGTCATGGCAACCAACACCATTTAATGTAAAAAAAAAAATCATGTCCCCTGAAACCAATGATTAGATTTTAATTTTCTTTGGCACAAATAGTCACCTCATAGTCATTTACCATAATGGCTAAAATAAAATAGATCCCTTGTTTAAAATCAGACTCCAGAGTGAGTGAGAGCTGTGGTTTAAAATAGGAGAGAGAGAGAGAAATTGGAGGATTCAGAGATGAGAGGTGGGGTTAAGAGGGAGAAATACGAATTGTAAGGGAGGTGAGAGATAAAAGGGAGGGGTGAAAGAAAGGGGAGAGAATGAAAATGAGACTGAGAGCTGTCGTTAAGGGGGGGTGGGGGTGTTAATACGGATAAGAAAAGAGAGGGAGAGAGAAAGTAGATTGAGACAGAAGAGATGTGGCAGTGATATATGATGAGATGGTTTAATAGAAAGTGTTAGATGAATTAGGGAGTGATAGTTTTCTGACAATAGACCTGTAGATTGCGCGTCATATTTATCCTCTCATGAACAGCATCTGTACCATTCATATAGTTGCAGCATAAAACACTGCTAATTAGAGCATGGCAGTTAGTTAATTATGTATTGCGTGTATGACTGGTTGCTTGGAGGATAACAGATACTGTAGGCATATACATATGTATATATTGTATGTATATGTATAATTATGGCTGGTTACTTTGTCTCCTGGGATGGACAAAGGGCAGGAGCAGTAGGGAAGTTATGCACAGCTATCAAAGGAGAAAATATCAGTTATTTCTATTCTAAGGCATTTTGCTGTCTCCAGTGACTCTGGTGATTTTTTTTTTCCAATGCGATACTTAGCATGGTTTTCTGCATTTTTAACAAAAATATATATGACATTTATTATCATTTTAAAGTGACTTCTGTGAAAACTTCAGTTTGACATTTTCTGTTTAAATGTCACTCTGTCTGAGTACTTTGTCTATCCTTCAGAATTTCTTTTTTGCCTATGATAAGTGACCTAAGAGTCCGCTACGTTATTTTTTGGTGGCATTGGGGATTATGAAATTTCAAAAACATGGGGAAAATAAATGGAAAGCCTCTTTGAGATTTTATTACAGTTTATAGGATGATAGTGTACATGTATATCAAACAGTATACACAGCAGCAGTTACTGTTGTTCCTTTCAACTCAGGGGTATAGATTTGTTTGTAATATAATTAAGCATTTGTCAGTTGGACACTGGTTATTTACCCTATATGAGACTAAAGTAACTTCATTATCAATCTGGTAATACAATTGATTGGCTTGAATGGTAAGATCAATCCGGTTTCTTGATAGTCCAAAGGTTTTGTGTGTTGAAGTTTAACCCTTTCCCTCATATAGACTCATTTTGACGCATTCAATAGGTACCACATAAAGCCTGATCTGCAGAAAACCACAGTTAAACCTTACCAAATTTAATTACAAAATCCTCATTTCCAGACCACTGAGGAGCAGCTAACAGCATAAAACCTGATCAGCCTGCGAGTTACTCGCAGGCTGATCTGGTTTTATGCTGTTCGCATAGGTCTTTTCATGGTGTCCTCTATGAGGGAAAGGGTTAAGTAAAGCTGAAATTATGCAGGTAAATGCTTGGAGTCAAGAATCCTATGAGCTATAGCTATTTCTATTTATAATCTGTGTGAACTTTGAAATACAGTCAACATCGTACATGCGACCACCTGTATTAAACGACTTTTTTATTAAACGACCGTTATCAATCCCGCCCGAACGTTTTTACTATATCAATTTATCCCATTAAGCGACTTTTTTATTATGCGACCAGCGACCACATAAACCAAGTCCCAGCACGTAAGATTATGCACAAAATCATTTTTTTTGAGCGACTGTGTTTGATTCCGTTGCTAATTGTGTATATTCATCTTTAACACATCCGAACAAACAATTATCCCGATCATAAGTGCTCACCTGAAACCAATTTGTTTTGACCACGCATGACTGCACCATGTGCAACTTAATTCTAAATATAGTTGCTGGTTCCCATTTCAACATTTACTAAGCATAACATAGGTGAAACCATCCCTCCAAATGCCGAATGCTTCGGATTTTGGTAAAAGAATATTTGGGAATAAGGTAAATTAATACTTCCGGATACAATGCGTACCATTAATAATTCGTACCTATAAGTATGTACATTGAGTCTTATGATATACGACCAGGGCGCCATTTTGAAATAAATTTATCGGGGGTTTCTGGATTTATGTTAGACAGAGACATAAAGAAAGCTCATTGTTAAATAATATTTTTTCTTGAAATTGTCCAAATCCATCCATGAATTCGATGTCAAATGTTGTGTTTTTCCACCGAACACCAAATGCAAACGTCAGCCAATGATCCAAGGTATTATTTCAACATAACAGCTAAAAATCGAAAGATATGACGAAAAATAAACATGTTGATGTTTATTGGTATAAAACAACAAAACATTGTGTAGTTTACATATGTATTCATGTTGTAATATAACGTTATGATACAATTTAGCTTACAGTTTGTATATATGACTTGTTTGCCGGGAAATCCAAAAATATCTATTAAGAGACCATTTCATTAAGCGACCACTTTTTGGCAGGCCCTTGAGCGGTCTCTTAATACAATGTCGACTGTACAAATTTTCTGAAACTGTTGAATGCATTGTTATTTGGAAAATGTCTTAAACTCAATTCATAATATAAATGCTAAAACAAGGATGATCTCAATGTAAAGGAGGTTTGAGGTGTGGTGAGTGACTGTATGGGATTTATATCAATTGTTTGGTTGGATATTGAATCTTGGTGCTGCTGATGGGGCGTCAACATAGCAGTTTCTAGTCTAAATTACCTGTTTTAGTTTTATTTTGGTTGATAGTACATGGGTGAGCGATAAAGGGCCACTTTGACCCTCTAATTTGTTTCAATAAATAGTCACAAAAACATCTATTGGCCTTCATCATCATCATCATCATCATCATTATTTACCATTCATCAGTATACAGAAGTTTCAGCATGAATGATAAATGCGGAATGCAGTGAAGCAATTTCTTTGAGAAAACATACCTCTCTCCCAGCTACAGTTGGACTTTGATGTACATTTAGTATGTTTTTATCCTCAAGGGAATATTTTGATAGACTGCGGATATTAGTGAAGTGAGGAAAATGATAAACCAGCTCACAAAAAATGAAGAATTTGGCACTCTTCATTGGCAGAACAGGGTATTGATGGTCATTAATTTTGGCAAAGTGAACCCCAGTTTTGTAAGGTGCCAGCACTTGTTGTTATGGGAGAGGCAATTTGTTTCATGTCAGGTTCTTGTGCAGGAAATAAATAGCAGTGGCTCTTGATGGTTACAAGTTGGTTAGTTTGTTGGGACTCCTGATGGTAACAAGTTGGTGATTGGTTTGTCGGGACTCCTGATGGTTATAAGTTGTTGATTGGTTTGTCCGGACTCCTGATGGTTACAAGTTGTTGATTGGTTTGTCCGGACTCCTGATGGTTACAAGTTGTTGATTGGTTTGTCGGACTCCTGATGGTTACAAGTTGGTGATTGGTTTGTCAGGACTCCTGATGGTTACAAGTTGGTGATTGGTTTGTTGGGACTCCTGATGTTTACAAGTTGGTGATAGGTTTGTCAGGTCTGCTGATGGTTACAAGTTGGTGATAGGTTTGTCAGGTCTGCTGACGGTTACAAGTTGGTGATAGGTTTGTCAGGTCTGCTGATGGTTACAAGTTGGTGATTGGTTTGTCGGGTCTGCTGATGAATACAAGTTGGTGATAGGTTTGTCAGGTCTGCTGATGGTTACAAGTTGGTGATAGGTTTGTCAGGTCTGCTGATGGTTACAAGTTGGTGATTGGTTTGTCGGTCTGCTGATGAATACAAGTTGGTGATTGGTTTGTCAGGTCTGCTGATGGTTACAAGTTGGTGATTGGTTTGTCAGGTCTGCTGATGAATACAAGTTGGTGATTGGTTTGTCAGGTCTGCTGATGGTTACAAGTTGGTGATTGGTTTGTCAGGTCTGCTGATGAATACAAGTTGGTGATTGGTTTGTCAGGTCTGCTGATGAATACAAGTTGGTGATTGGTTTGTCGGGACTCCTCAGCAATATTTAGGTCAAGCTTCACATCATTCTGTAACTATAACCCACTAACACAGGAGAGGTATCGTTTACTTCACAATCAGCTTGAAACCAGATCAGCCCACAAGTAGCCTGTAATCTGATCAGGCTTGGTACAGTTTGTTGTCAGTATTAAGAGTTCAGGAAGTAACACAGTAAACCCTCGTTAGACAGGATTTTGCTTTCAGCTTGTTCTCCAATGGCAAACTGAGACTGCAGCAGTATTAACCTCCCCTTACAATTGTTGATAATCACTGCCACCACAAGTAGATTCGGCTGATATAGGCCGGATTTACTTTTTTTACTTTTGATTTTAATTTTGAATATATAATATCAGTTTTGTCATATTTCACAAAAGCAAGATTCATGATTATTGAAAAATGAAAAGATAAGATCAAATAAAAATCAATTTTTAAAATCATGGGTGTACTTTAACTGCTACTACGGTAACTAGACAACATTGCAGATGACTTGTGAAAGTGAACGGCTGATTTTCAATTGTGCAAGAGAATTTAATCCAACAATTGTGTTAAAAACAAAGCAGATAAAAGTGTTTTCAACACATTTTGGAAGGAAAAGATAATGTTTACCAGTTGGTTATGGCAAAAGCCTAGTGTATCAGTTGTTGCCAAGCATATTTTGGTCACATGGTTTCAACTATCATCATGTGATTTGTGTGGTGGCAGTGGTTAAAGTAGCGTTGTGTGATGTAACTGGTGCATGCTAAAAATGGTTACAAGCTTTGTCTCAGTATTACAGATTTGGTCCTTTATTTTACTGTTTTTCAAAGAAAAAAGTTGAGGAATTTGAATTGTCATCACTCAGGTGTTGTCAAAGTTGTTGGCAGGGTAGTCATCATGGAAAAACCTTAACATTGGCCAATACTTCTCAACTATTATCACTGCTGTCCTAAACTTCACATACTTGTTCACTTATCACAAGGGCTACATTCCCATCAAGGGCCTTAATTCTAAGGTCCATTTTTAGCTAAACTTTTCGAAGAATGCGTTGCCCTTGTGTCGGCGTTGGCGTTGCAGCTTTTGGTTAAAGTTTTGCATGCAAGTTGCTATCAACCTTATATCTCAATAACCATTTATGGTATTGACTTGAAAGTTTATGAATATGTTAGGGGGCATCAGACAACCAAGGTAGATAACTCTTGGCTGAATTTAATATGAATTATGGCCCCTTTTTTACTTAGAATTTCGGTTAAAATTTTGCATGCAAAAGAAAATTTGGTTAAAGTTTTGCGTGCAAGCTACTATCCAGTTTGTATCTCAATAACCATTCATGGTATTGACTTGAAAGTTTATGAATATGTTGTGGGGCATCAGACAATCAAGGTAGATAACTCTTGATGGAATATATTACAAATTACGGCCCCTTTTCAACTTAGAAATTTTGGTTAAATTTTGCATGCAAGGTACTTTCATGCTAATATCTCAGTATCCAGGCATGGGATTGATTTGAAACATCTTAAATACATTAAGGGGTATCATAATATCAAGTTAGATAACTTTTGATGGAATATATTACAAGTTATGGCCCCTTTTTTAACTTAGAAAGTTGGTTAAAGTTTTGCATGCAATGTACTTTCATGCTTATATCTCAAAGTCCAGGCATGGGATTGATTTAAAACATCTTTAATATGTTTAGGGGTATCAAATTATTAAGGAAGATAACACTTGATGGAATATATTGAAAATAATGGCCCTCTTTTAACTTAGAATTTTGGTTAAAGTTTTGCATTCAAGCTACTATCCAGTTTATATCTCAGAAATTGCTTGTGGAATTGTATAGAAAGTTAAGGAGTGTCTTCAGGGGCATCAGAAAACCAAGGAGGATAACTTTTGGGCTGAATTTTATGCAAATTATGGCCTTTCTCTAACTTGGATTTTTGGTTAAAGTTTTGCATGCACAGTGTTATTGTGCTTATGTCTCAGTAACTAGGCATGGACTTGATTTTAGACTTCATAAAAATATTAAGGGATATCAGACTATCAAGGTATATCATTTTTGACTATTATTATGTACAGGGTATGTGAAGGGCAAGAATTGAAATAGATTCTGTTTGATTTACCAACAAGCATTTTGAATAGTCGAGCGTGCTGTCCTCTGACAGCTCTTGTTTTTTTAAAAATACATTGAATCAGACAAGCTTTGGCATTGTCCAGATAAATAAGTATATGACCACAAGCAATGCTATTACTTTATTTGTGGTATTTTATCTATAGTACTTTATTCATAGAATTTTATATACATATGAGGGTCATCCAGAGATGAATGAGAGTTGCTTCATAGTCCCTCAATATAATCTCCCGCATATGCTATGGTCGTCTCCCATCTTTTTGGCAGATTCTGAACTCCTGTTGCAAGGCAACCTTTGTTGATGTCCCTAACGACCGCATTCACGGCGACATATACAGTAAAACCTCACTCTGCGACCAACTCATTTTCACGACCAACTCAATATTATGGGCACATTTTGTCGGACCTGATTTTTTCTCTATATAATTCAATGGTTGCTCACCTCATATAAGTGGGCAACTCAAAATTGCGTAAAAAGACCACTAAAATTGGAACAAATTGTAAAATTAGTCTTCTTTTGACCTCAATAATGCGAACGATGGTCCTGTGAAAATGTTGATTGAAGTTGTCATTTCACGACACCTGGTTTCCGGTACATGTGAAGGTCGCACGTGCCATAATTCGGATGTTTGATAACATGGTAGATAAGATCCGATGGAGAGTGAAAACAATGGGTGAGATGGGTAATATTACGTAACAGAGAGCAATCTTGGGAACCACGGATGTATTTCCTGTCAAGTTAACGAATATTTGTTATATGTCCAGCTGAGCTGCCCCTGATTAGCAGTAACAGTCACCGTGATGTGTTTCTATTGTCTAATGTCTTGACAGTCGTTAATTAGCTCGAAAACTTATACTAAAATAGAATTACATATCCAGTCATATTAGTCAATCACTTTCATAACTACTTCCCAAAAACTGAAATCAATCAAGATCTATTAATTCATAAGAAATTGTCTTGATTCAAAATAGAATAGGGAAAAGTCGGAGACAACTAAATGATTAAAAAAGCTTATTACTACATCAATTAAATAAACAATCAGCTTAATAATTATAGAAAAGTGAATTATAATTATAGTCAAATGGGTAGACTTTTAATCGACATGATATGACTAGATTTTAATTTTAAATGTGAAAAAAAATATATAAAAATAATCAGGATTACATTTCATAACAAAACTTTTTTAAAAACATTAAATTGATTCAAGAGATGTTATTTTCATCCATCATTTTGAAAAAAAAAGTATTGTATTTGATTTATATTAAAATGAAATATTTATGAAAAGTCCTTAACTCAATAATGAGACCAACTCAATATTAAGACCACTTTCAGACTGACCCAATAGTGGTCTCATTATCGAGGTTTTACTGTAGTTCATTCAAATCGTCATATCGGACTCCTCGTAGTGGTTCTTTAAGTTTCGGAAACGGGTCGTAGTCGGGGGGACTTGAAGTCTTGCGAATATGGTGGGTGATTAAGAACTTCCCTGTGATACCGCTCGGACTTGTGCTGCGTGGCGTTATCATGCAAAATTAATGGCGTCACCTGTAAAAGTTCTGGTCGTTTGCGCCATATCACTGGTGGAAGAATTTTTAGTCAAATACCACTCATAGTACTCTTTATTAACCGTGCTTCCATGTGGAACTCTGTGTGTTGTCAAAATGCCATAAATATCGTAAGCGAATATCGTTAACATCTTTGGACAGTTCATAAAGCGGCGATATTTCACAGGTCTTGGCTGGTTTGGAGTATGCCATTCAGAGCTTTGGCGTTTCAATTCTGGCTCAAATGACCGGATCCATGTTTTGTCGATAGCAACCACTCTATTCAGCATCATTTCACCTTCCTCTGAATATCTATTCAACAATTCAGTGCAAATTTTGACACGTTTGTCTTTTTCAGTTTTTGAGAGTTCGTGTGGCACCCACCTTGCGGCGATCTTTCTCATGCCTAAATTCTGCGTCAGAATAACTTTCATACGCAATTTCCTCGCATGTAAATTGTCTATCTGAGTTGAGAATTTGAGCAACAATTTCAGTGTTATCGGCGTCCGTAACTGTCACCGGCCTACCGGAGGAGGGCTTCTTGTAAGACTCTTGCCGTCCATTATTGAAATCCTTCACCCATCTACAAATAGTGCTAAATCCAACTGCAAATATCAGGTCAACCTCCTGGAGTGCATTAAATATTTCAGTTGCTTTCTTTCTGCGCTTACTCTCTATCTTGATATACGCATAAATTTCTTCTTGCGTCAGTGCGAATGCATCATCAGCCATGGTGTTGTTTGATATGACGTCATCAAAAATGATGTAAAGTCACGATTGCTTATTTACACGTGCGATTACGTGCAAAGAGTTAATTTAGTTATGTGCCAAGTTTTGTGGCTTTATGTTGTTTCATTCAAAAGTTACAAACTAACTCTCATTCATTTTCGGATGACCCTCGTATATGTGTGTCTATGTAGTATTGTTACTTATATGTAGTATGAGGTAAACTGCAGTCAATAAGCATGTTAACATTTTGATTTGAAAAAGTTGCTTTTGTGCATATTAGTGCCAGTTTAAAATGTGTCTTTCAGTATATTTGCTTATTCATCTTTAAAACCTCTTTTATAAACACTAATAATATCGATATAACTATTTTCTAGTATTCCCTTATGTGTGCATTTTCATGGCAAGTATTTTTAATCATTTTGTAATATTTCATGATGTGGAAAATTATGAGAAATTGATAGGCTGGTAGCCAAGAGGGAATATTTCAATTTCCAGGTAAGATTGAAAATTCAAAATAAATATCCCATGGCATTTTTGTCCCCATTAATTGATATAAGAGGTAATTGGTATGAGTATTATGGATCATCCGACTGTAAATGATGTCTGGTTTTCACTTCAGTTTGCGCACCAGTGAGACGAACTACCTAAATGAATCATTTTCATTCTACTCTGCCATCCGAATGCGGGCCTACTACTCTAAAGCTAACAAAGAGGAGAGGTAAACATGTTGTATTCACATGTGGTAATGAGTGCATATTTTGGAAAAAAAAAAAAAAGGAAATATACCTTACCTTATATTTTGTAATTAGTGTTAAATGTATGGAAAAATATGTCTGAAGATTTAAGTAGTGATTTATTGATCAAATATAAAATGTTGCCACCAGTGGCACCTAGAGTCTCCGCCTGGTGGGTAAGAGGTGTCAAATTTGAGTTTCAGCTTATGTTTGGATACGCTGTATCACTCTATCCAGAAAGTGTGAGGTTTGATTCCTATTCACTGAACATGTATGTCTAGAAATGTTTCATTCCAGGAAAAGTGAACGGCTGGCTGATAGGTATAAATAGAGATATTGAACATCTGTTAACATCTCAAAAATATCTCACCTTCGTGTCTAGCTGTCTTAGAAATAACTGTACCTATGTATGATTTTCAAGCTTAACTTTAAATATAGTCATGGTAAGGACTGAGTAATGTATTTGAGCATGAGGTTGTACTCAAGTATTTTTAGAGAAGATGGGGCTGAGATGCCATCCACTTTACTAGCACCAAGTAATATTTAAAACCATGTATTGCAGCACATGTTTTATCATTCTTGTTTTCCATATAAAAGATGCTTGAATGTTTCATTCTGTCAATAATGTTATTAAGTCAGTAAGTTAGCTGTTTATGTCACTTTAGTATAGTTTTTAATATTTCATATATATGATTTTTTGGGGATCACCCTTCGTCCGTCGTCCGTCGTCGTCCATCGTCCGTCGTCAACAATTTGTTTTAAAAGACATCTCCTCTGAAATCGCTGGACAGAATTTGTTAAAACTTGGCATGTATGATCCTTGGGTGGGCCTCTACAAAAATTGCTCAAATAAAGTTGATCCATGAAGAACTCTGGTTGCCATGGCAACAAATAGGAAAAATAATTGAAAACTTTGAAAATAATCTCCTCTGAAACCGCTGGACAGAATTTGATAAAACTTGGCATGTATGATCCTTGGGTGGGCCTCTACAAAAATTGCTCAAATAAGGTTGATCCATGAAGAACTCTGGTTGCCATGGCAACAAATAGAAAAAATAATTGAAAACTTTGAAAATAATCTCCTCTGAAACCGCTGGACAGAATTTGATAAAACTTGGCATGTATGATCCTTGGGTGGGCCTCTACAAAAATTGCTCAAATAAGGTTGATCCATGAAGAACTCTGGTTGCCATGGCAACAAATAGAAAAAATAATTGAAAACTTTGAAAATCATCTCCTCTGAAACCGCTGGACAGAATTTGATAAAACTTGGCATGTATGATCCTTGGGTGGGCCTCTACAAAAATTGCTCAAATAAAGTTGATCCATGAAGAACTCTGGTTGCCATGGCAACAAATAGAAAAAATAATTGAAAACTTTGAAAATCATCTCCTCTGAAACAAATGGTCAGAATTTATATTCCTTTGGCACAAATAGTCACCTCATGAATGTCTACCATAATTGCTAAAATAAAGTTGATCCCTTGAAAAATAAGGCCCCTAGGGGGTTGGCTAATTTCCTTATATACTCTATATAGAAAACATCAAAATACTTTTTTTTGAAGCCAGCTGTGAGAATTTAATTTCCTTTGGCCCAAATGGTCACCTCATGAATGTATACCAATATGGCTAAAATAAAGTTAATTCCTAAAAAAATGAGGTCCCTAGGGGGTTGGCTAATTCCCTTATATACTCTATATAGAAAACATCAAAATTCTTCTTCTGTGCAAAGGCCAATTTGGGGCCAAAATTTGGCCCCATCTACTCTTCAATACACAATATTTTTCCCAATTTAGTGTGTTTCTGATTTCGTGATCCACCATTTTGGATTTAAATATTTGAACAAAATAATACTTATCGGTTTGCGAAAAGTGTTTTCAAAACAAAAAGATAACCCAAGAATTTCTTAACTGGTTGAAATGAATGAGATTACATGACCGTTGATTCTCCAGTGTGTTTTAAGTTGCATGATAACACTGTATTTTCTGAAAATGTTAGCGCTTGTGAATCACAACCGCACTGCTCCATAGAGTGTATAGGGATGGAATTACTATGGTGTCGAGAGTATGTGGGACATTTAGGTAGAAAATTACTTCTAGGCTACTCATAGTTGTTTTGGCTGCTTTTTCCAGATTAAAAACTGTTACTGATTTAACCTTTTCCTTCATATAGACTCATATTGACACTCTCAAAAGGAACCACATAAAATAGTCACAGTTAAACATTCCTTGTTACAGAAAACAATTGTTTCATTTTAAAATGCAGATGTACTCTGGAGAGCGTCTATGGCCCTTGGGCCTCTTGTTTATATTTAGTCTTGTCATACTTGATATTTTTGAAATTAAATATTCCTTAATACTGCTTTCCTGCTCTGAAATTTCTCACTACTTCAGTAGGTCGGGGCTGAAGCAGCCTCACTTATACACCGGTGGAATGTTATGGCCTGTTTTTCTCTCCCCTACAGGCCAGACCTGATGGTGAAAAAGCTGCGGTTCTATGCAAGGTTTATTGTTGTCTGTCTCTTGCTGAAAAAGATGAAGCTAGTGCGAGACCTAGTGCGGGTATGTACATAATCATGTAGGAGTAAATTGGAATATCATTCCAGATATAATTTTATTCGGACAACCCTTATTTTTTTCAGTTGCAAGTGTGGATAATGGCTTCCTACAGATGATTCTTATATCAGTTAATTTTTGTTTGATTGCTTTTGCAGGAGCTGGCGAAGCAGATAGATGACTATACAGGTACATATGAACCTGAAGATCACATGGAGTGGAACCTCGTCCTGGGAGAGATCAAGGCATTTATAGAGGTGAGTGTTCACTCCTAGTCCACAATGCCACAGAAAACTGAACTTCTTGACCACTGTATCACCAGATCAGCCTGCAAGCATCTCTTAGATCAGGTCCTATCCTGCCCATCAGTAGCCTGGTGATAGGAAAGTGACACTGTGATCTGTACTGTCTGATGACTACTGTCAGTCTGATACCACTTCTGGCTCATTTTAAATGGATGATTCAAATAACAAAGTTCTATATAACTTATCCTTCGCCACCACCCTAAACTGAAAGTCTTCTCTACCAAGATACTGAAGTGTACTGATAAAGTATAAAAGGCTGACCTGATTTTTTCCTGCTAGCATAAATAATTTTCTATCAGGCCTCATGTGGTAAGGGATGCATTCTACCACCGCATGGCTTGGTTCAACATTGTCAATCATGGCTTCTTATGCAGTTGGAGTGTTCCTCTCAATGTTTCCATCTCTTTTCACACCTAGAAACCCTGATCAGACTGTAAGCCTTAGTCAGAACTGGTTTGTCAGTTTCACCTCCTCATTTTAAAGATTTTGAAGAATAGCAATTAATATGAAGCCTATCTCACCTGATATTTCATAATAGTGATGATGTACTGTACTGTTGATTGCAGGATAATTATTTTATCTCTGTAGTGTTGCAGTTGGGATTGACTTCTTGTTCTGTGTATAGCTCAGTCTGTAATGAATATACATTTTTAATGTCACTAGCAATGACAGATCATCCATGTTAAGCTTTGTAAATATATGCATTTTTTATTGCACAGGGAATATAGCAAAATATTACAACTGATATCTCAGTGTAGCTCTTGAATAATGTGATGGTTTGAATTAAATAGGAAAACACTTTAAATGTTTGGGGGGTTTTGGAGGGAAAAAGTTTGTATGTAAGTTTGTATGTTTGTAAGTAAGCATGTAATTATTTCCTAACTAAAACATATTTGTAGTAACAGTAGATATGAATTTGTCTATATGATGAAATACGGAATTATTTTCATATATTGCAGTCCACTCAGTTTAAACAGGTTCAATTCCTTAGAGATTCAGTTGTTGCTAAACATGTCTTGCACAATGTTTTCCATTGTGTTGCATTATTTGATTTGTGAGTAAATAACTGGATTCCCATCAGTGTTGCAGCTTTAAACTTTGGGTTTTGCACCCCCATACATCATTACACACAGTGTTACAGAGTTGATATTCTAAATAAACCAGGGTTTCCCTGGTGATACTGAGCCTGTACTACCATAAAGCAATCAATGCTTCCCTCCAGGTGTTGCATAGTTTATACCTCTGATAAATGTTTTCTCTTGTTTTTAGCTCACCTGAGCACAATGTGCTCATGGTGAGCTATTTTGATCGCCTTTTGTATGGCGTCTGTGCATCTTGTGTCATCAATTTTCTTTAAACAATATCTCCTCCTAAACCACTTGGCCAAATTTAATGAAAATTGCCTGGGATGTTTCTTGCATGAAGCTCTACCAAAGGTTCCGGTCCATTGCATATCTTGGTCACAGAAGCTAAAAATAGAATTTTAAAAAGTGAAATCTTTAAAAATCTTCTTCTCCAAAACCGCAAGGCCTAGAGCTTAGATATTTGTTGTGTGGCATTGTCTTAAGGACCATAACCAAGTTTGTTCAAATCATGACCCTGGGGTTGAAATTGGCCCCACCCCAGGGGTCACTTGATTTTACATAGACTTATATAAGAAAAACCAGAAAATCTTCTTGTCAGAAACCACAAGGCCTGGAGTTTAGATATTTGGTGTGTGACATGGCCTAGTAGACCTCAACCAAGTTTGTTCAAACCATGGCTCTGGCATCAAAATTGGCCCCCGTCCTAGTTGGTCACTTGCTTTTATAAAGACTTATCAGAGCTATGACCTTCAAAGTTTGGATGGCAGGTACTGTTTTTATGTTGAATTTAGATTATCTTGCTGTACTTCTGCATAGATTATGTATTCACTCTGACTCGTAATACAATAATTGGCATTGAGGGCAATGTTTCTCAGGTGAGCGATTCAGGGCTATCATGGCCTTCTTGTTTCATACACTATTCGTCTGGTGCCCCAGGGCTTTTTGCATGAGAGAAAGCATAACAAATCAGCCTGAAAAATACAAACAAACAAAAAACAGTCTCTGTAAAGTTTTGTTTTACAAAAACGATGAACATGTAGCTGTGAGAATTTATTTTGATATAGAATATTAATGAGAGGAAATATTTTGAGGAATGCAAGGAGATGTGTGATGTAATGAATCTGTTTGAGCAATCATGTCATTCGTGACTAGGGATGAAAATACTTTAAGGTATATGGTGAATGATAAATGATTCTCTCTCCTGTGATGCAGGCTGACAACCTGATATCTGTGGTGGATATCGACGCCACCAGCATCGTGCTGTCACACCGCCTCACCCCGCTGAACACGCCCCCGCTGGACAAGATGTCCCACATCCACTTCCAGTTGCAGGAGATCATCATTGTTGGCAACTCCAGTGAACAGGTTGGACTTCTTTTTATTTCATGTTTGTAGGGTTGCAAAAAATATTAAGTTCTCAAAGTATATTTGGCAGAATTCACAATTTTGTTTGCAAATTTCTTCTAATGAGAAAACCACCTTGGAAAGTCTGAGACAATAATCAGATACAAGAAACATTTTAACACCATCAAATTTCTGTTAAATTAAACAACAACCTTAAAAACAATTCAGTTTTATGATTTTGTCTGTTGCAAAAACAACTTCCTGTTAAGAAAAAAAAAATCAGTAAAATGTCAGCTAACCTACCTTTCAAAGTGGCTTGATCTGGAATGCAATTACATTTTGTGCAGGTCAAGTTCAGTGAGCTGACGCTGGACATGTTCCGCATGCTACAAACTCTGGAGAGGGAGCCTCAAGAAGACCTGACCAATCAGATCTATGACGCCTCACCAGCTCCAGGCAGGCAGCCATTCGTAAGTTAATTAAACCATTGCACATTTGTTTTCAAAGTGATGCAAGCAATTAAGTTTTATTTATATTTAAATTGAAGGCATCTATTGGCATGGACAGTAAAATGATCTTGATTCAAAGCCCTGTCTTTCTATTTAGAAATAAGAAAGAAAAGGACTGTTTCAAATAATGCCAGATATTTGATATATATATATTTAAGTCATTTGTTTCAGAGTTGGACTATATTAGATGTATCACTGATAAATTTGTTTGACATGTAATACAATTGTTTGTCTCCTTTTATTTCTCTATAGTGTAAATCTCAATTGCATAGATGTTGATCGTTGAAGACCTCTCTTGATTTAAAAGGTCAAAAACGGTCAAAATCTCATTTTAAATTCAAGCCAACTCATATGCTAACCATTTAGACTAGATCAAGTGATAATTAAAGATTCAATTATTACTCATATTAATTCTATGGTCTGTATTTCAAAGGTTTGGGTACTTGCCTTGTTTCAAAAGCTTCTGTATCTGTATCATGACTTTCATGCACTGTCATGTTTGGACTATCTAGTTGCACATTAGGTTTAGTCCTGTGCAATTAAGTACGAAATTAAATGAAATGTACATTATAAAAGGAACAGTGAAATGATTGTCCTTTATTCCATTTGTTATTATGCCGCCCTTCGAAGAAGAGGGGACATATCGTTTTGCAAATGTCACTCAGATGAAACTACTTTGTTTCCAATCAATAACTTGAGAACCCTTGGGCCCAAATTCTTCAAACTTCATAGGGTGATTGGTCATAACTACCAGTAGTAGATGACCCCTTTTAATTTTGGGGTCACTTGTTTAAAGGTCAAGGTCACATTGACCTCGAATGTGAAAATCCTGAATGGGGGGGGGGGGGGGGGCATATTTTTTGTTCGGATAACTCTTGTTTTTATCATTTTGGCATATTGATAAAACCTATAGCCCTCAAACAAACATTTTGTCTATGCTTTCTGATGTTGATTCATTTTCCAAATACAGTACTGTAGGGCTGTCGTTGATAGGACTTTTCGTATTGAAATATCAAAAATCAAATATCGATAATACATTGATAATTTTTAAGTTATTGTGTGTGTCAAGGAATCATCTTTTGGAATGCCCAATATATATGAAACTTCAAGCAATATAATAAATAAAAAAAGTTTTTTTAAATTTTTTTAACTATCAAGGGAAGCAACTCTAAAGGTTGCACAGCATGAAAAGATATTTTTTGTCTTCACTTTAACTTAAGAAAACATATTTAATACGAGATCGGAAGCAAATATAGATGATACATTAATATCGAAGGTATTGATAACAACCCTACAGTTCTGTGTTTTGATGCATTGTATAGAACTGCTTTGTAACTATATAATTAAAATAAAGGTCAAAGTGCTGAAGCTCATTAAATTATTTTTTGTGTTCTAATGAAGCATGTTTGATGCAGGAGAATGGAGACCGGCCCAACAAGCGAGAAAACCCGCACAAATATCTGCTGTATAAGCCCACATACAGTCAGCTGAACACTTTTCTGGCCTCGGGTTTCAAGGAGCTGCCGCCCAATGGAGCCATGCTACTGTACATTTCTGCTGATGGATGTGTCAGCAACATCAAACACACAGATGATGGTAAGTGTCTAAATAGAGCTCACATCTCTCGGCTTGTAACTGAGATATGTTTCCTGACATGAAGTCAGAAGCAATTTTGAAAATTAGATTACCGAAGTGCTAAAATACTGAATTTTATCTTTGATCATGGATCTTGGGTGCTTGAATTCTTACCTGCAAAATGTTTTACTAAAGCTTAGAATTTGGTCTGCTATTCTATTTGCCCAGATATGTGGCACAGGAGGTACATGGGAAGGTCTTTATTCCTATTATATACTGTCAATGAATATACTGGATGTCTTGCAGTGTCTTTAAGAGACACAACCCTGCCTTAACCCAGCCTCTCATGCTCATGGCTGATTTTTTTTCCTTGGGTGAAAGCCCTGATTTTATGAACCCTTTTCAACTTGACTAATCACAGAAATCTTGACAACTCTTAGTGGGTTTTCAGGTCTGATCATAAAATCAAGTTGACAGTAAGCAGTTGGCAGTATAGCCGTCAACAGTAGGCTGTCGTTTATGGAATTCTGTACGATTTTTATTATTTGATGTTCATCTTTTCTCTGACACTGCTGGAATGCAGGCAACACAAGTGTTTCTAGGAACACCCATCTAGTTATTTCTACACACAAGCATTTGGGCAGGTATTCTTCTGGCTAATTACATTGCCTGACTCATATGTTATTGTCATATGATTGAAACATGCACAGGGCTGATTATATCATAGATCCTTGTACTTGTAATTAAAAAAGTATTTCGTTTCATTAATGTGTCATTTTATACTAATAACATATTTAGGAGCAATGAAAAGTCTCTGAATTAATTATTGATTTTTCTTGTCTGCTTCATGAAAGACCCTGTTTCATGATACTGTTTGCTGTTAACGTGCTGTTGTTAGTTTGTCTGGAACATATAAGCTTCCTGAAGATTATAAGTATTAGAAAAATGATCAAAAAAACATTTTATGGAGACAGAAAAAAACCCCCAGCAATTTTTCATTCAAACTGGACTAAATGCTTTACCATGATTCAAGCCATATCATTTTGATTCAGCTTACCAAGGCATTAAACCACAATATAATTGATTAATTTAATTTCAGCGGCATATGATCTTGGAGGAGTGGTAACCAACAGTCGACGAGACGGAGAAATCACACAATCAAGCAAACCAAAACGGCCTGGAACACTCAAGGAAATGCACTGGTAACGTATAATGTCGGACTTTGTGATGGAGAATGTGTCTGACCATTGTTTTTCTTCAACACATGCTAAATTGCATGTAGTGTCAAAGAATCCGTTTTACATGGTCATAAATTTACACATTTACTACTGTATGTATTAAATACTTATTTGGTATCAACTACTATAATAGAAATTGATTGCAGAAGTGACACAATGTTTTTTGTTTACAGTTTACACCCTGGAGACCTGTATCCCTACACCAGAAAACCTCTGTTTCTCATTATTGACAGTGACAACAGCTCAGCATTCCAGGTAAAGATGAAATACTGTATTGTCAGACATTGTTGTGGAGTTTTAATTTGTGTCAGTTTTGTAGATGACAATATCTACAACTATTAACCCTCATGTAAATTGTTCATGCAGTAGACAGATTTTTTCTAAAGCTCAAATCCACAAATAAATGTACCCATGAAATTGTCTTTTATCAATTATTAATAAAATTGTCAATATTAATTGTCAATGAAAAATAAGTATTTTACAATGCAGTTGTTGTATAACAACTGCATCCAATATTTAACAAGATCAACTTTTAAGTTACTCAGTGGTCTGTCATTTCATAATAAATTGCAATAGTTTCTCCAAACTTTGACATTGTAAAGCGTTGATGTTTTTCAGTTTTCAAGATGTGAGTAAGAGTTGTTCAAAATGTTCATGTTGCATTTCCAGAACTTCCCAAACCTATTTGGACAGCCAGTGGTTTGCCTTCTGTCTCCAGAACAGGTACCTACAACCATGCAAGGTAATGTTTTCTTCAGTTATTCTATTTTTCTTATGCAATGACAAAAATCTTCTCTTTTTTTTCCAGATAATTTTTTTCCTTAATTCTTGAAATTCATATATCTTCACTTTGTGTGTCACCTGCTGTAAGCAGAGGTGACACATAGGGATCACTTCTCCATCATCTTTCTGTTTGTTACACTTTTTCGGTCACACTTCAGCAGGTAATAAGTGTGTTCCAAAAAACAGTCAAGATGAAATTTTTTATCGTTTTAAATACTTCCAGATATAATGCTACCCTTTGTAAAAGTTTTGCCAATTGTCAAGACCTTATCTTTGCTTTCACTTAGTTCTTATAGACTCTTTTATTTTTCTTTGGAAATTGACAAGTACTTTGCAAATTTCTTGATACCATATTTATTGCCATGATCATAATTAGTAACAGTCATTAACATCACACATAAAAGTCCTAATGATGGTGATGGTTTTCAGACATGAGACAGAAAGGGAATCTGTTCACCTTGTTCCTACATTGTCCGCTGATGGCGTTCTGTTACGTTGTCAGTATTGTCGACATTCCCATCACCATGTGGGACAAGTGTCAGAATTATGTGGACAAGTTCATGGCAGAGGCAAGCAAGTTGTTTGTCCGATCTCGGTCCTTAGGTAAGCCATTAAATCTCTGTCTTATTCTTTTTTGCCCGTTTCTTTTTTTGTTTGCTCCTCTAGGTATAAAATATTTTCACTTTCATCATCCTTCACACATTTTTTAAGCTCACCTGAGATCGCCTTTTGTCCGGCGTGTTCGTGCGTGCGTCCAGTGTCAACAATTTCCTTTAACCAACATCTCCTAAACCGCTGAATGGATTTTGACCAAACTTCACAGGAATCATCCTTGTGATGCCCTCTATCAAGATTGCTCAAATTATTTTGATTGGTTGGAAAAGTAGGTCACAGGAGCTAAAAATAGATTTTAAAAATGCAAACTTTGAAAATCTTCTTCTGCAAAACTGCAGGGCCTAGAGCTTAGATATTTGGTGTGTAGCATTGTCTACCAAGTTTGTTCAAATCATGGCCCTGGGGTCAAAATTGGCCCCGCCCTAGGGGTCACTTTTATAGGAAAAAACTAGAAAAATCTTCTTCTCAGAAATCACAAGGCCTGAAGTTTAGATATTTGGTGTGTATCATAGCCTTATGAACATCTACCAGGTTTGTTCAAATCATTGCCCTGGGTTCAAAATTGGCCCCACCCCAGGGGTCACTTGATTTTACATAGATTTACATAAATTATGAAAGATTTTTAAAAGATATCCTTGTCAGAAACCACAAGATCATGGGTTTAGATATTTGATATGTAACCTGGCCTTGTGGACCTGAACCAAGTTTTCAAATCATGGCCCTGGGGTCAAAATGGTCCCACGCTTGGGTTAACTTGGATTTTTGGACCACATGTAACTTTTTGCGTGGAATTAAAATTATATTGCTGTTCTTCTGTATGGATTTTGTATTCAGTATGACTGTGTTGTATTTGTGTAACCAAGTAAAATCCTACTGCCCGGAGCTGGTATCGAACTCGGGACCCTCGGTATGCAAATCGGATACTCTACAACGTCGCCACAAAAGCTATTTGGCAAGATAGTACAAGTGCCATTTTATATCTCTACATCATTTGTAAAGGGCAATGACAGCAAAATTTCTCAAGTGAGCGATTCAGGGCCATCTTGGCCCTCTTGTATGGAATTACAACACTTGAGTATTTTTGTTATGAAATTTATTGGGGCTAAGACATTTGTGTTGAAGTGACATAGTTATTTTAAAAGTTCCTGGTTGGAATGAATTTTAAAAAATATGCTTTAAACTAGTGTGTTCATTGGATACCAGAATGAATCATAACTAGCATGTTTTTTGTTGTTTTTTCTGCTCACCTGAGTACCTGTGCTCAGGATAAGCTATTAGGATCGTTGAATGTCTGTCATCTGTCTTTTGTCCACAATAAGTTTGTTACACTCTAGCATCTCCATGATTTCTGAAGCAATCATCTTCAAATTTCATGACAATGTTTATAGCCTTAAAATTTCAACCAAGTTCGATTGTGGCTGATATTGGTCAATTAGGTCAGGAGTAATGGAGTTTTTAATATAAAGAAATAGCTAGATTACACTATCATTCACTCTAGCATCTTCATTTCTTAAGAAATCATTTTCAAACTTCATGACAATGATTATGGCTGAAATTTGCCCATAAGGTCAGGAGTTTTTCATATGCATTCATCTTCAAACTTCATGACAATGTTTGTAGTCATAATCTCTCAATCAAGTTTGATTAAGGTTATTATCGGCCAATTTGGTCAGGAGTTTTGACCCTTGAATATTAATAATAATAAAAAGCCAGATCTTTACTTCATGTACACTCCTGTTTAGGCAATTATTAAGCAATCATTTAACTTACACAATGATAATGGCAACAGTATCTCAGTGGAGTTCGATTATGGCTGATAATGGACTGATAAATCTACGTTTTAGGCCCTTCATATATCAGAACAACTCTACATCCTCTAACATCTGTATTTCTTAAGCAGTGCAGGCAATGAAGGCAATGTTTCTTCGGTGAAAGACTTCAGGGCCATCTTGGCCCTCTAGTTTTTATCAAGATGTGTTTGGTACAAACTGATCAAACACAAAAGACCGATGAAATCCCCTTGGAAGTAAACGAAATTGAGGGAAAATGAAGTTAACTTAGTATTTAATTAAGATCATAGCTTGTTGCTGCATTAAGTAGGGCTGTATATATAAATGATGCTTATATTAATAATTTTGGTCGGAGATTATATTTGCTTTGTATGATAACTTTGTAATGATCATATTGAAAAAGAAAATGGATATCTGTAATATAGACTTACTGGATTTTACTTAAGCAGTGTAAGTCCTATAACCTTAATAATTAATTTGGAAAATCAACTACAACATGTGGAAAAATTATTATTGTTATTATTTCAACATTTCTGCTAAAGCCTTCATCAGGATAACAATAACTTTTAAACTTAAACAACGGAAACGACATCACCATAAATAACGTAATGTCAAAAAAGCGGGAAAATGCAGACGTTATGTGTACTATTTATAACATCAAAATGAGATAGGTACTGTTTTAGGATATAAAATGCAAACATTTTCTATAGCTTATTATAATAAAAATCTAATCTTGCTTTATTGTGGTGAACCAGCATATTTTTTTATTTTTTTTTATAACCTTAAAAACTCATACTGCCTGATTAAAGCTTTACAATGACAGAATGTAGTGAACGGTTGTTTTTGTTGTTGATTTTCAGATCATGCATACATGCAGTTTATTGGGGATGACTTTTTACGTCTGCTTATGCTCAGATTTGTCTTCTGCTACATCGTGTTGATTCTACACAGAGGATTTAAGGTAAGTAGCCATGGTAATACACCATATATGTCTCCAGAAATTGTGAGCAACATCCAAATGTAATTATCATGTGATGGATAACATCCAAGTGCAGTTATCCTATAATGGATAACATCCAGGTGTAGTTTTCATTTAATGGATGACATCCAGGTGTAGTTTTCATATAATGGATAACATCCAGGTGTAGTTTTCATTTAATGGATGACATCCAGGTGTAGTTAATATCATTTAATGGATGACATCCAAGTGTAGTTTTCATTTAATGGATGACATCCAGGTGTAGTTTTCATTTAATGGATAACATCCAGGTGTAGTTTTCAAATAATGGATAACATCAGGTGTAGTTTTCATAAAATGGATGACATCCAGGTGTAGTTTTTATATAATGGATAACATCCAGGTGTAGTTTTCATAAAATGGATGACATCCAGGTATAGTTTTCATATAATGGATGACATCCAGGTGTAGTTTTCATATAATGGATAACATCCAGGTGTAGTTTTCATTTAATGGATAACATCCAGGTGTAGTTTTCATAAAATAGATGACATCCAGGTGTAGTTTTCATATAATGGATGACATCCAGGTGTAGTTTTCATATAATGGATAACATCCAGGTGTAGTTTTCATTTAATGGATGACATCCAGGTGTAGTTTTCATATAATGGATAACATCCAGGTGTAGTTTTCATATAATGGAAAACATCCAGTTGTAGTTTTCATATAATGGATAACATCCAGGTGTAGTTTTCATAAAATGGATAACATCCAGTTGTAGTTTTCATATAATGGATAACATCCAGGTGTAGTTTTCATATAATGGATAACATCCAGGTGTAGTTTTCATATAATGGATGACATCCAGGTGTAGTTTTCATATAATGGATGACATCCAGGTGTAGTTTTCATATAATGGATGACATCCAAGTGTAGTTTTCATAAAATGGATAACATCCAGGTGTAGTTTTCATAAAATGGATAGCATCCAGGTGTAGCTTTCATTTAATGGATGACATCCAGGTGTAGTTTTCATTTAATGGATGACATCCAGGTGTAGTTTTCATTTAATGGATGACATCCAGGTGTAGTTTTCATATAATGGATGACATCCAGGTGTAGTTTTCATATAATGGATGACATCCAGGTGTAGTTTTCATTAAATGGATGACATCCAGGTGTAGTTTTCATTTAATGGATGACATCCAGGCATAGTTTTCATATAATGGATAACATGCAGGTGTAGTTTTCATATAATGGATAACATCCAGGTGTTTTTCATAAAATGGATAATATCCAGGTGAAGTTTCCATATAATGGATAACATCCAGGTGTAGTTTTCATGTAATGGATAACATCCAGGTGCAGTTTTCATATAATGGATAACATCCAGGTGTAGTTTTCATGTAATGGATAACATCCAAGTGTAGTAAGTATGTAATGGATAACATCCAGGTGTAGTTTTCATGTAATGGATAACATCCAAGTGTAGTTTTCATATACAGTGGAACCTCTCTAAACTGCACGGTGCCTGGACCAGCTAAAATGTCCGGTTATCAGAGGTGTGCGGTTTACAAAGGTTTTTGCTCTTTAAGTGCTTATTTTGCTTTATGTATGGGATTCAATGTATATTCTTCAAATGTTATGTGTATGGTATTAATTTTATTTGAGGTGTAATTTATTATTGTTATTTATCTTATTAATTTTTTGAGATACACCTTTTATTGTAACCTTATCAAACTCTAAAAGAGATATGACAAGAAAGTTAAAGAACCCTGAATTTATCTCAGCCATCATATTTACTCAATTAAAGTTTATCACAAAATGCATTCCACAGAATTAACATCAGAAAGAGCCGATTTATTTAACTTCATTTTGTCTGGTAACCATCAAACATTTATGAAGGAAACAAAATGATGTGTTTGTTGACAGTTTTCTTTTTAATTAATCTCTGATTTAATTATCATACACTTCTGATGCTCATTAAGTTTGATTAACACTATTATTACCATATCCTGTAATTGATCAATCCAGTCATTGTAATTTTTTTACATGTGGATAAAATTGCAACACCAATTAATCTCAAACCATTTTACGCCATAAACACATAATTACAGTACAGAATTTCAAATTAATCATGCATTTTTTTTTCTCGGACAGAAAATTTGTGTGCGGTTTACAGAGGTTAAAAGAGGCACAATTTATCTAAATATCCCATAATTTTCGTGCAGGGTATTCGGAAATCGGAGGGTCCGGTTTAGAGAGTATTTTTCAATATGAAATATATAGGGGGAAAATCGGGACTTTTGAAATCGTGCGGTTTAGAGAGTATTCAGGTTTTCAGAGGGTGCGTATTAGAGTGGTTCCACTGTAATGGATAACATCCAAGTGTAGTTTTCAAGTAATGGATAACATCCAAGTGCAGTTATCCTATAATGGATAACATCCAAATGTATTTAGCATTTAATGGATAACATCCAAGTGTAGTTATCTTATAATGGATAACATCCAAGTGAAGTTTTCATGTAATGGATAACATCCAAGTGCAGTTATCTCATAATGGATAACATCCAGGTGTGTTTAGCATTTAATGGATAACATCCAAGTGTAGTTATCTTATAATGGATAACATCCGAGTGTAGTTTTCATTTAATGGATAACATCCAAGTGTAGTTATCTTATAATGGATAACATCCAAGTGTAGTTTTCATGTAATGGATAACATCCAAGTGCAGTTATCTTATAATGGATAACATCCAAGTGCAGTTATCTTATAATGGATAACATCCAAGTGCAGTTATCTTATAATGGATAACATCCAAGTGCAGTTATCTTATAATGGATAACATCCAAGTGTAGTTATCTTATAATGGATAACATCCAAGTGTAGTTATCTTATCATGTAATCCAAATGTAAAGTCATGTAATGGAAATCATCAAAGTGTAGTTAGCATGATATGGATAAAATCTAAGTGTGAAGTCAACATGCAATGGATAACATAATATAGTATTACATCTAAAGACTACATTTGGATGTTATCTCCTACCTGTGCTACTACTGTAGTTTGTCTTGCACAAGATTGATATTGTCAGTAATCATTCAACCCTGTACCACTTAGAGCTATCAAAGAAGTAACCTGTGTGGTCGATAATTGCCTAATCAGCCTGTTTGTTACTTGTGTACCTTGCAGTTTTATATTGTTTGTTACTTGTGTACCTTGCAGTTTTATATTGTTTGTTACTTGTGTACCTTGCAGTTTTATATTGTTTTACTACTCCTCCATGCTATGGGGATCTGGAGATAACACTGTAAAGTCTGTTTGAACTGAGAATATCTTTCAGTCTAATCTTGCTTTAGTGTGGTGAACCAGTGTATTTGAGTGGGGAAGGATGAAGCAGAGACAGATGATCTCACTGGTGCTAACTGCTGTGTATTTCAGGGACCAAGTTACTATCCTATTTCCCACCCGCCGCTGCCTACTGAAGAAATCTTGGAGCATCCCACATTGTACAAAATAGTCCTCGACCTTACCACCATACTTGACTGCCGATCCCTGTTTGCTGAACCAGGAGAAGGAGATATTCATGTTGCCACGTGAGGTTGCCAGGATACGTAGGATAAACCAATAACACAACAAAGTTTTACTTCAATATTACAATGAACGTTTGTAAGATAGGAGGTCAGTGTAGATTTTCATGCAGTTTCAACTAGACTTTAAGAATCAGCTCTTCAGCGTAGAGGCTAGAATAGTAAGATACTTGTTTTCAAGAGGACTTATGACATTTACCTGTAATCAGGTCAGGTCAGAAATCCAGTATGCTCCAAAGAACTGAGCTGGAATTCAAGGCAATAATGTAAGCATGCATGTATGTGAGCCTGTTTTTATTTCTCTAGATATATGAATAATTCCTAAGAAAAATATTGTGACTTAATAATTGGATGAAAAGTTTATTTCTTTTTGAATGTTATATTGAAAGTTTGATATGTTACACATGTAGGCAGCCTCTGATTGTACAAATATTAGACAAGTTAATCAAACAGAAGAAGATTTGGCAGTAGGCATTGTCTTAAAATGTCCTTGCTAATTGTGTAGGTTTTGAAATGAAAGTCTTTTCATAATGGTAAATATCATGGAATTTAATAGGCAGGATGCACACAGTGCGTATCTTAGGTTAGAAAATAATTCTGTAATTAGAAAACTGTATAGATATATATAAAAATGTATAAAAAAGGCTAATATCAAATAAAATAATGGATTATGTCCGTAAGGTTTATATTAAGTTTGGGCTGTAGATATGTTCTGTTGTAGATATGGGGGTTCACCAGAAATTATTCTGAAACTTTTGTATCATGTCTTAAGGTACATTGAAAAAGTGATCGGCTAATTTTTTGTACCTGATGCATTCAAGGAGAACTTTTGTCCACTGTTTCGTATGATTCTGAGAGGTATACTTTTATGCACCCTTTACCCTGTAAAAGCATATAAAAAATGACCTTTGCAACCAGTAATAACAAAATAAGCCCGCTAGCAACTGATTGGGTTTAATGGCATTCACTGCTTTTCAAATATATTTGAAGTAAAAGGTAATATTAGATAACAGTAACATTTGATCATGGTAACATCAAAAAGCTGGTCTAGACAGAGATAGTAGATTTCCAGTCATCTATCCTTGAGTGGGGTCTGTACACATGGTTAAGTGTTAACTCATTATTTCTCAATTATGTCATTTTACAGTATGTTGTACCTTTGATATGCTCAATCAGACAAAAAACAAGTATCAGTGTAATGATTAACCAACAATGTAAAAGTAACTCACAAGTTGATATGGTTTTATGCTGGTTGCATTTCTCATATTCCTGTTACATGGTAGAGATTGAGAGATAACTGGAAGCAAGGAAGGCATTCTCTTGATGTAGCACCAACAGGAGGACAGATTTCACTCTTAATTGATGGCTGGATATGAAAAAAAAATGTCATGTAGTGACAGATATTAATATTTGAATCTTTGAGAAGCAGTTAGTCACAAGATTGTTTTGTGGCCTTACAAATCAAAATGGTTTATTTACCCACCGATCTTACATCTTCATGTGTAAGACTTACTAATGTATTTTAGATTTTGCTGAGACTTCATTACCATTTAGTATTGACTGGCGTTTAGTGCTTGAATGTTATTTAACATGTGTATAACTCAACTTTAAAAATGTTATTAGATCATTAAGTGCATGCAATTTACAATTTGAAATTACATGTATCACTTATTTTAAAATTAACACATGTATACTACTATACCATTCTAGGATAAAACAAGCACACAATTTGGGTATGTTTTTATATTCTTTATTGTGATTTGATGTATTAGTTGTTTTCCCCCAAATTAATTCCAGCAGTCCAAGTGTAACTCTTGGATAATTATGATCCATCAGTTAAAATGATGATGAATATTGGTTTAAAATTGTGATTAGATTTTGTGTTAATTCTTTCCTGAAATTGATCTAACCATTGTTCTTATGACTCAGTTTGATTAAAAGTCAGCAGGACTTCACCAGTGCCTATTGTAACAAGGTTCAAACAATGGGCCACTGTCTAGAAAAAATAATCTTGAAGCTTATAGCTCATTTGAATAATATGACCAATGTTTTGTCTTAATAAATGACTGGGTAACTCATGAATACAAGTTGATGTCCGAGCTACTTTGTAGTTTAATTGTTCTTTTTTTTAATATTTTTATAGATGAGTTAATGAATGAGATAAAACTTTTATCTTGGTCATTTGTAAAGATGGATGAACCTAGGCAAAGGATTTGGGGGATATAAATTGTCAGGTTATTTTTACATTCCTTGAATTATTTTCATTCCAATTTCTTATTATAAAGGTCCATGTGCTGAAAAAGATATCATTTTAGAAAAAATATGTTATGACACTTTTCCCACTAAATTTCACTTGAAATATGTTCTCAATAAGGTCAGCGAGGATAGAGATTTTATTTTATTTTTTCTAGGCTTTATATCATTAAAACATTTTATCCCAAATAGCTGCCGAATTGTTATGTGAGAGTTTTATACAAGGGAGTTTAATGTACGATAAGGTTTTCCGTATGATACAGTTTTTCTATGTGAGTTTGAAATATTTTTAGAAGTGTTGACCAACATGAATATCACATTCCAGTGTATGCTGTACTATAACTTTACCAGGGTCTGTTTTTCTGAGGGTCTTATGACTGTCCCAGTGTCTAGAATGGGTCTGATGCAGTTTCTTCTCATCTTGTACGCTTAAAACTGCGCTTGGGGACATTTGGCCTGGTGTTCGTGAATGTACATTCCGTCAGACTCCAACGCAAATATCAGTCTTAAGTCCCTATAGACTCAGACAGCCATATTTTGAGCATGAAAATCATATTTAGGTATAGTGTCTGTTTTCAAAAAACACCAAACCTGTTGCAAGCAATCATATTCAAGGTCTCTCATACATATATTGAAATACAGTATTGACCTCTATATACTTGCTGGAATCTGAAGCAACTTTCACGTCACATTCCTGGACTAGTTCCTGATGGCAGGCTTGACATATCTCTCCTTACTCTGGTAATATTTCCAGATATTTCTTTGTACTTTGTAAAAAACACAGTCTTTGAAGGCCCATGTCCTTTAACTATAAGTTAAATATGAACTGAAAAAGGGGTTTTCGGAAATGTATTAAGAACTGTTCTTTAAATGCTAATGGTCAGAATTCAGAAAATTGCAGACATTCTCTGCTTGCAGAACAAAGTGGTAAGAAATATTGGTATTACTTACTGTATGTTACATCATCCTAATGCAAATAAGGTTTTGTTATATTACCTGGAGAAATTAGTGTGTAGGTTGACACAATTCTGCTCTTTATTTAGATCTTTCTAAACAGTGCATTGATGGATTGGCAAAAGAGTATTTCAGCAATTATTCAGTAACTGCTTTGATATAGATGTTTGAAATGTTTTAGATTGAAATCTATACATGCACTTCCTGTCAATTTGATTGTTATAATGCATTCATCTTTATTTACATTCATGGAAAATGCTGACTGGAATGAAATCTGATATTGTTATCGCTGTGTCGGAACTAAATGCCTGGAAAGTAATAATAAAAAGTGTTATAGGTAACAAATCTTATGACATATACCCCCTATATGCATGCACATTATCAGTAAACATATTTAGATTAACCCAGGTGTAGGTGTAACAAGTGTCCAAGTAATGGTTAAACTTAATCAATATTGGATACTTATTCAATATTGGATCTTTTAGCATTCTGTTGGGCATTGCTTTATGTATTGTATGTGTGTTATCTGGGACAGAGACTTTAAGACCCTGGGTGAAACAGACTCCATATTCTTACACAACCCCTTCAGGGGTATTTTTAATCATTACCATCATGATGTCATCTATAGTATGCTCATTTCTATTGTTATATATCCTCACACATACATTGGTGTACCTATTTCATTGTTACATTTCTCAGTATTAGAAAAATACTTCAGTAGCTGTCCAAGTGTCATTCAATAAATAACCTTATATGCACACTTTTCAATTAATAGGAAGCATTCCTTTATATATAAAAGGAACACTGTGACCTAACATTTGGAATTCATTATATATACTTTTCTCATCTGTTCTGTTTGAAATTGTGAATGATTTGCAATGTTACAACATATGGCTCCTTTTTGTCAGGTTAGATTATTCCAACTGCTCCTATGTCATTCCATTTGATTCTATTTTGATATGTACTGCTTATATTGTGAGAAAAAAAAACATTGTGTGGAGTAAATGGTATGTTTTTATTTTTGATTTGGAAGCCAATATTTTTTCTTGATCATATGTGAAAATATTAAATGTTGCTAATAATTGCCCAAGTATATCTCAAGATAATGAAGGTGTTATACATGGGTTTTTATCTTATGTATGATTATTTAGTTGAAACTTTTGTCTATACTTAACTATTTGTATGTTTATGTTCTTTTGTTATTTTGTCAGCAGTTTTCAATCCAAGTGTATATTCATGTATCATATTTAAACTAATATTAAACAGATATGTTTATGCATCAAATGCCTAGATAGTAGATAGTGTAAATTGTAAGGAGGATACAGTAGACTAGAGAATAGGGGCATTAGCTTGTCCAGCATTGGTCTATATGTGTGTATGGGTCTTTCGTTTATCTAGAAAAAATATCAATTATCAACTTTTATCTGAAAAGGGACATTTTTATATAAAAAAAGACTTAACCAGTATTGGTGTTGTAATATACCCAGTGGCACTTTACTGAACTACAAGATTATTTCCTTGTCTAACACAAATTTTAAGGTAAGCAACTCCAAACAGGACTGCCCTTCTAACCACTCTGTAATGGTCTGCACCTCTTTGACCATGTTCCATTATTGGTCTTAGATTAATCTTTTCAGTAAGTCCTTTATTCATCCTGTTATCAGTCTTATATAGATATATTCAGTCAAGTCTTGTTATTGGTCTTATATAGACCTATTCATTATTGGTCTTATATACATATTCAGTCAAGTCTCATTAATGGTATTCAATAGACATATTCAGTTAAATCCCATCATTGGTCTTATATAAACCTATTCAGTTAAATCCCATCATTGGTCTTATATAAACCTATTCAGTTAAATCCCATCATTGGACTTATATAAACCTATTCAGTTAAATCCCATCATTGGACTTATATAAACCTATTCAGTAATCCCATCATTGGTCTTATATAAACCTATTCAGTTAAATCCCATCATTGGACTTATATAAACCTATTCAGTTAAATCCCATCATTGGACTTATATAAACCTATTCAGTTAAATCCCATCATTGGACTTATATAAACCTATTCAGTCAAGTCCTGTCATTGGTCTTATATAGACCTATTCAGTCAAGTCCTGTTATTGGTCTTATATAGACCTATTCAGTCAAGTCCCATCATTGGTCTTATATAGACCTATTCAGTCAAGTCCTTTATTGGTCTTATATAGACCTATTCAGTCAAGTCCCATCATTGGTCTTATATAGACCTATTCAGTCAAGTCCTGTTATTGGTCTTATATAGACCTATTCAGTCAAGTCCCATCATTGGTCTTATATAAACCTATTCAGTCAAGTCCCATCATTGGTCTTATATAGACCTATTCAGTTAAATCCCATCATTAGTCTTATATAGACCTATTCAGTTAAATCCCATCATTGGTCTTATATAGACCTATTCAGTCAAGTCCTGTTATTGGTCTTATATAGACCTATTCAGTCAAGTCCCATCATTGGTCTTATATAGACCTATTCAGTAATCCCATCATTAGTCTTATATAGACCTATTCAGTTAAATCCCATCATTGGTCTTATATAGACCTATTCAGTCAAGTCCTGTTATTGGTCTTATATAGACCTATTCAGTCAAGTCCCATCATTGGTCTTATATAAACCTATTCAGTTAAATCCCATCATTAGTCTTATATAGACCTATTCAGTTAAATCCCATTATTGGTCTTATATAGACCTATTCAGTCAAGTCCCATCATTGGTCTTATATAGACCTATTCAGTCAAGTCCTGTCATTGGTCTTATATAGACCTATTCAGTCAAGTCCTGTCATTGGTCTTATATAGACATATTCAGTCAAGTCCCATCATTAGTCTTATATAGACCTATTCAGTCAAGTCCCATCATTAGTCTTATATAGACCTATTCAGTCAAGTCCCATCATTAGTCTTATATAGACCTATTCAGTCAAGTCCTGTTATTGGTCTGTCTGATGACTATTCTCCTCTGAAATAAAAAAAAAAAGAGGACCAAGTAAAGTTTACTTTTACCAGTTTGTCACTGTTATCAACAATTCATAGGATATTTTCAATTTTTATGAGATGTCATGTCTCTCATTTGAACATATATGAAGTAAGAATGTTTTTTCTGTAATGTCACCCACTTCCTGTAATTTGATAACTGTTCTTCATATTGGAGTGCTAGATTGTTTAGTCAAGACAGGATTGTGTTTTAATCACTTGTACACATAAGAAGTGTGACTGTATGTGAGCACATGTTTGAAATGAAATGTAGTCAGACATTTGTACCCAAGATCCTTGTTTAATCTTCTGTTTATGATACTTATAATAGTGTTTGTTTGTTCTGGAAGATAGAGTAACAGTAGACTTTGTGTTATACATATGTATATACACACATGGAACACATTTTTGTGTCACCAGCTGTAAGCAGAGGTGAATAATAGGGATCATATTTCCGTCTGTCTGTCACACTTCTTCTGTCACGCTTCAGCAGGTGACACACGTTCCAGGGAACACTCTTGTTAATATCATTGAAGTGTTCAAATGTTTGAAAAGTCTGTGTCACAAGACATATTGCATAATCCTTTAGTAGAATAGATGTAGATAGAGAATTTCTCAAGTCAGAAACATAAAATTACAGCTATTGCAGCTGAAATAGGATTGATCTATTGATCTGGATAGTTATAGGGTGATTAAAAGATGTAAAAATTGGGTAATTAAAATATAAAGCATAAAAACAGATCGTAATGACAGGTGGTCATTAGGGTTGCCGTGGTCCACTTGTAACATACCCAACTGTGGATCCAAAGGTTGTGGGCTCCAACCCTGTTGGGCACAAGAACTTTTAATGACTTCAGGTGCAAAGTACTGGTCCAACCTAGGAACAGTTGATAGGGATTAGTTAAAGTTGGAAGAATTTGTTTCCCAATGGATGTATAATAAATAAATTTTATGTCAGGTGTGTGTCTGGTGGTTTAATAACTATTGTGATAGGAACTGAACCTGCTGATATAGTCTCCCTGCCTTAGTGCCACCAGCTAGGTCACCATTGTCACACATCACAAGTGGCTTTTTTTGGCATAATCAATTTATTTTCCTCTTGTTTAGACCCTACAAGTAGATAAAAAAAAAATGAGGTGCAATTTTTTTTCACCAGACTGGCAAGAAATAAGCAAATAATGTTTAGATAAACCAGTACTTAGGCAAGTTTGAAATTTCAGAGTAATTTGTACTTCAGTTTTGTCTATATAACATTACATATTTTAAGATCATCTCTAAACTATGTATACTGGTGGGATTTCTATCCGGACTTAATTTGTGTAGGAAAAAAAGTCATTTCTTAAATTGTATTATGGTCGCCAAACAAAAAATAGGAGGCATATTGCTTTGCACATGTCCGTCCATCTGTAGACATACCTCCAGATGATAACTTGAGATCTAATAACCATACCCTTCAGACTTTATATGTTTATTGAATATGACCAGTAGGAGACACATACTGACGTGAGGGTTGGTACCTCAAAGGTCACATGTTGAACTCTAGATACAGAATGTTTAAAGCAAGCCTTGTCAAAGTAATAAATGAATAGCCTATCAAGCAAAATGGATTGATGTACCTCCAGGTTATCACAAACTTTAGGAAAACCATACAATAGTGGAATGATCTGTGAATATTTGATATTATTTTTCTTCTCTTGTCTTCTCTTATGGAATATTGATGATAAAGTCTAGTAACTTGTCCCATTTAAGTTAATGGCCAATGTGTCATTTCATTGTCATGCAGTCAGATGCAAAACTTATAATGGCATATGTAGGGTGCATATATGTTTTTATTGTAAACATATTTGGAATCATCTGTACATGATTTTAGGCCACAACTTCCTAGATTGTACATATAAGCCTCCTGGTTTCTGTATATGACCACATTGTATTTAGAAAGGAAAAACTTTTTTCAAGCCATTAAGCCTCTTTCTTACCATTAATATTTTCTCTTAGGTTATGCTGAAGTTCCTTTTTTTTTAATTACATGCTAATTTCTTAATCTGACTTGTCCCTCCTTCATTTTTGGCTGTACCATTAGTTGTTAATGGGGGTACTTGCTGAAGATTTATTGACTGAATAGCAAACAGTGCAGACCATAATCAAACTGCACAGATTTGCAGGCTGATCTTGGTCTGCACTGGTCACAGGGGCAGTCACAAGTGCCACAACAAATATTGTTTGGGCTATTTTTTGCTTGTTTATACTATGTACATTTTAATTACGTAGTCTATGAGGTAAAGCTTAAACAAGCGTAAGTGTTTGAAAATTGCCAAGTGTTTGTTTTGTAAGGTAGATTTTACTTTTTTTCTCATTGTATAATTTTAAAACTATAATCAGATATTTCACTTTATTTTGTCTTGCAAAATTTTTTGTGTAATATTTTATTTATTGAGCGGTCTGTGATTTTATGTTGTAATATTATTATTTCTTAGTTATATTCAGGACAGATGTATATAAAATGGTACGATGCTTTGAGATATAGCGCCATTTATCATTCAGTGACACCATTTTACACCAATTCTTTAGAAAAGTCAGATAACGATGGAAACAGTGTACTCTCTGAACATGTTTAATTCAGTTCTTTCCTGATCCCAAGGTACTAAGAAGTGGTTTACAGTATAAAACTTGAACAGCCTGTAAACATCAGACAGATCTGTCTGTATACTGACTGGACAGGTCATACATTATAGGTAGGACATTTGTTCAGTCACTTTGGTTTCTTCTGATCCTTTTGTTATGTCACCTGCTGTAAGAAGAGGTAACACATATGGATAACTTCTCTGTCGTCTCTCTGTCCATCTGTCCATTACACTTTTCGGTTATTCTTCGTTCAGCTGGTGACAGATGTGCTCCAAGGAACAATTCTTGTTAGATTATAGGTATCTTGCAGCAAAATGATGTCAGGCAATCAAGATGATCCTGGCTCAACACTAGTCACAGTGCCTGCTTTAATATTCAAACATCAAATATAGATTATGAGATGGTGGACAAAACCTTGTTTTGAGGGCTAAAAGAGAATTTAATAGACCTTTAGGTCTTGTGTGATATTTATATCTCAAAAATAAAGAAGTCAGGGTCCAAAGTACTTACAGTATTGTTTTCCAACATTTCTCATTCAGTTTAAGCTTATATTATTAATGTTGTATATTAGCAAGGATTAATCTCCCTTAGGGATGGCATTATTAAGTAATAAAGAATTTGCTTCATTGAGAGCCTTCAAGTTGTAAGAAGATGTGTGGCAAAATGATTTTGTAAAGAACTTAGGAAAATGAAATGGGTTTTCTATCATCACAAAAAATATTTGTTTTATAAGCATTTACATGTATATTGTTTTGTTACTTGTTTTTGTATGTTTTATCCATTATATTTATTTTGCAGGGATTTTATACTGTGTTGCTTGCCATGTTACTACTTTTGTTTGCTTGCTTTTGGGTTATATTTTGTTTTTGCTTTGTTTTTGCACAATATATATCACATGTACATGTAAATCATAAACTTTAACATTCTTACTCCAGCTTGAGGACAATACTGAAATTAAGTGTGTTGTTTCCAGTTCTGTTTTGTCCTCATGGTGTAATAAAAGTTAGCTGGGTTTTGTACGGTTTGGAATTGTTGAGGTCAAAGTCAATGTTAATAAAACCAGAAAACTGAACTGTGTAGCCATACTGGATTGGTTATCGGACAAAGCACTGTTGCCTGGGCAGTTGTCACCTTTTGTCATAGCTCTAGTTTTGTTTATTATATATTTTTGTTGCTTTTGTTATAAAATATTGCAAACATTGCAAATCCTAGTGATCTACAGTGATCTGGTTTGGAGATTATTGTGTTATGCCATACACTCAGTATTAATCATTTTATGATCAGTACTGGGATGTCCTCAACTACTGCTATTGTGATGTGGTATATCTAAAGATTAAATATAAGTTATATTTCATACTACTCTGATCAGTGCAGATATGAATCTCATTGTTCTATTACCACAAAATATTCAGCTTAAATATATATGCTTACTCCTTATGTATGAACAGCACAGTGTCTAAGAAAACTTAATTGGTCACTCTATGCTTAAAGAAGCATTAAAATTGGTTAGTTCATGTTGCAATATACGAGTCTAAAACATTGAAGGATTGCATGACTAGGATAGGAATTGAAAAAATAATCTTCAGAATTTGTCACCTTTTGTTTTAGACTTTTGTTAATTTTACCGTTTTCTTTTTCTTCAAAGTTTTTTTTTTTTTTTTTTTTATCAAAGCCTTGTCAAATAATAGAACATCAACAAAACACTAATCTATTTCAATCTAGCATGAATATAGCAGTAATTATGTATGCTTGAATGCTTTATTGTTAAATCAAATATTTTTGTTTGCATAAGACGTTAAACTTCTTTACAATTAGATTAAGGCAAGGAATAAAATTGTTCCAGATGAAAACTGTTCTTACTTGATGGAGATTACAGCTATATTTGTTTATTGTCTGCACCTGAAGCTCTGGCATTGTCTGTCCGTCTGGAGACATATCTAGGAATGGCAGGATTGATTTTGATGAAACTTAAATCATTTTGTAAAACATTCTTGCACTAATGCATGTACTTCTTGGTAAGGTTCACCGTAGTAACCCCAGAGTTACTGCCCTTGGTCTGGTTAAATCTAAGTCGAATAAGGCAATTTTTGTGCCTTGGCCTCAAATTTAAAGCAAAATGCACAAAATTGCACAGAGCCATTGATTTGAATTTCAGTATCCGTGATGTAGGAGTAGCTTGGTCAGGCTCACTTCAGTTAAATCAGTTATCTTTGATATATATAACCCATATGTTCAAGCTGAGCTATTCCTTAATGAGCATTTCTGAATCCTTTGTAGAACCATAATGAGCCGATGTTCATGCGACTGTTAATCCCATATATATGACCTTTAACTGTACCTGTATCTTAAAATTGTTCCCAATATATGGATAAAGTCTATGGATTAACTACTTTGAGTTATTGAGAGTTGTCCCCTTCATCTCAATAAAGTTGATAACAATGTGATTGTTATTCCTTCAGGAAGTCTTTCCTACTGATGTATAGATCATGTGTGACCTTGACTGTCATGTGACTGATCTTTTTCTGAATTTGCTTAGGAAAAAATTTGTAGATCAGTAGGTTTCAGCTGTTGTGATATATTTACCCATCTGTTTGGGGATATCATTTCAACAACTTGACTTCTTTCCCTTTAACTTCATTTTGTTTTAGAGCTTTTCAGTTAGTTATTGTCTTTTATTTATTGTAAGTAAAGTGTAGCTTTGTTTGATCTGTGATAAGTATTCATAATTTATTATTTATTTTTATGGCAAGAATCTTTCATTTACTTTTTTCTTGTTTAATTGTAATTGTAATTGATTTTTTTGCTGATTAACTTGCTGATTAACTTAAATACGCATACCTATTAGAATTGTAATCTCAGTCCAATGCAGGGGAATCATATTGTGTATTGGTTTCAGCCTTATCCAGTCACTAAGATATTTTACTTATCTTTTTGTGAACAATTCAGCATTAGACCAAATCTGGTCTTTTTTGCACAGAGGTAAAACACAGCTTATCTTTTTTTTTTTTTTCTAACATTTGTAAATTGGTTACTTCCAATTACATGATTATGTAATTTGAACAAATGTTGATGTCATCAATGTATCCATGTTTACTTAATAATTACCTATTAATGTTTTCGAGATGGAACTATTTCTGTAGGATTGTTCTGGAAGTGACACTCTCTCAGAGCTGTGTGATTCTAACTAAATCATGCAGTGAGAGGGTAGTCAGCTTACATCAGGCCTATAGATTACCATCTCATGCTATACTGTAGATCAAGTTTTACTCACCAATGTACAATGATATTTGTGATTTCTTTAATTCACAGATTCTGAATTGTTGTGAATAATTAGATCAAGAATTAAATACATTAACTGACATATACATGTTAGCCACTTCAGCATAAAATTGTGTGTATCAAACTCATTTGACAGTTATACATGTAGGGTACAGTGGTGAGAAAACAGTGCATAGACCAGAGTAACAGACCAGTCTGTTGATACAACCCGTTAAATTAGTGTAGACCTTTTACAATTAATTTGACAGATGGTACTGAAACATGCAAAAATCACAACAGTACCAAATATCATGCACCCTGAAACTTTTCTATATATAAAGCTAAATTACTTAGACTCAAGTTTTTACTGACAGTGTGTCAATGGTATAGGAAAGTCCACTGTGTTGAAAATGATTGTTAACAGATACAGATCATGACAAATCCTATACTGATCATATTTTGGGTGTAATTATATAGTCTGGTACTCTGATGCCAAAATTGAGCAGACTGCAGAAATGTTCCCTAAAATTAAGTACCACTCTTTTTGCTGCTAGTAAACTTAAACCATAAGTGAGTCTCTGTTCATCTAATGATTTATATAAAGTCAGAAGCTGTGTGAAGTGTTTATTATGATGGGTGAGACATTTTATGTGTTGCATTTATTTTTTTTTTTTTTAAAAACTTTAACCTTGGCCATTACTTCTATTAACCCTTTCCCTCATAGAGGACACAATGAAAAGACCTATGCGAACAGCATAAAACCAGATCAGCCTGCGAGTAACTCGCAGGCTGATCAGGTTTTATGCTGTTCGCTGCTCCTCAGTGGTCTGGAAATGAGGATTTTGTAATTAAATTTGGTAAGGTTTAACTGTGGTTTTCTGCAGATCAGGCTTTATGTGGTACCTATTGAGTGCGTCAAAATGAGTCTATATGAGGAAAAGGGTTAAACCTGTCAACAAACTTCATTTATTTGTTTAATATCACAAGGATTACATTCAGATCAATGGCCATTACTCTTAGGACCATTTTGATCTTAATTTATCTTCCTTTAAAAAATGTACAGATGAGCATTGGCATCCGCATGCCGTGCTGTTGAATATCATGTATACCAGTAATGAAAGTTAGAATGTACCATATACTTCATACATATTTTGCAGGCACAGAAACTTGATTTCGATATAGCTAGACTTGTGTCCATAGATCATTGATACAAACACATCCCAACACTTTCTGGGTAAGTGCTATATATGCCTAGGCTGAACTGTAACATAATGTACTCAATTTAAAATAAGTATAACTGGCAACTAGTTTCAGAGAGTCTTACATATAGGCATTTTATACAACCCAGGATAGCTCCCCAGATAATCTCTATATGATAAACATTGCTTCTGGGCAATCTTTTTAAGAAATTTTGATCAGTGAAAAGTTGGTGTGCAAAATTTACATCAGACAGTAGTATTTTTAAACTTCTTTTATTTTCATATTGCTGACTGCTAAATTGTTTAGTACAGAACATACATTTGTTTCAGTCAGTTCTGTTACTTACGTAACTTCAGGCACAATGTCCCGATAACTGCGCCTCAGTTTATCATAATTTTACTGATGGGCTTTCCTAAAAGGATCTACCCTTGTAATATACTACAATGTCAAAGGTTTGTAAATCTGACCATTATCATCCCACAGAAGCAGGGTAATTCCAATAGCTGACCTTGAGCCACATCTAAGAGCCTCGAGGCCTTCAAGTGGGTCTTGTGAATCAAAAACTAATCTTACATTCCTGTTCTTAATGGTTTTTAAATAGCTCAGTTTAAATCAGTCTGCACTTTTGAATGCCACAACAACCTATGCATTATATCTTGTACGACAATGCCCAAGAGTGATCTTTAGACAATACTGGAAGTGAAAAAGAAGGAAAGTTCATTGCTTTAACCTGACAATATAGCTGCTTAAAGCTGACATTTTGTAAGGACATTTCGATATCCTAGCCTCTAGCTGTGCAGATCATGGTGTAAAATAATCAATGTGTTTCTGATAGTTTACAACATCTGTTTTATTATTTATACAAACAATATCACAGAGTATCATTCAATTCTGTTTAATATAGATATGTTTTTAAAGAATCGAGCATATCCACTACCATATAAAATACTTAAAAGCTGAAAATACCATATCCACTAGTGACTGCAATTCTATACCAATTTTGTTCCCATCATATCTTGTGGGTATGAGGATGCCGACATGTCACAAATGTGTATCAATAATTACATGTAGGAAGAAACTAGGAACTATCAATGAAGATGTGTTAATACAGTCAAGTCTCGTTACGACAATGTTGTTCTTTCCAAGGAATATTGTCTTTATAATGAAAATTTTGTTATATTGAAATGAGTAAGATGTCAAACACTTTCAAGAAGACCCTATCTTCTTCACAGTAATTTTAATAGATGATATTCTATGCACATCATATAATACAGAAAGAATAATCAAACAGACATGTTTAAAAATGTATTACACTTTTAAAATATAAAAATGCAAGAAAGTGCTAAAATTATTTAAAATAAAACAAAATTTTTCAGTAATAAAATATTTAAAAAAAAATACTGTTTTATTTACTTTAAAATGATAATGAAATTTTCACAGCTTGTACATGTACATTTAGATCTAACACAAAACTGCGTCAATCATTTGTGAGATTTGTATTCACTTAATTGAACGTCGGATTAAAAATCCCCTTTGTTTGCCACTGTAACACACGGATAGAAAAATGCAAAACAATTACACAGGTTTTATTCAACATGCAAGTAATTGGCGCTGTTTACAGGTAAACAGCTACCTAAATACAACTTGTGGATTTTTTCCAATGTGGCTATTTTCAGCGACAACCATTTTACGAAAATGAAATTTCAGTAAATGTTTTTTTTTGTCATTGTATCAAACATTTTTTATGTCATTGTCGGAATCAGAAAATTCCATTATAACTGGATTAAAATGTAGTGAAAACGTTTTGTTCCCGACCATATTCTGTTGGTAAGTGAATATTCCATTCTAATGAATGTTAATGTAACGAGACTTGACAGAACAACAAACTTCCATGATCAATTTTGTTTAACTCTAAGGTGTGCATTACATATATATAGTTTTATACTGTGATATGTGCATTTGAGAGAAATACTATTTTCTATATTTTAATGTGCTCAAAAGCATCATTTTCATTCATGGAGGTTACCCTTCATAGCTATGCACACTTCCAAGTTTTATTGAAATATCTAAGTGTGTACCATAACTTTATCAGTATATGTAAAGTGTTCAGGGGGCCATAGATCTGTAACACAATGATAAGACTACTGACTGATTAATTGATTGACTGACTGATTATAAAACCTGACCCATGTCACTCACAGGTACATTTCATGGTGATCAAACATGCCAAGTTACACTGAAATGTCTCAAAAACTGAAGAAGTAGTGTGTGCCATATCAACAAGAAGTAGTGTGTGCCATATCAACCGACGGACACGTCTATACCAGTTTACCCTTGAATACTTTATTTGCAGGGTAATAAGTATCTCTGGCAAGCCCACCAACCGTGTATTTTTTGTTTTATCACACAGACATACAGGTAGAGCCACAATGAAGATGAATAAATAATCCTTGTACTCAAAATAAGAGTTTTGGTGTCCTCACATGAAACTCCATAAAACTATCTTCACCTTTACCAAAAAACCAGAAGTAGTAACTGATAGATATAAGATAAAAAGTATCTGATGCCATGGGATGACGTTAGCCTTTCTCCTGGGATACAAAGTCATTGAACTCCTTCTGTCTGCGTGCAAATGTTTCTGCAACCAGCAGTGGAAGTACAAGTGTAGCCTCTGCAGTGATCTGTAAAATAGAGTTAACCTTTCTAATGATTAAATAAAAACTTTCTCATAATACAAATCATCACTTGCACACACATTTTTTTCAACTTGATTAAACATACTACATTTAAACATCTTTTACTAGAAATTCTATTCAATTTTAGCTCATTACTGTATGAAATTTTGTCAAAATATAATTGTATGTTTTTATGTCCTACACACATTTAAGACTTATCATCTTGAGGCTGTTAACACTGAAAAAAACCCATAACTATATTTACACTGTTCACTTTGAAAGAATAATAAACTCTTGCATAAACTTATTTTCTTTCTGAATACTGTAGGACTATGTAGGTTGTTGGTGCAGTTTCATTTCCAATGTTTTGGGATATATATTAAAAGCATGTTGAGTAATTACAGGAATGACTCGGAGTCTAGACCAAGTTTAATATTACACTGATCATTCTGTTTGGCTAATCAACTAGAAAACTTGTCAAAATAGAACACTGCACATCTGGACAGTATAGCATGACCACAGTGATCATATTCTGGAGAAAATAGTTATTCCTTACAATACAACTTGGACCCTTTGGCTCAGACATTCATCCTAGGAAACCTTAGAATTATTAAAAACATCATATCTCTCTACCTGTTTATTAGATTTACTTAGACAAACCAGTTGTCCAAGGAAATGTGTGCATGTTCGACACTGATACATGTAACTGGCTTTTTAATTAAGCTTGACTGAGAGTCGGTGTGACCAGGTTATTTGCCTTCACATACCTTGACTGGGTTTGCAGTTTTCCTGATTTTCCCCCAGGATATGGCTTCATCAGGACTTGCACCAGAGTCACTGCCATCAAATTCTGATGCTGTGTTCAAATACACTGCATAATCTGCTCCATTTCGCTGCAAAAAAAGGAGAGCTAGTTCTCAAACCTTATTCTCAATTTTGTATTACATTAAGGCATACAACAAATACAAACCAGAAGGCTTCATTGGCCCTCAATCACATGCCTTGATACCATAACCCTATCTGACATGGTCAACATGCTTTACCAAACCAGCATTTAGATTAATTGTCTATCACATAAACATGCCAACCATCTGGATGGATCAGCTTTGTTTCAGCATTTCTCTAAATACTTTATCAGAAAAATGAATTGAATGTACCCCAAAATGCTTCTGACAAAAGATATTTTTATTTATAACGATGTATAATCTGTTTAAAGAGTAAAATTAGCCCCACTAACTGTAGGTGTCATTCTTAACGGGATATACTTTGTTCTAGTAAATAGTAGAAGGTCATGAGGTGGTCATATGTACAAACTAAAATTGATTTCTTATCAGTTTCCGAGAAATAACTTTCATGCATGGCAACAAGCCCTACTCCTTGGGGGCATCCTTATTTTTTTAAGGGATCAATTTTAGAACCTTGGAAGAGGATCATATGGTTATCATTTATGCAAAATAAAACTGAATTCTGACCACTAGTTTCAAAGAAGATTTTTTGTTTTGTTTATATAGATTATATAACACAACCAACCCTGCCCTCTGAAAGCCTAATTTTTAAAGTGACATACTCTACTTCAGGAATGTTTGGGTTCAGGAGGCTATCATTTGTGTAAAATTAAATTGAATTCTGATCATCAGCATCAGAGTAGTCTCTATAGTATACAAGATGGCCCTAGATCGCTCACCTGAGAAAAGTATCATTCATTGCCTGTACAAAACAGATTGCTTTAGAATTAAGATGATGAGGTGAAACAATGTTCAGGAATTTTCTGACCCCATCCACAAAAGATATCATCATGACAAACATTCTGCCAAAGTTTGAGGATGATTGGACCAAAAATGTTGCCCTCAGAGTATAAACAAGATTTTTCTAAGATTTGACCTACTGACCTACTTTTTGATCCAACCTGACCCATTTTCGAAAGGGTTCAAGATATCATCAAGACAAACATTCTGACCAAGTTTGAGGAAGATTTGATCAAAATTGTGGCCTCTAGTGTGTAAACAAGATTTTTCTAAGATTTGACCTACTGACCTACTTTTTGATCCAACCTGACCCATTTTCGAAAGGGTTCAAGATCAAAATTGTGACCTCTAGTGTGTAAACAAGATTTTTCTAAGATTTGACCTACTGACCTACTTTTTGATCCAACCTGACCCATTTTTGAAAGGGTTCAAGATATCATCAAGACAAACATTCTGACCAAGTTTGAGGAAGATTGGATCAAAATTGTGGCCTCTAGTGTGTAAACAAGATTTTTAGCTCACCTGAGCCAGAGGCTCAA
>CM037787.1:53447112-53497112 GCA_021229015.1 Solen grandis | reverse complement strand
TAGGAAATTATGGTATAAGTTCCTTTCATTTTAAATCTTCCTAAATTGAACATATCGGCCAGGTATGTCTGGCAATTTGGGGGTCAAGCAGAAAAATTTCTCTCCACACCCTGTCCGGATAACTGACAAAATGTTGCACTAGGTGTATCTCAGATCTCTGTAGCATTCTTAATTTTGAATAGTTATAGTTTTATAGATAGGCAGTTTTTTCTCCGTCTACTTGTCCAGATAAATGGAACATTTTATTCAGTTTTGGAAGACTATACTAAACCTGTACTACGGTAATCAGTCGATCTGGTTTGTGCAAATACTTCGCATCTTTAAAGATCATGAAGGAACCGTGCCCCCTACAGGATTTGAATTTAGAATCTTTTGCTCCAGCAATGGACTGGGTTTCTAATTCAGAATGGACTGTATACCACATAAAGAGATGTCAAAAAAGTGACCTATGCAACCCATGTAAAACCAGATTTGACTGATGGTTACACATAGGCTGCACTTCACAGTACTTAGAGGCTGTTTCAGACTGGTTCTGGCTAAAAATTAATCAATTTTATCTTGCAATTTTATTTTCTAAGAGAAATGTACAATTCTTTAATGGTGAAGAAGCCCTCACCCTTCAAAAAATCCTTGCCTTTTTTAAGTCTACTTTAATGCTTTCTTTAGAAACAAGAATTTTGAATGCTGTTTTGTGTCTTGCAATTTCTTCCATTTGAATACCTATCAAGGCTTTTCTTATCTGACAGTCTTTATTACAAGAAAAAGATCTTTTTAATATTTCTTAACCTTTTCACTAACAGGTCTCCTATCATATTTAAACAGGCTATTACTGTACTAGCATAATGTTGCTGCTTCCCTTTTGCTGCCAACAGGACAGGTTAACCCCATCCAATGCATGAGACAGCGTATTTGCCAACAAGACGGGTTTATCCTCATGGGAAAAACCCCAAAACAGATGAACCCGCCTTGTTGGCAAATACACTGTCATGTGTAGGACGGGTTCTTCCATCCTGTAGGCAGCGAAAGGGTTAATATATCACAATTTTAATACACTTACCCTGTCAGATAAGTACACAAAAAAAAAATAGCACTTCCCTTTGACATTTTTTCATGGCAAGGGAGCTTGTGGTTTTTTACAACCTATTAATATAATTTAAAATGATGTTTCAACTTAGGATCCTGTTTCTTTGTACTCAGAAAAATATACGGCTTGAGAAGGGGTTCAAACCATCTCTATTTGCGGAGAAGGCGACATTAGAAGGGAAATTTACAGGCAGTTTCCAAGACAGGCAGAGGCTTGGTCAGTTACCTTGGGAACAGAAAATTGTCAACTTTGAGACCTATGAAGATGATGTAGAAAGGGAAGATAACTCCCTTTGGATACAGGTACAATCCATTAGCTTGGCCGTTTTTTCAAAGAAAAAAAATGGAGGTATTGTAATCACTCTGGTGTCGCCATGGTTGTTGTCATCGTCATTGGCTTTGTAGGTGATGTGAAAAACATTAACCTTGATCATAACTTCTAAACTACTAAACCTTCTGTCACCAAACTTCACATACTTGTTCACTATCACAATTAAGGGCTACATCCCATTAAGGGCCATAGTCCTTAGCTTCATTTTGTCTCAATTCATCACTTTTTAGAAAAAAGAAAACAGTGATATATTGTAACCTTGACCATTAATGCAAAACTTTTAAACTTTTTGTCACCAAACTCTATGTACTTTTTAACTATCAACAGGGCAACATTCCCATCAAGGAATCTCTTAGTTCTATTTTGACCAAAATTTAATTCCCCTTAAAAAAAAAAAGCTACACATCTGCATGTGGTGCTCCTGTATATTCCTGTATATTCCCGTAGTTTGAAACAAATTACATTTCAGTCAATTTTTTAATTGATCATGTAATACATTAACTCACACTATGCTTTTGGCACTTGTAACCACTCCAATGCAGATCAAGATAAGCCTGCACATATGTATAGTCTGATCATGGTCTGCACATATTTATAGTCTGATCATGGTCTGTACATAAGTACAGTCTGATCATGGTCTGCACATATGTACAGTCTGTTCATGGTCTGCACATATTTATAGTCTGATCATGGTCTGCACATATGTACAGTCTGATCATGATATGCACATATTTATAGTCTGGACATGGTCTGCACATATGTACAGTCTGATCATGGTCTGCACATATTTATAGTCTGATCATGGTCTGCACATATGTACAGTCTGATCATGGTCTGCACATATTTATAGTCTGATCATGGTCTGCACATATTTATAGTCTGATCATGGTCTGCACATATTTTAGTCTGATCATGGTCTGTACATAAGTACAGTCTGATCATGGTCTGCACATATGTACAGTCTGATCATGGTATGCACATATTTATAGTCTGATCATGGTCTGCACATATTTTTAGTCTGATCATGGTCTGCACATATTTATAGTCTGATCATGATCTACACATATTTATAGTCTGATCATGGTCTGCACATGTGTAGTCTGATCATGGTCTCACATATGTAAGTCTGATCATGGTCTGCACATATTTATAGTCTGATCATGGTCTGCACATATGTACAGTCTGATCATGGTATGCACTTTTTACTATTCAGGCAATACATTTACAGCAAGTACTCCAATAAACAACCAAAGGTACAATCCAAAATGAAAAAAAATGACAAGTCCAATAAAAAAGATATGCATGGTAAGGGTTAATAAGATTGTATTTTGGCAAAAATGTCATTATGTCTCCCCCTGTATTTATTGAGAGTTGTCTGTCTGTCCATCACACATTTTGTCCAGAAGATAACACTCTTCTGCTTATGTCATTAAAGTGAAATTCATTTGTAGATAGAACTTGATGAGAGTAATGCACAAGGTCCATAAATCTGATATCAGTATTTTTAGATTTATTCTTCTTTTTATCACATTTTTTCTTGCATTTTGCTAAATACAAATTTCCCCTAACTCCTGTTCTACTCATGCTATTCAAATGAAATTTCATTTTTCAAAAGAAATTCTGAGAGAAAGTGTCATGCTCAAGGTCAACAACCCTGACCTCAGTATTTATTTAGTTACCCAGTTTCACACATATTTTTGACTGCAAGATAAATCCTGTTCTACTTATACTATTAAAGCAAAATTTCTTATATGGAAAGAAATTGATGAGAGGAAATGTCACTAACAAGGCCCATAACTCTAAGCAGAGCTTGATCAATATTGCCAGCCCTTTAATTATTTACTCCATGAATACTGAAGTTGTAATTCAATACTCAATGAATATTAAGCAACATGAATTTAAACAGTCAGGTTGAATCAGCCATGTATTCAGTTACTGTAAACATCTGCAGATGTTTTGTAAACTAGCCACACAGGGCTTACCTGTTGCCTGTCATCTAATTTTTTTACATGTGAAAAATAGCAATGTATTCCTATTTCAAGTCATTGTTTGCAAAAATGAGCTATGTTTTTGTAAACTGTAATCCTGGTAGATCTACTACAAAGCAAATAAATCAGATCCTGATAAAAGGGCTCTTGTTTGTACATATGTCACTGTGTGCCGCAGTGTATGTCAGTGTGTGTGTTGGGGGGGGGGGAGACATCATTTTTCTATGAAAACAAATCTCTTGTTTATTTCTGTTAAAGAAATCTTGATATTTGTTGCTGTTGGTAATTTCTGTTGACATCAGCATTTGATTACAATAAATACACTAGGGTGCACACACACTTTATTCATATGAAGTGTCCACTTGAAAGCTCCCACCTATCATGGTATGGAGGAAGAGTCACATATCATTATTGTAACATTATTTTTCCATGGAATATTTAGATCATATCATTGGATTATCCTGAGCTGCATTTGGTATGTTATTTGATCAATGGTTGGCCTGGTTTGCACATAATAAGGTAGATTTGTGTGATGCTGTTTATGAGTTATTATTAAGCTTATAATGAAGGGAAATTATCCCATTACATTGAATGAAGACTTTAGACCTATGTAAGAAAGAATGTTATACCATTACAATGCATAAAATAGGGCTTTTTTCTGCAAAAATAGGAACGGTTCATTAATTTGGTATACATCATGTTTCAGTGGGTGGGTGGAGAGCTGAGCGCAGCAGACATGGACAAGATGGCTGCCATCAGAGGGAAGCCTGTGGACAGGATACAAAGCTCGCAGTTTTGTCATGGCTTCTACATTGCACGGACGGTAGAAATCCTAGAAAATGTTAAGGTACAGCTAAATCTAAATGAATAAAATACACAAATATGTACTAAAAAGTTAATCTATTCAAGACCCTGGGGTAGACATTATGTACATTTGACTTCCATATATCAGCTGCCTGGGCTAAAAAGCCATTATCTCTTATTCCCTTAACTGGCTGCTTAAAACAGATTAGAATCTCCAATAAGATGCAGTGCTAGTCATTTTTTTCTTTATTCAAATTAAATTGTTTCATATCAAATAGGAAACAAGTAAAAGCAATTTCAAGTAAAAAAAAAATAATGAAAATAAAAATTCCTCCTGAGGTTCCTAATCCGTCCTGATGGTCCCTGATCTTCCTGATACTACCTGACCTCTCGATATTTCCTGATCCCTACTGATGGTTCCTGATCCCTCCTGATGCTACCTGATCCCTCCTGATGGTTCCTGATCCCTCCTGATGGTTTATGATCCCTCCTGATGCTACCTGATCCCTCCTGATGCTACCTGATCCCTCCTGATGGTTCCTGATCCCTCCTGATGGTTCCTGATCCCTCCTGATGCTACCTGATCCCTTAATATTTCCTGATCCCTCCTGATGCTACCTGATCCCTCCTGATGCTACCTGACCCCTTAATATTTCCTGATCCCTCCTGATGCTACCTGATCCCTCCTGATGGTTCCTGATCATTTCTGATGGTTCCGGATCCCTCCTATGGTTCTGGATCCCTCCAGATGGTTCCTGATGCCTCCTGATGGTTTCTGATCCCTCCTGATGGTTCATGATCCTTCTTGATGGTTCCTAGGTTGGACAAGTACCTAGGACCTGGGAAAATTTTCACCTCCATTATGGCAAAATTAAACTGGCATTTTAGGTGTTAACAATTATATCACTTAGGCTTTGTCCTAATGATATAATGATCTGCACCCGAACTCTGAGCCTCTGGTTAAATACACAACAAAACACAGACAGAGATTATTTCTGAAACAAAAATTCACACAATAAAAAGTTGAATTTTGTAATTTCTTCTTACAGTGGTTGGGTGAGGAGAGAGCAAGAGATGAAACTTTTGACAGAAGTGTTGCTGAGAAGTTGTTTCAGATCCTTCAGTCTATTCATGGTGAAACTGCAAGTTCCATTGTCAAAAGAGATGGTGATGAATCAACACTGACACAAAATGAGCACAACAAACAAACTAAAGAGTGCAATGAAAATCAAAGTACTGAAGATGCTCAAATGACTGGGTCGGTTTGTGACCCTGGGCCTTGTACTGATGAGACAGTTTGCAGGAATTGTGGGAAAGGTTATGACAGAAAGACCCAAACTGTTGATGAGTGTGTTAGAGAGGATTGTAAGATGGAAACAGAGGAAAATATTCCCAAAACATTTTCATGTGTCCATGTGAAGAAAGGGTCATCTGTCTTTAAAATTTTAGAAGAGATGGTAGGTTAAACATTTATTTTTATAATATTTTATGTAAAATATTGAAATTAATGTGTGTATATTTGTCAGATTTAGGTGAATAATATTTCATTGTAGATTTCATTCTGTATTATTTCAGTATATTGTTTATCATTCATTGTAATAGTTTCTTCATTTTTGTGTCACCTGCTGTAAGCCAAGATGACACATAGGGATCATTTGTCTGTCTGTCTGTCTGTCTGTCTGTCTGTCTGTCTGTCTGTCTGTCTGTCTGTCACACTTTGTAACACTTTTTCAGTCATGCTTTTTCCAGAAGGTAACATATGTGTTTCAAGGAACACCTACTGTGTTAACTGTTGGTAAATTAGTATTTTTTATTATCATAAATATTGTTATATATTTCATAAGCATACTGTATATATTATGACTAACACTTAAAGCTATCTATCTACTGACCTGTCTTGCAGTATTACTTTATTTTGGCTGACAAAAAAAGTACATAGCATTCAAATAACTATTTCAAACAATCAAGAATTTAGCACTTCCAAAATTGAAAAATTGATTTAGTAAAAGTAATTATTGAACATCTTAATGTACTGACTGCTTGTTGCACAGACTGCAAAAGTAAGATGTCAACTGGAGCAAAAACCTGTTACTATAGTGATAAATGGATTTTTACCTGCTCCTACCTAGTGTGCCCAACAGCCCTGTGCCAGCCCCAGTGTGTTTCTATACACAGTGATTCCTGCTACTACAGAGATGCAGTATGAAGTCATGTACCAGAAGGACCTCTGTGAAGCAGTTCTCTCTGTATTCAAGGTTTGCTTCTATAATTTTTTTTTTTTTTTTTTTTTTTGCTTTCTGGCAAGTCCTGAAAGTTTTTTTTTCTTTTCTTTTTGTTGGCAAGTCCTGAACAAATGGCACGTTTCTTGATAATTCCCCAAACCCCACAAGGTACTTACTTAATAGATGTAAATTTTTGTTTCATGGTGTTTCTGTTCTTGCTTTCTGATAATTTTATTCTTTTTTTTTTAAAGTAAAAAAGGTTGTAAATGGGTACATAACTGACATGCAGAAAACCTGGTTTTTATGTCGCCTGCATAGCATGGCAGACACATGAGAAAGCTTTTGTTCATTATTGGCGTCGCCATCACCTTTCTTGTCTGCAGCATAACTTCCAACACTGCTGCATGGATTCACTCCAAACTTGGATCATTGATACCTTATGAGGTGTTAAAGTTTAGTGCACAAAAATCGTAACTCTAGCTCATCTAATTCTTGAATTATCTTCCTTGGTTGATTTTGTTTTAAAAATAACTGTCTGGTGCATGACTTCAACATTTTTACATGGATCAATCCAAACACCCATTTAGTTATGGAATTTCTGCATCTCCTGTAATTAATTATTTGTAGAATAAATCTTAATAATTTTTCATCTTGTTAATTAAAGCATTAAGTATCTAACACAAGCGGGATGTAATGGGTTTTGTTGTTGTTTTTGTTGTTTTTTAGAGTGACATCTTTTCAATTCTTTGACGTTTATCTAAATTTAGATGAAAGAACCACACCTGCAGTATAAATAGTAAATAAGTTTTTTCAGCACAATACCTGTAAAAAAAATTAAATAACTTAAGTTAATAATGTAATAATGTAATAAAATCTTTGAATGTATGTTATACCAGTATTACATTTTTAAATTTGATCTTACATACAGATATTGTTTAATAAATACAAATTTTAATTTTGAAACTTTTTGATGACATTCTAGACATGCCCCATTGGAGCCTCAGTGGTTCTGGAACTGGGAACTTGCCTGAGCCGGGTTACAGCTGGACTAGTGTACTTCCTGTACAGGTGTTTCCATGAGGTACTGTAAGGGACTGGTTTTTCATGGGGTAGAAGACAACAATAATACATAAGCTTTAACAATCGAGGGTGTAAATTTCTAAAATTTTTACTCGCCCTGCCTAGCCCTTCTAAAACCTGAGATTGTTAAATCAAGGAAATAACAACGAAATTCATTAATTCAGCTCAATTTTTGATTATGCATTATTAATGATATGTGAATGTGCATGACATCATTTTATTTGCCTCTTCTAAAGAATTATTGACCCTGATCTGACATTAAAAATCTTTTACAGCTTTTGTTCTATGGAAAAGCCCATGGCGGGGGTATTCATTACCTTCAGTGATAGTTCTAGTTTTTACTGGCCAGGGCTGATGATTGGAATTTTAAGACTTTAAGTGGAATTGTGTAATTTCATTAATGCTAAATCTATACATACGGCTTATTTAGATAGTTATAGACTATGATTTATGATTTATATAAACTTCATAGAAAATTCATTGAGATGGTTTAATAATTTGTCATCCTGAAGAGAAAACACACACAAACTCACACAAACAAGCATTTGTTCTAGATTGGATTTGTACACCATCATGGTAATGGCATGGTCCGCCATCTTGTCTGTGTGTCATTCAAGCATTGTCCAGTCAGAGTGCAGCAATACTTGGAGGCGTGTCTTCATGTGGACAACAACCAATCAAATGATTTGTTAGAGATTGTTCCAATCAACAGTCTTCTTGATGGTATTTCTTATTTATGTATTCTTTATCTCATATCACTTTAACCCTTTCCCTCATAGAGGAAACCATGAAAAGATCTATGCAAACAACATAAAACCAGATCAGCCTGCGAGTAACTCACAGGCTGATCAGGTTTTATGCTGATCGCTGCTCCTCAGTGGTCTGGAAATGAGGACTTTATAATTAAATTTGGTAAGGTTTAACTGTGGTTTTCTGCAGATCAGGCTTTATGTGGTACCTATTGAGTGCGTCAAAATGAGGCTATATGAGGGAAAGGGTTAAAATGCAAGACTCCTTACAGCTAATGATGGATGGTGATGAGTTATTACTTAGTCAATTTTTAGAAATAATTATGGTAACAATATAAGCCTTTTCTTGTAAAAGTTAATGTATGTAATTTATAATAGGTTAAAAGTCAGCAACACCCTCAACTGTCGGCTCTTTTCAATGATTTTTTTAAAAAAAAAAAAAACAACTGATAATTTGTTTACTTTTAATTTTGAGATTTTTGTGGATGTCAGTGTTAGGTTAATTTCATGGTCATCCAATCAGATCACTTGACACAAAATCACCAAAAAGAACCATTGCAGACTTTTAAGATGACATTTTGCAAAATTTCTTCACTAAGGATGCCTTTTAGTTTAGACTGTTATAGCATTTAACTGCATGTAATGAATATCAGACTGACTGAACCATGTATTGAAGTCTGCGGTTATACAAAGTTACTACCTCTGTATTCAAGCAATATCAGATTCTGTTCCTTACCATGTTTCAGTAACGTAGATTTCTATAGTTATTAGGCTATCTATGAAATGGCAACACACTGCCAAATCCTATGGTTCCTACTGCCGTGGATAAAAGACCACTATCTTTGTTTCACTTGTTTGTTGAAATTTAAAAAGACATCCCTTTAATTAGTACATCTAATGTTAAGGATTCATACCTGAATGCCAAAATAATAAATCTTTTCTGTTTTTTGTAAACAGACCCAGATTTCTACTCGTTCCTGCACATTTCTAACACAAACCTCCTGCAGTCTTTCATCACCACCGTAATACAGATAGACAGACGGTCCCGATCTACCGCCAGCTGACAGCAAACTTTTATTGTATGTGTGTGGATTTCATTAAAATAACATATAAACCAAATGTGATTGTTTTTCTTTTTTTAGCTCACCTGAGCACAACGTGCTCATGGTGAGCTATTGTGATCGCCTTTTGTCCGTCGTCCGTGCGTGCGTGCGTCCGTCGTCAACAATTTGCTTTAAACAACATCTCCTCATGAACCGCTGAAGGGATTTTGACCAAACTTCACAGGAATCATCCTTATGATGCCCTCTATCAAAGTTGTACAAATTATTCAGTTTGGTTAAAAAAGTAGGTCACAGGAGCTAAAAATAGATTTTAAAAATGCAAACTTTGAAAATCTTATTCTGCAAAACAGCAAGGCCTAGAGCTTAGATATTTGGTATGTAGCATCATCTTATGGGCCATTACCAAGATTGTACAAATCATGACCCTATGGTGATAAATGCCCCCGGGGACATAGTTTATATTGGAAAAAAAAAATTCTAGAATCCATAAGGCCATTTCATATGTAGCATCATCTAATGGTTCATTACCAAGATTGTTCAAATCATAGCCAAACGGTGATAAATGCCCCCGCAATAGGGGTCACTTGTTTTACATAGAGTTATATAGGAAAATCTTTAAAAATCTTCTTCTATGAATCCATAAGGCCTAGAGATTAGATATTTGGTATGTAGCATCATCTAATGGTTCATTACCAAGATTGTTCAAATCATGACCCTATGGTGATAAATGCCCCCGCACCAGGGGTCATTTGTTTGAGTTATATAGGAAAATCTTTAAAAATCTTCTTCTATGAATCCATAAGGCCTAGAGCTTAGATATTTCATATGTAGCATCATCTAATAGTTCATTACCAAGATTGTTCAAATCATAGCCAAACGGTGATAAATGCCCCCGCAATAGGGGTCACTTGTTTTACATAGAGTTACATAGGAAAATCTTTAAAAATCTTCTTCTAGCCTAGAATTAGATATTATTATCAAGATTTTCAAAATGGTGGCCCTTTGGAGATAAATGACCCCGCACTAAGTCTTCTCCTCTGAAACCATAAGGCCCAGTGCTTATATATTTGGTGTGTAGTATTGTCAGGGCTAAAATGTTTAAGATTGAGTTATATCAGAATTCTTGTCTGTTTAAAAACCTTGTAATCAGTTGTAGCAATGGTACTCAGGTGAGCGTTTCAGGGCCATCATGGCCCTCTTGTTTTTACTTATTTTGCTGCGGCTGTCAATGAAAATGTACAATATATTTGGTTATGGTATCCTATTTTCAGATGTATTAGTCTCACTATGCTCTTTTTTTATACGCCTATGAAATATCATGGATACCTGCAGCAGATGTGAACCAATCTTAACCAAACTTGATCAAAATGTGTTTGCGCACAATTTTTCAGCTAAGTTCAATAACCAGTCACAATGTCTCAGACAACATAGAGTTACTTGGATTGGTGAAAGGTGAACTGATCTTTACCAAACTCAATCAATGTATATGGAAACAATATCTCCGCTAAATGCAATAACCAGCCAGAAAGTTTCACACACTCCAGAATAATGGCTGTTAAATTGATCAAATAGCAGGATGGGCATAGTTTGTGATGAGTTAGGGCCAGAATGGCCCTAAACATGGACAGCCTGGTTCAGATGGGACCATACCAAGAACAAGATTATTTAATACTTGATCTTTTTTATATGATATCAAAATACAGTTTTACGTTCGTTTTTTGAAATTCAATCCACTGCTTATGCACCCTTTATAAGTAAATTTCATGTGAAATGACTGCTTGCTTTTACTTTTTCCAAAAATATACTACTACGTTTAAAAGAAAATATAGAATTAAAATGTGAATTGTTCTTGGATATATCGTTAAGGAGTGTTTTATTGGGATCATATGATGGCAGTTCTGAATACCAACATATATTCTATATATGCATGTTAATATATAAGAAATATATAAAAAAAATGTAAAGTCAAAAGCGAAATGCCATCATATGAGCTATATTTGCAAGAATTGATACGATATAAAAATCTTGAAATATCTTCCTTATACCTATACTCTGCAGAAAAGGCAAGAAGAATTGAATCAAATTGGTCTCATATCACTAATATTTTAAAATTTGCTATATAACTAAATGTTGTGCATTTATTTATTGTCCTCGACGCCGACGACCTTCACAGTATTTAGATGTATATGTTTAGCCGATACTTAAACATTGTAATAAGGTGATCAATCGCTGTAAACATAGTATATAATAATGTGTAATTTGTATAAAAAAACATGTATGTAAATCTTTCTTCCAGAAATAAAATGTTAAAAACAAAAAAAGTAAATTTCATGTGAAATGACTGCTTGCATGCAATTACTTTTGAAAGACTGACTGACTGATATCTTGTTTAATTAGGGTCCGGCTGCCTGCCCGTCTCTGTGCGCAGACCCCGGAGTGTGACCCCTCACTCCTGAAAAATTTGTTTTAGCCGAAAGAGGGTCATATTTTAAGGAAACATCTGTAATTTACAGGTTTGTTCTATTTATACCGAAAGTTTTTATTTTAGTGCCTAAAAAAGATTGGTAATTAACTAAGCTTATTTGAGCTGAGAGTGTTAATTACCATTATAAATATGCTTGGATGTGGAAAGGTTTGCATGTTGCTCATGTGGTCCCTAGATTTAGTCGGCAAATGGGTTGGAGGTGAACTGTGCCTTCCTTCTTCTTCTGTCTTGCCGGGACATACCGCGCACTTTAGGTGCCACAAGTATTCCCCTTGAGACCATTGAACCGTCTCATCAGTGCCGACTAAATTAGATGTTGATTCATGAGTAGATTCGGATTGTTTGGCCAGAGGAGACCCATGTGAGGCCAGCAAACAAGTAGCCTCGTCACTCAATCAAGCCACAAGCAACGGCCCCTGTTAGGATACAATTTTGAACTTTGATAGCTATAATTTCATCTAGCAAGGTTAAATTTGAAAGACTAAATGCATTGAATTCATATTTATAGGCAAGTATATACTATTAAAAAAAGGTCAAGTATGACTTTGGTCACAATCCACTAATTTTTTATAGAGTTATGTGCCCTTTAAAGGCACATTTAAAAAAAAAACTTTTTAAAATACTGCATGAATTGCATTCATTATTTGCTGTGTATGTGAACAGAGTAACTTCAATTACAATTCATTGGTTTAAGTTATTCCCCAATAAGTTCATGTATCTTCTATTAATAGATTTTTTTTTAATCCCCCGCCGCGAAGCGGGAGGGGGGTTATAGGAATGCCCTTCGTCCGTCCGTCCGTCAGTCCGTCCGTCAGTCCGTCAGGCCGTCAGTCCGTCAGTGTGTCCGAAACACTTTCGTGTCCGCTCCATATCTCATGAACGCTTGGACACATTTTCTTCAAACTCGGCTAAAATGTTAACCTCATTGAGCTGATGTGCAGAAGGCATGAGGCGGTCACGCTGGCTCAAGGTCAAGGTCATACTTGAAGGTCAAATGTTATTTTCGTGTCCGCTCCATATCTCATGAACGCTTGGACACATTTTCTTCAAACTCGGCTAAAATGTTAACCTCATTGAGCTGATGTGCAAAGTTTATTTAATATTAAAAAATGAATATTTTTCAATACAATATTTATAAATATCATGGTTCACATCGTCTCAACAAAATGGTTCACATCGTCCTGGGTGCAGGTTCACATCATCGGAGGTTCACATCGTCCGTCACCCTTTTAGCACAGATGTTCCTTAAGGTAACTCTCTATCAGGACTGTTTTGTATTCGTCTAAAATATGGCTGGCAGGGGGCAGAGCCCATTTCCCATCATAAGATATTTGCATTTTCATTTCCTCCCAATAATACTTGGTTCTCAGGTGAGCGAACCATGGCCTTCATGGCCCTCGTGTTCAAAATGGATTTGCAAGTTACATGCAACAAATGAAGCGGGAAAATTGTATATATATATATATATATATATATATATATATATATATATATATCGTGTTACCCGGCATTTCCAAAAAAAACAAAAAAAAACATTAATGCATAAGATTATACTTTTTGCTTTCCAAGATGGCGGCGAGTGTTTGCAATGCAGTATTCGTTGCCCCGTAAATATTGAGATTTATTCCATACTTGATAAAAAAAGTGCCTATGATAGGTTATATTTTCAGCGGTAACGTGTAAATTATTGTTATTTGGAAAAAAAGAGAGAAGATTTTCAAAGATAGTGAACTCGATATTCTAAAATCATAATAAATAAAACATGTAAATAAACACCCATTTACATGCATAAAAAATCCAATATCATGTGTCGAGTGTGGATAACCGGGCTCCAAACACACATTCAACGACAGTCATGGCTGCAGCGCTTTTTCTTTTCTTTTTTTAAAAAAAAAAAATACAATATACTGTAATATTGTTTTCATTATTTCCTTATCAACTTAAATACTGATAATAAAACACATAAAAAGGACATAATTTTCAAACAATTGGGGCCTATTTAAGTTACGCATATCTTTATCAATTTTATCCTTTTTCATATGATTCATGAAAACCATTTCCCCCCATACTTTTATTATCTTTTATTTTTTCAAGTATTATCCAGCAGCCCCTTTTTTATGAAATAACACTAACAAGAGCGCCCATGTGGCAGGGCAATATACGCTAGAGCGCAAATTCATATGAGGGTGTCATAGTACAAAGTACTGCTTTTAATATGAGGAAGCAGTTTTGTTGTTGCAAATGTCATGGATGATGATCTTTCGTAAATGTTGAGTAAACAAGGCAGTCCAAAGGACAGCTATATCCCCCGCCGCTGGCCAAATATTAGAATTTGTTTGGTCATAGGATTATGTTCACCTTAACCTGGCATGGTTGTAGCAGACATAGAAGATCAGTTTAAGACAATTTAACTTTCCGGAGTTATGTATGAATTTCAGAATTCGGAGGCACATATATTAAAAGTTTACTGACAAGTTTTACATGGGAAACAGTACAAAAAGTGAACATCAATGAAGTATAGGATGTGATAGGTAACCACAAAGTACATGTGTAACTCAATTAAAAACTTTATATATCATGAAATAATTTGTATGATTGTGAACATGACATACTATTATTTACCGAGTACAATAAATCACTGTGGAAGTGCAATCCAGGTCAAGAAGTGGTCTGTGTAAGGCAAGGGGAACACTCCTGAATGAGATATGGAGCGGACACGAAAATAACATTTGACCTGCAAGTATGACCTTGACCTTGAGCCAGCATGACCGACTCATGCCTTCTGCACATCAGCTCAATGAGGTTAACATTTTAGCCGAGTTTGAAGAAAATGTGTCCAAGCGTTCATGAGATATGGAGCGGACACGAAAATAACATTTGACCTTCAAGTATGACCTTGACCTTGAGCCAGCGTGACCGCCTCATGCCTTCTGCACATCAGCTCAATAGGTTAACATTTTAGCCGAGTTTGAAGAAAATGTGTCCAAGCGTTCATGAGATATGGAGCGGACACGAAAATAACATTTGACCTTCAAGTATGACCTTGACCTTGAGCCAGCGTGACGCCTCATGCCTTCTGCACATCAGCTCAATGAGGTTAACATTTAGCCGAGTTTGAAGAAAATGTGTCCAAGCGTTCATGAGATATGGAGCGGACACGAAAATAACATTTGACCTTCAAGTATGACCTTGACCTTGAGCCAGCGTGACCGCCTCATGCCTTCTGCACAGTCCAAGCGTTCATGAGATATGGAGCGGACACGAAAATAACATTTGACCTTCAAGTATGACCTTGACCTTGAGCCAGCGTGACCGCCTCATGCCTCTTCACATCAGCTCAATGAGGTTAACATTTTAGCCGAGTTTGAAGAAAATGTGTCCAAGCGTTCATGAGATATGGAGCGGACACGAAAGTGTTTCGGACACACTGACGGACTGACGGCCTGACGGACTGACGGACGGACTGACGGACGGACGGACGAAGGGCATTCCTATAACCCCCCTCCCGCTTCGCGGCGGGGGATTAAAAAAAATCTATTAATAGAAGATACATGAACTTATTGGGGAATAACTTAAACCAATGAATTGTAATTGAAGTTACTCTGTTCACATTTTGATTTACCCCCATCCAATATAGTACGAGATCGATTTTTAAGACTTTAAAGAATAAAGCAATCCAATTATCTTATTATCAAACACATTACATTGATATCAACCCCTGGGGCTTTTAATGCAGTTAGATAAAATGATGTATTTGAACAAGAAATAAAATTAGGATATTAAACAAAACAATTAATTTCACTTGATTGATATCCAACTTCGTCACATGTACCGCCAAACGCACGTCGTATGTAATGTTACAAACAAAACAAGCGGCACCTTTTTAAATACTTGATTACTTATTTTAATTGATTGGTTCTTTGCTTTTGATAATCCTGTTGAGTGTTGTTTTTGACACCTATTACTTTATACAGGTGTTGATCAGATGTAATTAACATCGGTTACTTTGAACGTCTGTATAATGAGATTCCCGAAAAAGAGTAAAAACAAAAACAAAAACAAAAAACAGCCCTATAATTTTATAATTAATTACATATAATTATTTAAGTAAGCGTTAAAAACAAAATTATGAATGATATATATATATATAAAAGCACGTTTTTACCGATGAGTATTCATTGTCGTAGGTTCTGTCCAAGCGGTTAAATTAATGATTTTTGTAATATATATGCAGATATTAGACTTAGATTTGATGATCCAAAACAATGACGAACATGCCCTATATCAGACTCGGATGTAAATAAATGTAAATGTATCAGAAAAATTTGTTTTGCACTCAAATAAAGTTATCAATGCTATGTATATTGTATATAACTTTTGATTTTCTTCGTTTGTACTTAGCTTATTGTGTGTTATTAAATTTATCCAAACGACGAGGACGACTGATGCTCCAAAACAAACATGCCTAAGAATATTCTGACGCGGGGGGGTTAATAAATGTAAAGAAATGTAAATGTGCTAAAACACTTTGAAACCCACCCAATACTTTTGGACAATATTTTTCAAATTTGTACATATACATATTAGGAAAACTGGCTCTGTCCTCTGGCGTCCATGTTTTTCGACGGATCCAATTAAATTTTACAGTCTTGGTAGCGAGTCACCCAAGAAACATCAGTGCAAAGAAAAAAAAACTTTGAAATCCAGTAAGTACTTTTTTCACATTTTCGTTTTGGGCTTAAACTGAAGTACCCGAGTGGTAAAAGCGATAATTCACGTGTTTACATTATCTATGAGACCTTCGACCCACGCAAACAAACGAAAATACGTCTATAGGTTCTTTCAATTAAAAAATCTATATTCTTTCTTTTTTCTCAACCAAGTGACACACACGTGTATATAAAAGTCAATGTCAACTTGAGCTTTATACGTCTCTTTGTGTAAGACCGCGTAATCCTTGATTAAAGATATGACACGTATCAACACTTAAATCGTCCCTACAACATTTGTAATTATTAATCCGTGAAACTATTTTTGTTGCACACAATACTTGTTTAATTAATTACTCTTCTCTATTATTAAACCATATCCGCGAGGCTATTGAAATCACGTGACTCGTGACTATACAAAGTACAGTTGATCCTATTTATCTATAGAAAGGGATATAAATTCGCAGACACATACTTGGCTTGATCACCGTATAACCATTTGCAATAAGTGGTTTTGTTGTTATATTGTCATCAGGAGGAGGTCGATTTAGACATCAGTAGGTTTTGTACGGATTTCGGAAAATGGATATAAAATTTAAGTTGTTTTAAAAGTTGAAGGTAGACTCTCCGGTATGGCAGACAGCACGCCTGATTTCATGGATGAGGAGTATGATTATTTTGCGGAGTTCCAGAAGGAGTCAAGTGACACTTTAACCACAGTCTATAGCGTAAGTGTGTTTCTTGCGACACTTTAACCACGGTCTGTAGTGTAAGTGTGTTTCTTGCGACACTTTAACCACGGTCTATAGTGTAAGTGTGTTTCTTGCGACACTTTAACCACGGTCTATAGTGTAAGTGTGTTTCTTGCGACACTTTAACCACGGTCTATAGTGTAAGTGTGTTTCTTGCGACACTTTTACCACGGTCTATAGCGTAAGTGTGTTTCTTGCGACACTTTAACCACGGTCTATAGTGTAAGTGTGTTTCTTGCGACACTTTAACCACGGTCTATAGTGTAAGTGTGTTTCATGCGACAATTTAACCACGGTCTATAGTGAAAGTGTGTTTCTTGCGACAATTTAACCACGGTCTATAGTGAAAGTGTGTTTCTTGCGACATTTTAACCACAGTCTATAGTGTGTGTTCTTGCGACACTTAAACCACGGTCTATAGTGTAAGACTAGTGTGTTTCTTGCGACTCTTTAACCACGATCTATAGTGTAAGTGTTTTTCTTGCGACACTTTAACCACGGTCTATAGTGAAAGTGTGTTTCTTGCGACAATTTAACCACGGTCTATAGTGTAAGTGATTATCTTCTTTTTCTGCCTTTCTATGTTTTATAGAAAACCTGACCCCATCCCCTTTCTGTAAAATAATGACTTCCTTAACTTGACTTGGCTATTTGAGTTTACCGCTTCGACAGTATTTCAGTCATATTACAGGTGGAGGAAGATTCCGAATGTACGGAGGTATCCTGGTAGAACCACCAAACTACCGCAAGCCAGCTCGAATGCTTCCTCACATGAAAATCCGAATTACCCTGCTGGGATTCGAACCCACGCGGTGAGGGGCTGAGTGAATATTAGTCAGCTACTTTACCCTCTCGGCCACGGAGGCCCTCATGACTTCCCTATAAAGTAATGACTACCATATAGAGTAATGACCACCGGCCGTGTCATTTTTCTCCTCTGCATGTAGTAAAATGACCCTCCTAGGAAAAATATGAGAAAAATGTCCCCCGATCTATATAGTATCCATATAGTATAGGTCACCTTTTTGTTCTTTTTTAGTTCTTTTTCTAAGCGAGTCAAGTTTTTCCCAAAAGAGCAAACTCCGTAATCGAGAAATCGTGACCTCGACCTCCGCCCGCTTCAAAATTATGGCGCTCAGTATATAAACAGGGTGGTTCCAGGACTGGTCGGCCCAGTGTGAGGCGAATGTGACTGGGCATGATATCGCATGGAGGCAGCATTATGTCTGTCACATCAGACAACAAACTCCAATTGGCTTTCTATGGGACGTTAAATCAAACATACAGAAAGACACATAGACCACTTTAGATATGAGTGGTGGGTCAATTATATAGGTTTTATCAAGCTTTATCTCTTGACATTTTGTGCTTTTCCATCTTGTTATGGTCGGTTTTTAATGAGAGCTTTACAGATATCCACTATCAAATTGTATAAACCTTATAGACCAATATATACATCTCATCCTAAACCTATTTCCTTATTTCGAAAGTAGAACTTTGGTCACACTTTCGTTGTAAGTGTTGTGAATTGTTATATAGCGATTATGGTGTATAAACCGGAACAAAATACATGTATGTGTCGCTAAAGATAACTAGATGTGTATACGTATATGTTGCTCGTTTTCTTTATTTTTTAAATTAATTTCGCATGTAAGTTAATTACTCCAGTAGATTGCAAATATAATTATATAATGATGATGGTATTGCTTCTGCTACTGCTGCAGCTGATGATGATTATTTATTTTTCCTTCAGGTTGACAAGAACAAATTATCCTGTGTTGTGCTGTTTGTGAAAGTTGTTTGCGGAAGAAATGTGACGAAAGGCTCGAACCTTAAAAATTATAGTGAGTTTAGTTTGTATATATACATACATATATATATATATATATCGCTGAATGGAAATAAGTAGATCTAGCGAAAGCTTAGATTTTTTAAACTACAAAATCAGACGGAATATATCGTATATGTCGTAAGACAACGATTGGAAAAAATAGTGCATGACAATATACGCTTATATTTTTAACAGACAGACAGACAGACAATAAACTTTATTCACCCACTATTACAGAGTAACAACATGGGGTTATGATCATAATAACAGGCATACAATCCGGTCATAATACAAAGTACCGCAAAATAAACAACAGCTAAATTAAAGGGGGGGGGGGGGTACTTCACGAGTTTAACCTATTTATAGAACCAAAAGTCGACCTACGCAGCCACGTGCTGCTCAACACAGTGACTTGAAGATCCGACCAAGGTTTATTTGTTTGTTTCTCAGGTGAGTATTTTAAAATCTTGCAATGATTACATTCTTAATTAAACAAAAAATATTTTATATAAAGAAAAGAAAAGTGTGATGTTTAACAGTTAAAATGTCTATAAGACAGTTTAAATCAGTATTGGTACTGTGTACACAACATGCAAATTTTAATTACAGTACACAGGGTTATACAACTTAAAAAGTTTTTGCAAAGCTCATCATGCAAGTAATGATACATTAATTTGTACATTTTTTCTATAATCCGAAAGAAAAGGGATAAAAATTACAATGAACGTAATGTTTTCATTACTAAGTGTAGAAATTTACAGAGATTGATTAGTAACACAGTATTTGTTGAAGTGAGTATCGCTATATAGTTTCGCGCATCGCCAGACAGATGGAAGCCGGAAAGATATTGTTTTCTTAACTGTTCAAAGAACGGACATGTAAATAAATAGTGCATCTCTGACCCAATTTCATTTTTATTACATTTTTTGCATTTTCTATTATCTAGGGGAGTGCCATCCCAACGGCCGCGTTCTATTGGAAGATGGTGATTACCTGTACGATATCTGAAAAGTGTAATCCAGTTGTGTGGTTTCAAAATTTTAAAATACGGTTCAAGGCAGTGTGTTTCTTTTATGGATTTATACATTCGGCTTTTATTCGACTGATTCAACTGCTCATGCCATGATTGTTTAAACTGGTCCACGAGAATTTGCTTCACATACAAGTGCAGATTTAAAGCGGGGGATTGTGATAGCCACAGTGTACTTCATAATTTGTCAAACATTTTCCCTTTTTGGTTTTTAATTTTTTTTAAAATATCATTCTAGCTTGTATATTAATTGATATTGGATAACGCCCTAGTTCACCATATAACATGTACATTGGAGTACTTTTTCTAGCTTTTGTAATTTTTCTAAGAAAATTTGAATGTATTTTTTCTAAGTTAGATGTATTCTCGAAGCCAAATACTTCCGAGCCATACATAAGGATAGGTAATACTGTATTGTCAAAAAGTTTTAATGCAAGGTCAATAGGTAAATCAGCATTGTTAAGCTTTTTGAGTAGTAAATACATAGCTTTATTAGCTTGCTGTTCTATATGTTTACGGGCTGAAAAAAAGGAACTATTACTAGAGAAAGTTAATCCTAAATAATGATATTTATCTGTTGTTTCAATATTTTGATTTCCAAGTTTAAAATTGAAATTATGAATATTTCTCGCACCAAATACCACAACTTTAGTTTTGTTAATATTTACATTGAGATGCCAGTCTAAACAATACTTGTAGAATGAATTTAGGCAGTTTTGAAAGCCTTTTTCAGACTCAGATACAATGATTGTGTCGTCGGCATACAGAAAGAGTAAAAGTTTTAGCCAATATGAAGGGTCATCTGTGCCTTCTAACAGTACACCTTGACAATTGTCAGCTTGTAAATAAGATTGAAGGTCATTCAAGAAAATAGAAAAAAGTATCGGTGATAAATTTTCTCCCTGCCTAACGCCATTTTCTGAACTAAATACTTCAGAATAAGTTCCATGTAATGAAATTCTTGATTTGATATTATTGTACATACTATATATAACTTTAAACATTTTGCCATTTATAAATGAAGCCAAAAGTTTTTGCCACAATCCTATCCTCCATACCTTATCAAATGCCTGGGAAAAATCGATAAATCCACAAAAGAGTTTCTTTTTTTGTTTCTTTAAAAGTTCAATTAATGAATATAATGTAAAAATGTGATCACTGCAGCTATAATGTTTCCTAAATCCAGCTTGATTTTCATTAAGTAAGTCGTTATCATCTAAGAATTTAGTAATTCGGTTGTTTAAGACTGATGTAAAAAGTTTGCCTAAAGTGGATAAAATAGTAATGGGCCGATAATTATTTGGATCAGTAGAATCACCTTTATTTTTGTAGAGTGGTATTATATATCCTTCTAGCCAAGAATTAGGTATAACGCCTGTATCAAAAACAATGTTAAAAAGTTTAGAGTAGACTGGTAAAAGTAATTCTTCAGTATTTTTAATATACTCATTTAAAATTTCATCAGCGGGACTTGGTGCTTTTGAGTTTTTAAGTTGAGATATACTTTTGCTTATTTCCATTTCAGTTATAACAGAGTTTAATTCGTTAGTGTTATCAGAATTCAAGAGTAGTTCATCTGGCTGCCAATCTGTGTTTTCATTGTTTGAGTTTATGTTTTTAAAGTGCACGAAAAAATCATCTATTGTTGGCATTTTTGTTTTCTTATCATAATTTGTTAGGTTATTTAGAAAATTCCAATATTTTTTAGGATTTTTTGTACTTAACCCACGTAGATAGTTTGCACGCTTATGTTTATAATCAGCAATGAAGAAATTCAATGTTTTTTTGTAAATTTTACTTGTGTTACGCAGAATTTGTTTGTTTAAATTATTTTTATTTAATTTGTACACTTTTTTTGCATCATGGTATTTTTTTCTAGCCTGGTGGCACTGTGATCCAAACCATGGTTTATTCTTACTAGTATATTTATGCTTTTTAGAGTCTGTAAAAGTTTTATCTGATGAATTTCGAAACAATAATTGTATTTTGAGTGTAATAGATTCAATCGTACTTCCATCTCTGGGGCCTCATTCAATTGTGTACATATTTCATCAATAAGATAGGTATCTAGATTTTCAATAAATTTATCTTTTAATCGCTCATTCCATCTTTGACGATATTTTGTTTGTTTATATCCATGATCATTTTTAATCTTTGGCAGATAAGTAGCTTTGGCTAAAATAGACCACGATAGCGCACTGTGACCGTCTGAGAAAAGCGTGTCTGTGTCAATAATTTCGAATGACTGAACGATATCAAAACATTCGACAGAGGCGATGACGTAATCTATAACGGAGGTATCACGGAATGTGTGTTCGCCAATGTGTGTATCCTTGCCTACTCGACCGTTAAGTATAAACAGGTTGTTACTGCGACACATGTCTATCAAACGAAGCCCGTGCGCATTAGTCCTAGAATCTTTAGAATTTCTTGTTAATGGGATTAGCAGATTATCTAGATGAGTGTATTTATTTAAATTGGCTTGCGACTCGTGGTCAATATCAAACAGGTCTGATAAAAAGGGGTCAAATGGCAAAAAATCAGGTATGTTAGAAGTACGAGCATTCAAATCTCCACATAACCAAGTATACTTATATCGTGCGCACATATCGGTAATCTCTTGGTCAAGCAGATTCATTTCATCGAGATGATAGAATTTCGAGTTATCAGGGGGAGATAAATAGCACCTAGGATTGAATTTTCCGGCAGATTAATTAATGAGTTACTAATTTCGACCCATAAAACAAATTGGGATTGATTATCTAAGACATTGATATAATCATATAGTTCATCTCTAATATAAATCCCTATTCCTCCAGATTTCCGGCTATAATTTTGAGATCTATGTTTAGGTACGAACTTAAAACCAGAAACATCTACATTATCATAACAGTCAGTGTGAGTTTCACTAAAACACAGTAAGTCATAATTGTTTATAAATTCTATAAATTCAGGAAAATTAAGTTTTTGTCTAAGTCCACAAACATTTAATACACAAAACCTAATGCTTGAATTGTCAATTGATGCACTCCCCCTGGCTTCCTAATAGGAGTCATTTCGATTACCGGGGTTGTTGATGACGTCCAGGGGCGTCGAAATGGAGACTCATCCTTAGAGGATTGGCTCGCGTTTCTTGAAGGTGCGAATCTTCTTCCTGCGGAACGACTCTGGCGACGTCTGGGCGACCTGCTCCTAGAAGGCCGTTGTCTCACACTATGGGTGTTCATTGATCCGGGGCGTGGAGATTCGCTCCGGGTCTGGGATGAGGATGCTGCATCGGCTTGAAGTTCTGTGTTGACCTCATGACAATGGTCACGTGATTGAGTGTCAGCAGGGGAATTGCTGGCTGAGTCGGACACGCCCCGTGCACCTGTGTTAAGACGGCTCTCTCGCATAACGGTGTCCCACATCGGGAACGCGTCACGAATAACACGACCATTCATGATTATTTTAGCAGGATACACAAGGCTGACTTTTTTGTCCGAGTTTTGCGATTTGAGAGTCTTATATTCAGCCCACAAGCTTTTCCTGGCGTTTGAAATCTCCTGTGGAAAGTCTTTATTGATGCTGTAGGGGGTATTCTTAAGCTTGTATGCTTTAGATAAAATCATCTGAGTGTCAGTGAAATCTCTGAAAGCAACAATAATGCTCCTGCATCTCCCTCGAGTGAATCTGCCTAGCCTATGAGCCCTATCAATAGCCAAGTCGTAGTCAATGTCAAGTTTCTCGGATAAGAATCTAGAGATCTTTAGGTTGCAATTTTCATATCTCTCTTCATCCAAACCAGAAAAAATGAGGTTCTTACGCCTAGACCTAGCCTCAAGGTCAATTGTCTTATATTCTAATAGGGTAATCCTGGCGTCATATTCATTCATTTTGGTACTCAAATCATCTACCTTTTTATGCAACTGTAGGCAGCGGTCAACTTTGCTCTCGATTTTGGACATTGAGTTACTTTGAAAATGCAGCTTTGTAAACATAGCACTAAGTTTATCATCCAAAGAAAGGTTTCTATAATCATCGGCAGATAGAAAAGAATCCTCACTAACCCTAATTTTCCGTTTTTTGTTGTTCACTAGTGACCACGGTTGTGAGTTATCGGCGGTAAACACCTCGCCATTTTGTCCTTGGTCGATACCCTCAAGCACTTGAAAATTGTTGGACAGTGTAATTTCACATTCGCTAGTCTTCTTACCAGTTAAATCTGATGTTTGGAGATCTGTACCATCTATACGCTCCCCAGTGGTATCCATATTTGAATGTAGTAATGACGAAAACCGAAAAAATAATTATCAGATCGACAAGCAAACGAAAACGTGTCTTGACCACCTTGACCGGAAGCGAGGAGCTATTCTTAGTTAGCTATTCCTCTGGCGAAGGACAGCAGGCGGTTGGGCGCAGTGGCAGGCGTCAATTCCGGATCGCGAATATATTTTTCAATATTTAGTATGGTGAGACAGTCTGTAGGCGCATGACCGAATATTTTAGTCCAGAGGTATCTGACTGCAGAACTGAATGTTGTGGGTTCGAGACCAGTTTGTGCATACATCTTTGATTTCCTTCCCTTGCGCAAAGTACCGGTCCAACCTAGGGTCCGTCGATAGGGATTTTGTGTAAATTGTAAGAAATGGTTTCCTTAATGGACGTGACAAGTATCCGACGTTAGACTGTTGGTCTCAAATACTACTGGCGTTCAGCACATAAGGATGGTTCAAATAGTCAAGAAACAGGATTGTGTAGCGTTAGATAACTCAAGCCTGGTGATTACCGTACTCTCCATACATGATGAATGGATAGTAACGGAACGATTTGGCCGTGGGTTTCCGACGGTGGATTTGTTGTAGAATCATGCTACTATCTAGGCTATCATGCAATGTTAAGTTGGGTTATATTATATAAATATTTGTTTCGAAAATGACATTTTAAATGCTTTTAAACTCAAAGAAATGCAAAACATTTAAAAATGTATATTGAAATTAAAGCAAACACGGTATAAATTATTACATTCGTATTTTTCTGAAATTATGTTGTTGTTGTTTTTTGTTGTTGTTGTTGTTGTTGTTGTTGTATTTGTGTGTGTGTGTGTGTTTTAAATTCATGTAACACATTAATCGACTATTACTATGCAAATTGTCTACATCGACTGACTGCGGTATGTATGAAAGTATGAATGAAAAATATGCGTAAAGTACTCTAATGTCTTTTGACAGGTCATCCAATATAGTTGATTTCATATCCAGTTATATTCCTTCCTTGAGGCTGCTACTGTTTTCTCTTAAGGATATATACATAAATGTGCTGTTTAAATTCAACGATACAAATGATCAGATCGGTTCACTTCAAAGGTCTTCCAAACAACAAAGCAGACGACAAAAGTGAAAAGAACAACATTGCATTTCCGCCTTGAATATAAAACATTTTTAGATATACATGTACTTATGTATAGTGTGACTGTAACTTTCACACAAAACAAGACCAACTATTAAGAGTTTCTAGTGTGTGTATTAGTGGTACCGGTTTTGTATTGTACAGTTCACCTAAATATTTTCACTAGATCAGATAAATTGTGACTTCCGGTTGTCTAACCATGAATATATTATGTACTTATAGGCTTTGCAGAATTTAATAACACTGGCTATAAATATATATTGGGATAAAAATGAATCATCTAAAGTTTATGCTTACAAGATAACTTCAAACACGTTATAAATAATACGCACACAGTTATGAATGTATATGAAGTAAACCGCGGTCCAGTCGAGTTTATCTTTACTCCGAATCTGTCCGATATTGAAGAGCTAAGTTCATTTATTACCTTCCCTTGCGTCAAGTACTGGTCCAGTCCAGGTTTCGTCATAAAGTATAAGTATAGATTTTAGGAGCTTAAAGTATATTTTAAGGTTAAGTGACGCCATACTACCGGAAGTCTGCGATCTATACTTTGGGATCGGAAGAATTCGGCGTCATAATTATAAATCGGTACTTTTCTGCCTTTAATTTCAATATGATTGTACCCCTTAGAGTTTCCTTTATCGAGTCCATATTTGTTTTATTTTGTAGTATTGCACTGTCGGAAATCCACGGGCGGCTTTTTCCGTAAACCCATGATTAACGCTATAGACATTGACAGTCATGGGTATCCGACGATGGTATTTTAACCACGCAGTAAAACTTGTACGAAAACAAAAATGCAAAGAGGCAGAATGAAAAAAAAATCCAATAGTGTTAATACACAACTCAGCGCTGTAGGCTCGAGTTCCGGCATGGTCATTCTGATTTATTCAAATGAGGAAGTGTCCAGCTGACATGCTTTTGGTCACCGTAGGACACCCACGGTCAGATTTTACATCACTCGTCATTCATGTAGGCCTATTTAGAGTAGCGTAATCAGCTGTCGTCGGATATCCGACGGTGGTTTTAGGTCGGTGATTCTACCCGGGTGCCCCTGTTCATCAACTTCATGTACATTAGCCGGACGTCGCTATATAACTGAAATACTGTCACAGCGACGGTAAGCTACAATACATACGGTGTATTAATCAAAGCGTTCAGTGCGCTGAGAGACGGCGGCGGGATTAACATGCTATAGCTATAATTCTAAACCATTGTTTCAGTAGTGATTGAAGCAACAGAGACAATGGTCATATGGCGCTAAAAACTCCACACGCATTCCTGAAACTATAGTTGCTAGCGAGTCAGTTGAACTCGCTCTATGTTTGTTTCATAATAATTCCGAGTAAGGGTCATGAACCTGATTTCATCCATAAGTTGCATACCTAAGTAGGTCATTCCCTTTCATCAGTACTAGTTAACCTGATGTATACTGAGTATGTGTAGAAATTGACAAGGTATTTGATCATTTAAGATATTTGAATGTTTGCCTTTCTATTTCAAAGTTAAGAAATAATCTCTCCATCATGCAAAATACGTGTGAACTACTTAAGCCAAATTACATACATTGGAGTTTCTAAGGCGAAGCGCTACTTCTTTTGTTTTTACAGAAGTAGCTCTTCATGTTTGTAAAACGGGTTGCTGTTCTGATTAATAAATGTCACGGATATTTTGTTCACGCTTAAAATAGATGTTTCCAGTGCAAAATAATGGTAAAAGAAAACATGCTAACAAACAACACATTAAAAGCGGTTACGGTTATGATTAAAACGTCTGTTAACAAATTTCACTCGTACTCGTGTTCGTTAGAATCGCATTGCATAGATACGCACTAAGCGTGAAGAGGTACAGTTAAATCGGCGGTGGAAAATCAGCAAAGTCAGCAAAGCCTGTTTTGGATTTCCAGCTGCTAAAGACGGCGGGTCGCCGCCGTCTAAAATCTGTAAGAGTGAATACCTTTTACTGAGTGTGCATGATATATAATATTCAGAAGTACAGTATTAATAAATATTTAGAGATTTAGATTATTTAAGGAATCGTGACTATGTCTTTTTTACAGTTGATGAACCTGACCCCTACGTGACCTTGAACATCCCGTTGTCACCCCAGGAGACACAGAGGACGTCCGCAATTGACAACGAGGTGAACCCAGTGTGGGAGGAAACGTTCCGATTCTATCTGAACACTGCCCTGAAAAATGAAATTAGTAAGAAATTAACACTATCAACAAAAAATGTCAAGGATTTTCCCTTTAACCAATGTTTTTAGACGATTAGCCGTCTTATGCTGGAAATCGAAACCAGGCCTAGCTAATTTGCATATTTTCCACAACATTTTTAACTGTACCTCTCCGCGCTTAGTGCGGATCCGTGCAATGCGATTCTGCACTAACGAATACGAGTGGAATATGTTACACAGGCATTTAAATCATAACCGTAACCGCTTTTAGCGTGTTACTGTTTGTTAACATGTTTTCTTTTGCCATTATTTTGCACTGGAAGCATCAATTTTAAGCGTGAAAAAAATATACGTGACATTTCTTAACCAGAACAGCAACCCATCTTACGTACATGAAAATCTACTCCTGTAACAAGAAAAAGTAGTGCTCCGTATGTATGTAATTGACCTAAAGTAGTCCACACAATATTTTGCATGATGGCGAGTTAGGTTCCTCCCAGGGCATTTCTTAACTTTGAAATAGATAGGCAAACATTCTAGTATCTTAAATAATCAAATACCTGGTCAATTTCTACACATACAAAACAACAGATAGAATTCGCTAGTACAAGAGAAAGAGAATGACCTACTAAGGTATGCAGCTCTTTATGAATGAAAGGTTCATGACCTTTACTCCGGATTATTATGTTACAAACAGTACCTCTGTAGCAACAGCGGTGGAGTTTTTGTCGTCATGTGACTGCTTCAATAACTTCAGAAACGCTGGGTTTAGAATGTTAATCCCGTCGCCGTCTCTCAGCGCACTGTGCGCTTTGATTATATTATCCATCCCTATTGTAAATTATTAGAAAATTTATGTTGAGTAACTAGCACTCTACCATTTAGAGCATTTTTTGGAAGTAAAACCAAGCAAAAGGGCTCGTATATGCATAATAATATACGTGTAATATCTTGATCAGATCACTTTGTTAAGTAGATTGCATGCTCGATGACGATAATGACCTCCCGGAACAAACACATGTACTTGAAATAACGTCCGTATATACTCTGATTACATACATAGAATGGGCTTAATGATTACACCAAAATTTTAGAATCAAAGAAAATTATATTGAAGCATATTCTGTAAAAAAAAATTCGTGTGAGATTTATTTTCGTTGATTTCGTGGATGCCCCAGTTAATTGATAATTATTTTCCCCTAAAGCAGCTCGTTCACAGTTGATCAATAGGAATTAAAAAAATTCTCTCCCTCGTTTATGTTGGTGAAGTCTTCGCTTCTTGACAAATGAACTTGACTATCGAATGAGCTACCCGGCCACTTCTGACAAATGAAGTCGGCAAGTGTAGGTCACATTGCTTTGGAAAACGGCATTTTTTAAAAAAAATTTGTAGAGTTTGACCGCTATTTCTATCCAATCAGTTAGCCCGAAAATTCAAATTCCTGGTCGATTTAATTTGTTCAGAGTTCGAGATTTTGCGAGACTTTTCTGCTTGATTGAGATTTAACTGTTAAGAGTTTACGGCGAACAGCGCATGTCATTATTTCTAATTATGCTCCGCCCTATTCACGCGATAGTCATATATGGCAGTGTTTAAACGTGTTTTAAGTTATCACGTAATCCAGATTTCCGGACGGACAGACAGACGGAGTCCCCTCCGGTGTAAACACCGGTAGGGGACTAAAAAGTCGTCACTCGAATTAGATATCCGTTCTTCTTTATGGAACGCCATAGCTGCCTTATAATACAAATTGTAGGTATGAAAAGGTGGGAAAAATAAAAAAAAATATCACAAACATATGATAAATGATAATGAAAATTATTCAAAATATCGTCAAAATAAGGATGTATGTTATCAAAATGGTTTTATCATTTTTCTTTAAGTACAATCATTTTAAATAATTTATACAAAGAATCAATGATTTTGATGATAAAATATGAATAAATGATTCAAAAACAATATTTAATAGGGAAACTGTTGAAAATAGAAGTAATTTTGTCTTTTATGCCCGGTTTCAGAGATAACACTGGTTGACGCAAACTACACTATTGACGAGTACCTGGCATCCAAGAACGTGGATCTGTCAGCCTGGTCTCTTCAGAAAGAAAGGATCAGCTATACGGTCGTTTTTGACGAGGTATATACCACAGTTACTGCTACTACCACTGCAGTTGTGGCTACTACTTCTACTATTTTACTACTGCTTCTATATACATGTACTACCACTGCTGTTACTGCTACTTCTACTACTACTACTTTTACTATTGCTACTACAACTGCTGCTGATTCCTTCTCAGTCGGTCGCAGAAAGATAAACATATTAGATAACTTGGAACATAGGGAAATCTGGACTGTGTTAAAACCTACCGGAAGTACCTGTTGCTAGACGGTGCTAGGCTGGTAGGCGTATAAATGGGCAGATTCGATTTGAGTACGCCCCTTTGTTCCTTGCTTCTCAGTTTTGCGTAGCTTATAATTTTCTTATTGACAAGTAGTAGCTTCATAGCTTTAAGTACTTTCTTAAAAAAACTATGCATAAATTCTTTAATGAAACAAGACGACAGCTAGATGCACCAAAGGGAAATATCAAGCTGATGTCGCTTATATATGTGCTATGAGTGATCAACATCGGATTAATTTATGTACATCAGTTAAAGATATAGCTTCCTGTTTCGCATGAATGGAGAATCAGAACATTTCTTATCACAGCTTTGATAGCATTTCCCAGATATGAAACTCTCCTTCAACTACAAATACTTCGACATATAATTTCCCTTTACGTCACAGTGTAAATTTCTGTTCACTTGGGTAACGGCGATTTCTAGCATATTTAGAAATGCTAATACTTGTTAACAAGTAACTGGTGTTGCAGGCAACACACGAGTCCCCTACCGGTGAGGTACATAATTTTTCCATTACCAAAGCAACCAGAATTTTGGTCAGAAGAAAAAGAAAAAAACAAAAACAAGCTAAAACTCCATACTGCCATCTATTCATATTTCAAGTTTCATAAAAATATTTTCTGTACTTTTAGAGTTATCACAATATATTGCTTTATTTGCCATATTTTAAGTCTATTTGTTGTCATAGCAACCAGATTTTTCAACCTAGGAAGAAAAAAAAAAGATGTGCATAATATCCATACAGCCATCTATCCATATTTTAAGTTTCATAAAAAAAAATTCAGTACTTTTTGAGTTATCATGGGATCCAGTTTTTGTGGACGGACGGACTGACTGACGGACAGACGGAGGGCAACCTATAGTCCCCCCCGGTTACACCGGTAGGGGACTAATTACCACGGTCGCTATCTCCACTGATTTACAGTGAAAAGTCTTCTAGAGGTCAACAACAACACTACAACTTCCACTTCAGTTTCTACTGCTTCTGTATCGACTAGTGCTTTTTAGTTGTGTTTGACGTGGTCACTCACACTTATAGAACCTACAGTCTGAGGGTCCGTTTCTCTACATTTAAAACCGAATAACCTCTCAATTTTGTATGAATGATCGAACGATTGAACAGAATTCTACAATACAAATATGCTCAATATAACTCAATTTTGAGTAAAAAATAAATATTTACGGGATTCAATAATTGTATGTTGTATAAAAGCACAGAAGAATATTTTCCCTAGGATGTTACGTAACTCACTTTACCACGCGGAGGAGTATAGTTTCTTTCAAATGCAAAGATGGCTCATGCTTGAATTTGGATGGTGGATGTGCAGGTTTCGGTTATTTAGTGGTGTTTCAATGGTCCATATAGAAAGCTTTAATTACGACAAAAATCCGTGTAACCTTATAATCACATCTAGCTATCTCAGATACATCAGAGATTTCTCCAGGGGTTATCTTTTGCTCTATAAAATGGCTGATACAGGTGTATATCAGCTATCCGAAGTTACTAAAGATACAGTAGGGAGCCACTGAGTTGCATCTATAAATAGAAACTGTGCCGTCGCTCGGTAGTACAAATCAAAGCACTGATAGTGCTGTGAGAACTGTATTGTCTCATTTCTTTTGTTTATCACAGTAAATTTAATAAACGTAGTTATCTAACCTCACATTTGATCTACTTACGGATGATGACGCAAGATAAGACCGAATGAATATTTGAACGATTTTCATTGGTAGAAAATTGTCTATACTTAGGGGAAAAGGTTTTCACAATTGTTTGCTGAGATGACAACTGCCTGACATAAATGCTTCGTATTCTCGAAATATCATTGAAGTATTCGGACTGAATTACAGTTTCTTTGATAAATGCATAGTTTTTCATCAATTTACTTCTCTTAGATGCACATTGAGGCCGTTTCGGACCGAACGTTATAAACATTTGCAGTATATTATAGTTTGTTTCACTATCTCCGTATGACTTGAAGACGATTGTGGTTGAAGGGACTATTGCCATTATAAAATCTTGTACAATCTCCATTACTTCAACCCCAACTTCAATGACGAATATCTTTTAATTTTTAAGATATATCTTGTTCTTCACTGCGGTCATTTTCCCCTCAAACTTTTAACTGAGTAGTTATTCGGCGCATCTCGCCATCTGCCTGGTTTAGCCGAGGATTGCCGAGTCGATACGATTAATGCCGTAATTGCTTTAAAATAAATGTTTTCATTTCTTTTTCAGCTTATCAGAGACGGCAAGGTTAGTATGAGGATAGCGCTGTATTACTAAATTATAACTTGTAAGGGTTGAAATAAGACCCATCAATTTCTAGGAATTTTCGTAGAATTTGCATGTCCACAATAATTCAATCATGTAAATTACATTAATTTAGTATTTTATTCTAAATTACACAGAATATACAAAAGGCGTTTTTATTCTGTGGGTAATTTGTTTTCCACGAAAGTTCGGAAAAGAAAGAGAAAAAAAAACATGGAAAATTTCTGAACATCGAAAATACTATGTCAATAACGTCAATTACACAAGATAAAATTCCTGATCTGAATTGCGACGTAAGCATATGAAACTAATTTAAGCAATAAAATTTAAGCGTTAAAATACATTTTCCTTGACGTCAGAAAGCGCAGAAATTAAACTGACACAATTATTTTGTATGGCAAAACGGCAAAATACTTTGCTCGCAGACAAAAGTACTGTGTTGCATGCATTGACAATTATGTTTCAGTATAATGCAAACTAAGGCATTCTCAGTCAGCCAAGTTTTTGTGTAGATTCTTATTTATTGTAAGCAAAGAGTGTCAAGGCTGTTGGCGTCCAAAGTCCCGTGGTAATGGTCATCGACTCTATATCACTAGAAAACACCTCGGCAGCAACCCATTACCATAGGGACACAAATGAGAGATAAAACCAATGATTCTATTTAACATATGATCATTTTTGAGTTATGATTGTAGATAGATTCCCTGCTGCACCAAGTTATAGCAATTCTGCACATATTTCTTTTTTACTATTCAGCCCACAGAGCTCGATCTAGAATTCTGGGCAGAACCGTGGTAAGTATTTTGTAAAGTCTTTTGTCGAACTAATAAACAAATATGAGCAGCACCATATTTCACTTTCCTGATAAAACAAATAAATATGCACTGTAGTTTGCCTTTTGATTTAATTATTTAACCCTCATTTGATTTAATTATTAATCCCCCGCCGCGAAGCGGGAGGGGGGTATAGGAATGGCCTTCGTCTATCTGTCCGTCCGTCCGTAACGTTTTCGTGTCCGCTCCATATCTCCTATACCGCTTGAAGGATTTTCTTGAAACTTGCCTGAAATGTAAACCTAGTTGAGACGATGTGCAGAACACAGGTGGCAGCAATATAGGCTCAAGGTCAAGGTCACACTAGAATGTTATGTGTTTGAACCTTCAATTTCCATTCAATTTCGTGTCCGCTCCATATCTCCTATACCCCTTTTAGTTTTTTCATGAATCTTGCCTCAAATATATGTCTAATTGAAACGATGTGCAGAATATAGGTTGCAGTCATGTCGGCTCAAGGTCAAGGTCACACTTGAGGGTCATGTGTTTGAACCTTCTATTTCCTTACAATTTCATGTCCACTCAATATCTCCTACCCCTTGAAGGATTTTAATGAAACTTGCCTCAAATATAAATCAAATTGAGGCGATGTGCAGAACACAGGTGACAGTCATGTTGGCATGTTGGCTCAAGTTTAAGGTCACATTTGATGGTTCAGTGTTCATTCCTGGATATTTTTGTTTCCATGCTATATTTTCTGAACAACGGAAAGTTTTTCATAAGTCAACTACATCAAAATGTTGGCAGAACTATCTTGTCTTGTATTGTCTTTATTACATAAAATGCAGTTTTATGTAATAATGTACAACAGTAGTGCTGAAAAGGTATTTATTAAGGCAGCGGCGGGGGATATAGCTGCCTTTGGACTGCCTTGTTTAACCCTCACTGTAGTCTACATCAACAACAACAGGTTATTTAATGCAATCTTAGATTTTTTTCCGTGTAATTTTCATAACATATATGTAAGCAACGTCAATGTCAGTGCTAGAAAGGCGTGTCATATTAAGAAGTCACCTAAAATGTGGAATCTGAAGCTCTTAATATTCAAAATTTATCAGCGACGTATTTCAATAGAACACTTTGCTATCAACTTTTTTACCATGTGTAAATAGGTCGATCTATTTGACAAAATCAAGTGTTTTACAAATGTAATTGTCATCGAATTCGTATAGATTCTCCAGACAATAGAAGCCTACACTCGCTACGCTCGCTTCGGTCCTCTATTGTCTGAAGATATTTCTTAGTGTACTATGTCCTTCACAAAGAGGATCTAGCATGGGTAATCAACGTTTTCTTTAACCACGAACGATGTTTTATTTACCACATAACGAAACGTATATTTTTTTATTCCACTGAGGTCAATATTGTTGTATGTTTATCAGTTTAGTAATGATGGTTTATGAGAAATGTGTATATAAGAAAATAAAAACAGGGCAGATGAATACAGTAATTAAGTTTGTCACAACATCGGTGATATACCGAAAGGAGGCTAATGCTGGAAATTAAAATTTGATGGGAAATATATGCGTTTTTTTTGTTTTGTTATTGTTTTCTTTCTTTTTTTGTAATTGTTGTTTAATTAATTTTTATTTGTTACTTTTCATACATTCAAACAAAGCAAAGAAAATTGTGTAAAAAAGGGTTGGTAGGGCTGGTGAGAGCAAACAACGTTTTTCGCCGGTTGTTTATTGAAATTGCCTTGTAATGTCCAGGGATAACATTATCGTTTTTCTTTCTTTTAATATTAAGTCAAGAGCCGAAACTCCGTTACAGTTTTACGATATGTGATGAGGAAAAGGCTTATAGGATCAGACGACGTCAGCGTATTTATGACGTCATGCAGGAGATTCTTGGAGAGGATGCGCCGCAGTCACTGTCTGAGGTACACTTTACCGTGTGGTACAAGTTTCAGGTTTTTAACAAGTTTTGTGGGAACTTCTGCATTGATTTGATGGATCAAGGTAATTACGGATAGTCTGTCTTCCAATAGATATGTTACAGATTCCCAGACTGAAAGGACTACAGATAGATTATTATAAATCTATGTATTATATTTTTCCCAAAATAATCCAGTGGGAACTGATTATTAAGTGAAAGTGACATGGAAAATCTTTACACCTAACAACAGAAACGTTTCGAGATTTTTTCCTCACTTTGCTTTATTTGATCCACACCTTCTTAACCATCAAGATTTAAATGTTCTTATTTTTGATATGATAATATGCTTTCTAGGTGCCGACGGTCGGCGTGCTTGGTTCCGGCGGCGGATTCCGCGCTATGACGTCATTTTGTGGCGTCATGAGTGCCCTTCATGAGACCCGAATCCTCGACATGGTCATGTATAATGTAGGACTGTCCGGGTCTTCCTGGTATGTTATTGTCTTACTTTGCTTGTGGGCAAAATCTAAAGTCCTAAATATGTACCTAGGGTCAGCAACGTAAACCTTATCTATGTCGCTGATAGTACATGCATAAAAGTAAGATGTTGATGCTAAACATCAAGTCAGAATAAAAATGAAATATGAGAACATAGTTTGCAGAGTATGGAAAAGGTGTTTACACTGTTTGCCTTTTTCTCTTACTGGTAATACATTTTTCACAAATTTTTGAATGGCAAAACTTCTGGAAAGAAGCGAGATATCTTAGTATGTTACATATGCAGAAAGGAAATGATACCTTATTTTGCTTCTGTAGTAATGCAGACTAGTAACAATCATGAAAATGCACATGTAACTTAACCTTTTTTTTTTTAAATCTAATATCCCAAAATATTTATTTTTTCTTCCACTTAAATGGATAAAAAGTATATGTCTATTTAGACTAGACTATTTGAGTTTATCGTCGCTTCGACAGTATTTCAGTCACATAGCGACGTCCAGCTAATTAAAGGTAGAGAAAGACCCCGAATTCACGGAGGCATCCGGGTAGAACCACCGACCTACCGCAAAATCTGAATTCCGGTCATATTCGGACAGTGACGTAGATGACCGTAATGGTTGACTAGATGTTACTCAAAATAATGACAATATTTTTTAGACAATTCATTATCAATCAGTTTTAATAATAATGAGTCTTTCTTTTTGTCAGCACAAGTAGATTTTATTTATCCTTTTTGATCCTTACAGTGACATACATTTACAGAATCGCAAATAAAGTCGCCCACCTGGTCCTGGCACCATCCATAACGTGCTCTTGAATCAATCTGTTTCTCCGCCTATTTCCCCCATTTCCTATTTCTCCTCCATTTGAATATTTCGCAGAGAATCGTTTCTTAATATTCACGAAAACCGTTTAAATGTTTTAAACATATATATATAAGTAGCCCCTTAAAGAATGTTTATAGTGACATCGTCCTAAAATATGATATTACCACTTCAGACGGAATACAAGAGAGTCCGCGATTGATTCTGCAATACTTCCTTTGTAGGTACTTGTCAACGCTCTACTCGCATCCTGATTGGCCAGAGAAGTCTCCAAAGGATCTAAGGAACGAACTGAGGGACAGTATCCAGAGAAATCCCTGGTGGTTGTCCTTATGCAGTTTATATCGCAACCTCCGGACAATACTGAAGAAAAAGAGAGAAGGCCAGCCCGTCAGTTTCACTGACTTGTTCGGGAACCTAGTTGGAGAGATGCTGCTCAATGGTGTGAGTATCCCCCTTGTTCTCCAAAATACACGATCTTTGATCTAGAAACCATCTTCTCAAGTTTTAGCACAAATATTTTTCATGGTCATTTTTGAGTTTAGATTGTGTTTGGGTCATCGACTAAAAGTAGCTTGGCCCCTCGTCGCAGTTGGTTCGAATCCTGGTCTGGTCAATTTATATTTTTCAGGTGAGAAAATCTTCTGGAGGTCTTCCTCTGGCTAGCCCATGTGTATTTTTTCCTCATCATCCTGTCTTCATACTTGTATTGGAAAAGAATTTTCATTTCGATTTTCTTGTGATATAGTCCAAACCAGGGTTGATACCCACTTACTCTCCTCTTGTTTTGATTTCAATGTTGTTACATTTTGTCTTTATGTTCAGCGTACCGAAACGAAACTAACAGATCAGCAACTGAAAATCAAGGATGGTGAAATCCCCATGCCAATGTACACTTGCCTGCACGTGAAGAAAACAGTGTCAGCCCTTAAGTTCCATGGTACGCTCTCACATTATTTTCACTTTGTTTACTAGGATTGTATGTCCCACCGACAGTCGTTCAGTCATTTGAAGACTGTTTACACGTGACTGGTAATGGATGGTTCCAAACTATAAATAATTCTGACATCAGGCCAATTACTACTGGAACCACTCTTATACCCCGAGGGCTTAGTGTGGGAAATACATATATACCAGTATTATTTTAACACGTTTTTTGTGTCGCGAATCACGACAATCCGAAATTCTAGTGGACACGCTAATCACTTGGTCACTGGACCGGTGGTCACGCTAATCACTCGGCCACTGGACCGGTCCATTTCGTTATTGCTCTTAAAACCATATTAAGCGAAAACGTACCGATGATTTCGCAACTGGGTTTGGTTTTTTCTAACCCCCCCCCCCCTCTTAAAATTTTATTTTCATACAAAACCTGTGTTTTTAGAATCATTACACGAAACCAGAGAAAAAGATACAGGTATGTTCTTTTATTATACATTCAACAGAGTGGATGGAATTCAGCCCGTACGAGATAGGCATGCCCAAATATGGAACTTTCATGAAACCAGAATTTTTCGGCAGCAAATTCTTTATGGGGCACCTGATTAAAAAACACGAGGAACCACCACTTCACTTCCTGCAAGGTAAAGTTTGTACTTTTGGGCCGATTCGCTTGCTGATTGGAAATAAAAAACAAACATTACATTCTATGTAAAACATTTTTTATTGTGTTATTGTATTTTTTAGTTTTGTTAATTAAGATTTTTATGCTGTTCAAACTATTTACTATATTAACTATTATATAAATTCTCTGAACCAATATAAAATCAGTTTACCGACTAAGTCATTTACCGAAGTGTCAGGTACTCTTTGTTTGCTTGTTTTTATTGTTGTTTTTTTGTTTTTTTTTCATTTTGTTTGTTTTATTTTTAGACATTCGGCGTAAGCTACAGCCTAAATCAAAATCAGAGATAATCGTAGTTATTTCAATACCATTGGAATATGTTACACTGGCGTTTTAATGTCACACTGACGTTTTTATGTTACACTGACGTTTTAATCATATTAACTATAAACGCTTTAATGTGTTATATTTAGTTTAACAGTCAGGTGTATTGTTGCGTCTGAAGTGAATTAGTCATACCTGTAATTGTATTGAGGACTGTTGGTACATCTAAATAGACTTAACCCGTTTGTGCTTTGTAAGACTTCACTTTTTGATTGAAGTACTTCAATGATTTTTAGCTCACCTGAGCACAAAGTGCTCAAGGTGAGCTTTTGTGATCGCCCTTCGTCCGGCGTCCGTCGTCGTGCGTCGTCCGTCGTCCGACGTCCGTCGTCAACAATTTGCTTTAAACGACATCTCCTCTGAAACCGCTGGACAAAATTTAATGAAACTTGGCAGGAATGTTCCTTGGGTGCGGCTCTACAAAAGTTGCTAAAATAAAGTTGATCCATGAAGAACTCTGGTTGCCATGGCAACAAAAAGAAAAATAATTTGAAAACTTTAAAAATCATCTCCTTCAAAACTACTGACCAGATTTCAAAATAATTTGGTACAGATGTTCCTTGGGTCAACCAAAGTTGCTAAAATTATTCCGATCCGTAAAAAAACATGGCCGCCAGGGGCGGGGCTTATTTGCCTTATATGTATATAGAGAAACCTTTAAACAACATCTCCTCTGAAACCACTGGACAGAATTTGATTAAACTTGGCAGGGATGATCCTTGGGTCAACCTTCACAAAAGTTGCTAAAATAAACTTGATCCATGTAGAACTCTGGTTGCCATGGCAACAAAAAGAGAAAAAAAATGAAAACTTTAAAAATCATCTTCTTCAAAACTACTGGCCAGATTTTAAAATAAATTGGTACAGATGTTCCTTGGGTCAACCTCTACCAAAGTTGCTAAAATTATTCCGATCCGTAAAAAAACATGGCCGCCAGGGGCGGGGCTTTTTTGCCTTATAAATATATAGGGAAAACTTTAAACAACATCTCCTCTGAAACCACTGGACAGAATTTGATTAAACTTGGCAGGGATGATCCTTGGGTCAACCTTTACAAAAGTTGCTAAAATAAACTTGATCCATAAAGAACTCTGGTTGCCATGGCAACAAAAAGAAAAAATGTATGGTATTTTTAAAAATCATCTTCTTCAAAACTACTGGCCAGATTTTAAAATAAATTGGTACAGATGTTCCTTGGGTCAACCTATTTATCTCAGGTGAGCGATTTAGGGCCACCATGGGCATCTTGTTTAAAATTAAGTTCAGTTTATTGTTAGGATAAAGTTCTATGAAGTAGCTCAGACGTCCACCCTTGATAAGGTATAAAGATAAAAATCAATTCAAAAACACAGACATAAAACAAGGTATAAAAACAAGGTATAAACTGACGAAAAAAAAGACACTCAAACAAGCAATGGACTATCAGCAACGAAAGATGATGACAATGTGGACCTTCTATTTATTCTTTAAATTGTGGCCTCACCGAGTATTTCTGATAATTATTATTATCGTTCTTTGAACACTTGTAACTCTTTCATGTTATATGTTACTTTTTTTTTGTGTATGTTTGTAAACTTGTAATGTATTTGTCCATTTGTATATGTTGTAAAATCTTCTATACAGGAGGAAAATAAAGAAATAAATATCTGTAGAAAGTACCAAGGTCGTGTTCCATGTTGGTACATCACTAAACTGTTTGTCCGCGTTTCAGAGCGCAGTCGCTGATAATTGAAAGTTAACACGTATATACATAGTAAATATATTCTAATATTATGTACACTACTTACACAACTCACCTGTTAAAAGTGACCATTGATCCCTTTTTCTGCCATCTGTCCATCGTGTGTTTGTGTTTATGGCAGAGAATGACCGGTGCGAACGCAGAGAGCCTGTCGACATAGCGATTTCCGCAGAGAGCCCGCCGATATGGTTATACACCGTGATCTAGCGTTCAGATGGAAAAAGCCTAAACATTTCCTTGTAAACAAAATGGAAAACAAATTCTCTCCACCCCATACCTTTAATTACCAATAAGAAATGCATTGGCCGCATGATACACTCGAGCTCGGCTTTTTTAAAACTCTTTCCTTCCTATTACTATGCTCTTCCTCAGTCTGTGTACAAAAGTCCACCCATAGAAAGGTTAAAATGAGCTATAAATTGGAACAGCTGAAAAGTTTCCCCTTAATGAAATGTACTAGATTATCTACACTAGTATTCAATTTCACATGGATTCACCAAGAAGTTTCATTCTTTAGTCCTCAGTTAGCACAAAATAAAGATGCGCTCGTATACATAACTAGGCCCGACCGAGATCCAATACTTTCCGTGAAATTGGGCCTCGTGTTTATCCGAGGAATTCATACTCACCTATCTGTCCTCGGATTATCGTACTTTGAACCAGATTTTCCACTGAAAACATCTGCTTATCAGTTTGGCAGAGACTGCGGGAGACCGTCAATTGTTTTTGTCCGCGGTTGTAACTTCGTCTTGTTGTTATCAAAGAAGTTGGTATAAGTAGTTGTTCAGCATGATGCAGGCACATGACTCTTAGTTTGAAGGTCAAGGACACAGAGGTTGAAGGTCAGAAATGGGTAAAATAGGCCTTGCCCAGGTTCATAGCTCACTGGCAAAGGTGACACTTAAAGGTTGAAGGTAAAAAACAGGTAAAATATTTCATTTCATCTCCTGCATTGTACTTGATGATATTTATTACTTCTGAAATACTTTTTATCAGGTATATGGGGAAGCGCGTTTTGCATCCAACTAAGGCGCCTGATGTTCGACAAGAAGGTTTACCGATACGAGATGATAGACAAAGTTAGAACAGATTTAGGTAGGTGAAATCATCTTAACATTTTATTTGTAAAACTTGTAAAAATAATTTTCATTTTGTCAAGATATACACTATTTTTGCTTGCTATTACACTGCTTGCTAAGACGGAAATGCAATTGTTGTCTTTTCAAGAGCGGGAGCTGGTTGAAGAGATGTCGACACAAGACGAAAGTGAGTCTAGTGACACAAGTGAAGACGAGGACTATGAAAAGGCTTTGAAATCACGTAGACGAAAACAATCCAAAAACTATAAACAAAGATTTAACGAAAAGAGCGGCCATCGTGTCAGTGTCAATTCCAATTCCGGAAATAAATATAAAAATTGTGGATCAATCTGGACGTCCTTGTTACATTACTTGTTGGAAAGCCACCCAATGTTGCAGACCATACGCGGTAGAGCGGCAACTGTGCATAATTATATGAGAGGTCTGTCATTTTACAGGGCATGTCCATTTTCACCACCTGCCAATAACAATGCTCCGAAATCGTTAGAAGGTAAGTCAACATATTATGGAATATTTCATATCTATCATCTCATCATCATCATCATCATCACTTTTTGTAATCACTTTTATCACCATTACGTCATCATCGCCATCATCATCGACGTCATCATGTCGTCTTTTTCCCCAACAGTGTAAGTTAGTTAAGCTTACTTTGTCTTATTATTGTTTCAGTGTCAACATACTTCAGCAAGAATTTATTACGTAGATCTACAGAGACGTCTATGTCAGCCTCGACAGGATGTGAAGGTTAGAATGTGTAATCCACTTAGCGCTGTCCATATATATACCTACACCACCTACTCCCACGGGGCGCATTTTGTCAGTTAATGGAACACAATTCTTATAACACTGAGTTAAGAAATACTTTCAATAATTCGTACATTCTTAAATCTGTTTCACACACACACACACACACACACACACACACATATTAATATATATATATATATATATATATATATATATATAAGCAACACCTTAAGGAAAATCCTTGCACCTAGATTAATTACATGAGTCTGAGTATGAACCGTGATCTGTAGAATCTCGTCATAACGCCCCCAATATGGATGATGCTATAGGTACTTTACTGTACAGGTGCTGACCAGTTTGACGGTATCTTTGAGATGTACCCGACGTCGATCAAGAAGCTTTACGTGGTTGATGGCGGCCTTTCCTTCAACTCGCCCTATCCTCTCCTGCTGCGGCCACAACGTGCGGTCGACATCATCCTCTCATTTGACTTCACCGCTAGACCCACGGACTGGTCGCCTCCTTTCAAGGTATTTTTCAGACGGAAAAGCAGCATTGAAATTGAAGCATTTAAGCTATTAAAGGGTTACAACCCACGGTCGAAACTTATCATACATATAAGGGTAACTTGTATTAAACATGATTGCCAAGCACCAGTCTATCCAAGGATAGTTTGGTCTTTTTCCAGTAATTTAGCAAAATAGTTAAGTTACATTTAAAATTCGTCACATTTAATCAATTTGAGCAGTCATGACGTTTTATACAGCCACCTTCCTTATGTCTTGTATGGCTTTTTGTGATACATGTGATCTGCAATGTTTTAATAACCTAATTATGGCCAGGAACTTGTGCTGGCAATGGAATGGGCCAGACTGAACCGGATCCCGTTCCCGGATATTGACCCGACGGTCCTGGACCGCGAGGGACTGAAGGAATGTTATGTGTTCTCCAATCCTAACGACCCAAGTTGTCCCGTGGTCCTACACTTTGTACTGGTTAACATCACATTCAGGGATGAGAAGAAACCAGGTGAGTTACACAATTGACGACTTTGTTAAGGATTCACATTGGCTCATAGATCGTTTTGACTAACTTTGATTAATAATTTGATAATGTCTCTAGCAACCTCTCTTTAGCTATGTTTCTGACATGATTATTTGACTTTACTGTCGCTTCGGCAGTATTTCAGTCATATAGCGATGTCCAGCTAATTACAGGTGGAGGAAGACCCCGAATGCACGGACGCATCCGGGTAGCTCTGTTTCTCCAAAGAAAAAGTCGAAGTATTGTCATCAATCCGGTGTTGTCGTCGTCAGCGTTGTAAAAACTTTAATCTTAGCCATAACTTCTAACCTACTAAACCATCTGTCATCAAACTAAATATACTTGTTCATTATCACAAGGGCTACATGCTCATCAAGGGCCATAACTATTGGGTCCATTTGACATGATTTATCTGTCCCTTTAAAAAACAACAACGACCTGACAGAGGAGTGTTGGCATCCGCATGCGGTGCTCTTTTTTGATACTGGATTAAAGTTTAAACCACTTATAATTCAACCAGCTCACTTACGAGACCACTTCAATATGATGATTTAGGGTCTCATTCATTGATATGATTTAGAATCTGACTTGGGCTTTAATTTCAATGATTTTGTGTGTGTTGCAGAATATTTCATTTTGAACGTTATAGCCACGGTATTGCCTGAGTGATCCAACATATATTAAGACTTAGTATTGTCATTGGTGCTTTTTTTTCGAAGTTAGTTTTTATATGCCAACTCTCATTTAAATGCACCAATCATCAATGTTCTCTTGTTTCAGTATGTGTTAATACTACCTGTTCCAACACACATGGTGTCATTTTGATGTGCCTGAACTAGTGATTATTGTCTATATGATATTTGTTTTGTGATGGTTACCTCACAGTTATCTTGCTTGGTTTCAACTATAGAAAAAATTGGATCAGTTGATCGGTTTTCTGTATTCATGAACTATTTCATTTTTTTTTCAAATTATGTAGGGTCGGAGAAAACAATAGGGACGGTCGAGTTAATTGAAGTGATAAATTGTAATGCCCTAAAAATCCATAATATGGTCTTCCCTTTCATTATTATACGGTCCTTTCGGAACTACCATTAAATTTAAGTATGTGTTTGTGTGTTTGGGGAGGACTATTATCATACTATTTTATCCTTTGTTTTTTGTTTCAGGGATAAGAAGAAGAGCAGAAGAAAGAGACTATGCTGATTTTGACATCTTCAATGAGGGCAACAACACTTACTCGACGTTCAACTTTCAGTACACCAACAAGGCCTTTGACCGCTTGGCTGACCTGATGGAGTTCAACACTGTTCTCCATAAGGACCTCATTATTGACACTATCAGGTCCTGTGTCCAGAAACTCAGACGTTACAAAGCGTGCTACCGCAGGTGTAGCTTGCAGCAGGAACTTAAACTTGCGCCTCCAAGGACACCTAAGAAGAGATTCTAAAGCCAAGATTAAATAAATATCGTTCTTTTTTAATATATATATATATATATATATATATATATATATATATATATTCTCTAAATGTGTATTCATGCATTTTCCATGCAGAAATCATAGAACTCATACACATTTATGTGTAGGTCATAATTAATAAAAGAAATGTTTTGTTAAAACATGTGAAAGTTTATATTCATAGAACGCATACACATTTATATATAGGTCATAACTAATAAAAGAAATATTTTGTTAAAACACGTGAACGTTTATATTTATGACCAGGGACCCTATATACACACATGAATATAGAGTCCCTGGTATGACGATGTCATATAGATTGTTTAATGCATATCCTTTTCAATGTTGAAAATAGAATGAATTTATCACGATAAGCCTCTAAGGTAATGAATGCATTTGTATATTTGGTGCAGTAACATTTGATGCATTTATTCTCTGCCACAGAACCTCATTTCGATTTCAGTTGTGTAAACTTCTTATTGTCTGGATCGACAATATTTTTTTTATCGATATGTAGGATATTGAGGTGTACCTTTATTTTATTGACATCGAATTAATTTTAAGGTGATTTGACAGGTTAGTTGTACCGCCAGTATATGCAACATTTAAGATGCATTTTTACAAATGGCCCTTTATCATCATGGACAGAAATACCGAAGTATTTCCACACATTCGATGTGTACTTCGCGGGTGAATTCTTAATAAGTTGTTTTGTCTGCCATGTATACAAATTACAGACGAATCATTCAGGAAAATTAACATCAGTTTCGAATTTCAAATAGTATGGATTACTTACACTATCGATCGATTCTTCAGCTTGATAAACATTAAGCCTATTACATAGAATATTTAACAATTCATTACCGGAATAATTTTGGAAATTTTGGTAAATTGATATCGATGATTTACATCCGAATCTTCCCGGACTTACAGCGTTGCTAAGCACTACATATGTAGGACGTATTTTAGAAATTTTGAAAAACATGGTGGATACTTACGATAATGCTTGATTCTTTAGCTTTATTAACTTCTATAAATTATTTTTTGGTAACGCTAGACGTTATCATAGTATGCCGAAATCGTGCCGATGATTTAAATTAGAATCTTTTCTGACGCACATTATTGCAAGCTCCACATGTTTGTCATAATTTTACTTTCGGTTTTGTAAAAACAACTTTGTGTTTGAAAATCGTCGTTTATATTCACCTTTTGTTCATTTCTTTTCATTTAAGTTTTATAAAAAATATTTAAGGAATGTGTTTAAGAAAAGATCTCGATCCAGCGATCTTTGCCCAGACGAATATTTGTACCCGATTTTCAGATAGAATTCGTGGATATCCGAGTACTCGGATACGCGTAGCAGCCCTACAAAATACATTTTCTTAAGAAATTGAATGAATCAACCACATAAATGGCATGCGGTTATTTCAAACGTTGACCCTTTTGGCATCATATATTCAATACTTTTACAACCCCAGAGTCAGCACATATTGCAGCCTCAGAGAGGAGACGGGCCCTAAGTAAACTCTAATTTGACAATGACTGTCAGATTTTCTCGACTATCTATTGTGTCACCTATCTGTCCGTCACCTTTTTTTTCGTCACGCTTCAGCAAGTGACAAACGTGTTCTAAAGAACAGTCTTGTTTATATAATAAATAAATATATATATCAACAACAAAAAACGCATTTTTAGCTCACATGAGCACAACGTGCTCAAGGTGAGCTTTTCTGATCGCCTTTTGTCCGGCGTCCGTCGTCCGTGCGTCCGTGCGTCCGGCGTCAACAATTGCTTCAAACAACATCTCCTCCTAAACGGCTTGGCCAATTTCAAAAATATTTTGCAGGAATGTTCCTTGGATGAAGCTCTACTAAAGTTGTATAAATGGTTCTGGTCCATCGCATAATTAGGTCACAGGAGCTAAAAATAGATTTTAAAAATGAAAATTTAAAAAATCTTCTTCTCTGAAACCACAAGGCCTAGCCTTTTGATTTTTGGTATGTAGCATCATCTTATGGGCCACTACCAAGATTGTACAAATCATAGCCCTATGGTGATAAATGACCCCACACCAGGGGTCACTTGTTTTACATAGAGTTATATAGAAAAATCTTAAAAAATCTTCTTCCATGAATGCATAAGGCCTAGAGCTTAGATATTTGGTATGTAGCATCATCTTATGGGCCACTACCAAGATTGTACAAATCATAGCCCTATGGTGATAAATGACCCCGCACCAGGGGTCACTTGTTTTACATAGAGTTATATAGGAAAATCTTAAAAAATCTTCTTCCATGAATGCATAAGGCCTAGAGCTTAGATATTTGGTATGAAGCATCATCTTATGGGCCACTACCAAGATTGTACAAATCATAGCCATGGTGATAAATGACCCCCACCAGGGGTCACTTGTTTTACATAGAGTTAAATAGGAAAATCTTAAAAAATCTTCTCCTATGAATCCATAAGGCCTAGAGCTTAGATATTTGGTATGTAGCATCATCTTATGGGCCACTACCAAGATTGTACAAATCATAGCCCAATGGTGATAAATGACCCCACACCAGGGGTCACTTGTTTTACATAGAGTTAAATAGGAAAATCTTAAAAAATCTTCTTCTATGAATCAATAAGGCCTAGAGCTAAGATTTTTGGTATGTAGTAGCATCTAATGGTTCATTACAAAGATTTTCAAAGTCTTGGCCCTACGGTGATAAATGACCCTGCGCCCAAGTCTTCTCTGAAACCATATGGCCCATTGCTTAGATATTTGGTGTGTAGTATTGTCAGGGGTAAAATGTTTTAGATTAAGTTATATCAGAATCCTTGTCTGTTTAAAAACCTTGACATCAGTTGAAGCAATGGTACTCAGGTGAGCGATTCAGGGCCATCATGGCCCTCTTGTTGTTTTATCCGTCGAATTAGACAGCAGTTTAAGCACTCCATTGGCACATACCTTTTAATTGTATACTCAATGACTTTTAAAACGCGTCATCTATGAAAACTTTGCTATTCAATATCGTGTTTTTAAACGATTATAGATTATTAAGAGCTTGATGAGCCACACATTAGCCACATGTCGGCAACAGATTGGTGCATGTTTATAACCTACTTTTATTTTATCACTGAAAGATACAAGTTTTAACAAAGTGACGTAAATTATCGTGTATGTTTGCGCCGTGTAAGTTCATCATTGCGCATTCTAGGATTTACCATTTTTAATACGAGTTAAAAATTAAAAGAATGACATGTTCAGGAGAAAGCGAGGAGAGCTTGCGAATCCTTTCGTAGTAATGTAACTATTTTGCTCCCTTTAATACTTTTTGAAAACAAGAAAATAACAGTAGGAGTTCCACAGAAATGAATATTTGATTACATGTATAAACACGACTGTAATGTCGGCAACAAATGCATGTGCTATACAAACAAAGCAAAGTGTCACTAAATAAGTCCTTGTGACTTTTGTTATCTGTAGTATGAAGATTGCTGACTGATTAAGAACAAGAAAGTCAGTAGAACTGACAGATGCTCCCCGAAGAACGTCATTGTTACAAATAAGGCCTTGGTCAATGAGTGGGAGGATATGTTGAAATCCCCATTCCTAAATCATATCTATTCTCCTCATCAGATGAGATGTTTTACCAACTCTAATTTGGAGACTTAGTAACAGTTTACTATTTAATATGATAATACGTGTTACTCATCAGATCTTTCATTGATTTTTTTTAAGTTTTTATACTACTAAAAATTAAGTCATACATTTCAATGTGTGCTCATATCAAAGAGGTTAACCAACACTCTTGACATATGACTGGATATTTGAAATAGTGTATAATGGCCTAAACAACAATTAGCTGACATGATTATGATTGACATTACTAGCATATTGAATTTTGTGGGGTTTTGTTTAAATGATATCTCCTGTTAAATTAGGCAAATGACATGAATATTAGTCAACAACATGGTAGTAGGGGCCATAACTCTCTTAAAAATTGAGGAACCAGGTCACGCCGACGATATGCGAATCTACTCTTGGTGATAAAGCTTCCCATAAAGTTTTGTTGAATTCAAGCCATTAGTTCCTGAAAAATAGCCCGGACAAGAATCATGCAATATGTACTATAGGCCGAAAAGTCAATGGGCCATAACTCTGTGAAAAATTGAGGAACCAGGTCACGCCGACGATATGCGTATCTACCCTTGGTGATAAAGCTTCCCATAAAGTTTTGTTGAATTCAAGCCATTAGTTCCTGAAAAATAGCCCGGACAAGAATCATGCAATATGTACTATAGGCCGAAAAGTCAAGGGGCCTTAACTCTTTGAAAAATTTAGGAATCGGGTCATGCTGACGATATGCGCATCTCCTCTTGGTAATAAAGCTTCCCATAAAGTTTCGTTGAATTCAAGGCAGTTGTTCCTGAGAAATAGCCCGGACAAGAATCATGCAATATGTACTATAGGCCGAAAAGTCAATGGGCCATAACTCCGTGAAAAATTTAGGAATCGGGTCATGCTGACGATATGCACATCTCCTCTTGGTGATAAAGCTTCCCATAAAGTTTCGTTGAATTCAAGCCATTAGTTCCTGAGAAATAGTCCGCACAAGGAAAATGTGACGGACGAACGGACGGACGAACGCACGGACGAAGCGGCGACTATATGCGTCACCTTCGGTGAGCATAAAAACAAAGTTTTCCGAGTGTTTGAAATATTTTAAATCAAATACATGTGATTGACACGTCTTTGAAAGACAGAAACCCTAATGATTAATGAAATATTGTCATGCATGCATGCGTTGATTTTAACACATGTAACGATGTTTGTTGTGTACATCAATGTTTTATCAAACGGTATCACATACTTGCTACATGCAATATCAATAAACCATTATTGTGCGTTCATAATTTCCCCCAAACTCAACAGTGTAAACGTCTTTCAGCTATTTTGGGCCCTAGCAACATTTCTAAAACATGCGGCATATACTCTCGTCTTGACTCGACTCCCTGCGATTTGAAATGTGATTGTCACGTGTGACAAAATTAGCTAAAATTGCCCCGGTCTGCTGAAAAGTATGGTAGCCGGAGTAAGGAATAAAGGTGGTACTGTACAAAATAGTTAAAATCGTTCCAGTCTGCTGAACGAAATGGCCGCCAGAGCTGAAAATATAAGCACTCTACCACTGGGTAGGTATTTATGAAACTCTATAGATAATGATTAATCGGTATTAAGGCCAGCTGTCGATATCAACACATAAGAGATCAAAAAGGTTTTTGTCTGTTAAATAGGTTTTTGGTAAGTTAAACTACCGTGTCTGTAATTAGTCGATACAACTAAAAACTTGTGCTGAATTAATTTCTCCTTGAGTGCTCGAATAAAAATTTAGACCATTTTTTAAACTTTTTTTGTGTCCTTATAAACACTACATAACATGTCCGTATCTATTTAATATGGTAATTAAATATAAAAATAGGAGCATAAACTAGTGTACAGTCTATATATCATCTCCCGAAATAAACTTCAATTAAATAATATCAGTTGTT
>CM037787.1:53397012-53447012 GCA_021229015.1 Solen grandis | reverse complement strand
TCACATGTATATAAATGTAGATGTTTACCTTTGAAAATTTCATAATTCTGGCTGCACTATCAAGCCTTGTTATTTGGTAATGTGTGAAGAAACAATCCATACAGTAGTCTTTTTCAACATATAACCTTGACCTTTCTTCATCGGAAAGGTCACCATAAAGGTCAAGGTTACGCTGAATGGCTGTCATCTGGCAGTCTTTGAAAAAACTCCGTACACATATCATGTTGATTGAAAAAGGCCTGTGGGATGTCAAGCTTGGGGAATAAGCATCCGGTAGGTTCTTCTTCTCCTGTAGATTTATACAACAGATAGGCACTATAGCAGGGGCAAAAAGGGATTCATCTTCATTAAATGAAATGAAATATATTAGTATACTGACACCAGAACAGTCAATGAAAAACAACAACATCAATATACTGCTTTAGAAAGGAAATTGCAACCAGTATGTTCATTTTGGAATAAAAAGACAAGAATTTAAGCAAGAGGGCCAGTCATTACTTATCTGAGTACCACCAAATTAAGACACTAAAATTTACCTGGTGACCTAGCTCCAGCAAGAATCATACTCAAATTTTGAACGTCTGATCTTGATTTTTCAATAAACAGTATTGGTTTTAATCAGTGTAGACCAGACCCACCCTTGCAAGCCTCATTTCAAAAGGGAGTACCCTTGTTTCAGCAAGTTTCTTTATGAGCTTTGTGTTAATGGTTTGGATCAAATTACTTTGAATTTTGAACAACAGTTTCAGGGAAGAAAAATTGTTAAATTTTCTATATTTTAAAAAATTCTTTTGGTTGCCATGGCAACTAAAGTTATACATGGGACAAGTTTTTAGGAAAGGTTTTCGAAAGACCACCCAAGGATATCCATGCATTTTCTGCTCCATGGTTTCAGATGTATTGTCTTTTAAAGCAAACTGTTGATATCACTACAAGGTGCAGCTAGTACAGCTCACACTAAGACATTTATGGATTGATACTAAGACATTTATGGATTGATACTAAGACATTTATGGATTGATACTAAGACATTTATGGATTGATACTAAGACATTTATGGATTGATACTGACTAAATTAGCTGTGTGGAAGATGTCTAAGTCCCTACAATAGGGGCAGAAACCATATTCTCTCTATACTTACCAAAGTATATTGCTGTCCAATTTGCCAGAGAGTCTCCCAGCACTTCTCTCCCCTTGTACTCCAGGCACACAACATAAACTTCAGAATTGCCTCCCTTGCTCGTGCAAGGCTTAAACACATGTACCTTGAGAAATTCAATCTAACATTGTATGTTTAAAAGAGCAGCGAAAAATATTCCATCATATTCTTGAAACAGTTTTCTTTTTTCTTTATTCATTGAGTAAAAAAAGCAGACAGTTAAATTGCTTCTTACTAAATGCCTGATTTAAAAGGGAAAGGGAAGGGAGTGACAATGAAACATATTCTTAATAGCTATACATAACAACCATCTTGATTATTTTAGTTATCAAGTTTTGCTGCATACTGGTTTAAAGTCTACACAATATTGTGTCAATGTTAAAATTAATACACATGTATATCTAACTGGAAGTTCAGATAATGATAAAATTTCTTTTTTAAATCTCATCCCTGGGGAGGATTTTTTGGGGGTATCTGGGCTTATCCCCTATAACAGCTGTGTAAATGCAAAGAAAACCAAAATCTGCAACCAAGTCAGAACCACCAAAACCATTTTGTCCCCTAGTTTCTTCCCCTAGACCTCTTACCTGATGTTGCAAGGAGTACAACAGGTAATTGTCCTAGTCTTTGACAGAGTAACTGTGGTTGCACATTACCTAGATGGTATCCAAAGAACTGTAACTTTTTAGAACAGTTTACATTACCCTTCCCATGAAAATTTCATGACAACATCTATGGACATTGAACACTAGAGTATAGACCATTTCACTCTGAAATGAGATGTAAATTAATGATCACTTCCCAAACACCTAATCTACATGCTGGTGTATACTTTTACACATTGTGCAATGGGAAATAAAATACATTTGAGATTCTTCCCTGTCGTTGATTGGTAAATTTAAATCAGCGAATTATACAGGGTATTGTTGATCCTCTAGTGAAAGGGTCTAAGGGATTACAAATCAATGACTGGGTGACAGATACCTGATTAAACAAACAGTTCAGTAAGTACATGAGAGAGATGGACTGGCACTCCAGCAGTGTGAACATCTTCAGGATGAAGGTTCCCCCTGGAGACAGGATATGGAGAGCCGCGAGAGCTTCACAATGCTGGAGACGCGATACAACAGCTTCTTGTTCTGCTGGGTTCCACTGACAGTCTATACTTCCATCTGCAGTAACCTGTTGTCACATACCAAAATCTGTACAACCAATATCATAAAATTAAAGAACTAATGATGCAATACTACAGATACAGATAATTTAGCTTGAGTATTTTGAAACTCTCAGTTTGTTAAAGAAAATGTTCATTAAAACTCATCTGATCCCTTATATTACCTAAAGATTATCTACAATACCATAATCTTATCAACAGGTATGGAATTTTATGGCCACCAATTCGGCTGTTTCTAACATTAGTTCCAGAAACTGCCTAATTTACATAAATATAAATAAAAGTCATCAAAAAATAGAAAGAAGTGCATGCACCACTTCATCTGAGAGTAAAGTGCTCAACTTGAAATATTTATCCAATGAAAAACAAATGTTATGCAACTAGAGAACACATTAATTCATTTTCTCCAAAGAACTTGTGGGTTTAGGAGGTGGTATTGTATTACCATGAATGGGTTATATACATGAGGACACTCCCTAGAGACAGCTGTTTGGTTAAAAATGCCTATGATTATCCATCCCCTATTATGTGGCAGAGCTCATAGATTCCAGAAATCTTTGTGTAAAAATTCGGGAAATCTTTGTGAAGGAGTAGAAAAATTAATTTCCTACACTCAATTAATATATTTATGATTCTATTGACATAAATTGGAATAATCATTTGACCTGTCAGGTCAACAGAGGCAATATTTTGCATTTCAGCGAAAAGAAACCTTGAATTTTCATATTTTCACCTTATTTTTATTATTTTTGTATTGATTTTGGGTAGTATTACAACTTTAATGATTTTTTTAATGTACTTTTTTGTGTGTTGATTTTGAAGTTTTATCCACAAATGTTTAGAATATGAATAGATCTACAAAAAGATACACCTATGAAAAAACAAAAAAAAAAAAACTTTCAAACAATATGGTGAATTAAAAAGAAGTCTAGGGCTAAGTCTTTGCAGGTCAACTAAAAATGATCTGAAAAATGTAGAAATCAAATCATACCAAATCCACTTTGCAGTGCTTCACTAATTTTCTAAGGCCCACTAAATTGCCCATGGTCATCAAGTTTCCAGTTCCATCCTCACCAAAATACCAATTGTCCTGAGTGTACCGAATGAATCTGTCATCATCAATCATCTGTCCGATGTTGTTACCCTCGTAGTATGGATTCAGTGTAGTTGCCACCCAGTTCCATTCACTTTTGAAACCTGTTGAATTATAACTGGCATTAACTGTTTTAAATTAGTTGGTATATTTTTATCATTTATTCTCTTTTTCATTCCAGTATTGAGTTTATCGTCCCAATGACGGTATTTCAGTTATTTGGAGACTATGTCTACTTGAGAAATATGAAGTGCTATACCACACCCAGTCACATTATCCTGACATCGGGTCAGCAAGTCCTGGAACTTCCCTTATATGCTAAGTGCCATTCTTTTTAATCTTATTACAATTTTTAAATTTTTCCAGTTTTTCCTATTAAATAAGTCTATGTAAAATCAAGTGACCCCTGGGGTGGGGCCAATTTTGACCCAAGGGCCATGATTTTAACAAACTTGGTAGATGCTGTTAAGGCCATGTTACACATAAAATATCTAAACTCCAAACTCCAGGCCTTTTAGTTTCTGACAAGATCTTTTAAGGTTTTCCTATATAAGTCTATGTGAAATAAAGTGACCCTGGGGCATCGCCAATATTGACACCAGGGCCATGATGTGAACAAACTTGGTAAATGTCCATAAGGCCATGTTACACACCAATATCTCAACTCCAAGCCTTGTGGTTTCTGACAAGAAGATTTTTCTAGATTTTCCTATATAAGCCTATGTTATATCAAGTGACCCCTGGGGTGGGGCAAATTTTGACCCCAGGGTCATGATTTGAACAAAATTGGTAGAAGTCCATAAGATAATGCCACACACAATATCTAAGCTCTAGGCTTTGCCGTTTTGGAGAAGAAGATTTTTGAAGATTTTGCTTTAAAAATCTATTTTTAGATCCTGTGGCCTAGATACACAATGGAGCTGAACCATTTGAACAACTTAAAAAGAGCTTCATGCAAGGAACATCATAGGTAAATTTTATCAAATTTGGCACAGTAGTTTCAGAGGAGATGTCGTTTAAAGAAAATTGTTGACGCTGGATGCACACACGGACGCTGGACAATATGCAGGTCAAGGTCACAAGGTCAGCGTCCATCCACTAAAGCAACTGTCAAAATAAATAATGAAGCAATAAACGGCATAGAATTATAGAAGACGGAAAAAAATAATAACAGATAACGGTCAACTTGAGCAGATGTCAGACACTCGCCAAGACATCATCAATTTAAAGGATGGAATTATTCCAAAAACCTGACAACAAATAGAAAACTATACCTTGTGTCTGTAGGAACTGGTTTAAACTGGTGACAAATGCCCCAGGCGCCTCACATAAGTGAACAGACGTGTACGGTAAAGCCACATCAATAGCCAAGTATGTTGATGCTATTTCATAGAACTTACACCAGGCTTGTGTGCAAAGTTCTGGTCTCATACTGCGACGGATCTCTGAGGAGATATTGCCTGCCAGGTTGACAAGGCGCGTATGTTCATGCCAGCTGATCATGTCTTTATCATTCAGGTTGTTCTTTAATTCATTCAGTTCATTTTTAAATTTTATATATTTTTCAACTTCCCACTGTGAATTTAAAGATGTCGAGTTTGTTTGCAATCTAAAGGAGTCTGTACTGTCATTCTCTGTGTGCTTGGAGTAAGTGAATTTTTTCTCAAACTGCATATCAATACTTTTTTTCACGTTTAAAGGTAAATGAAAAACACCTTTGTCAGAATTACGTCTCTTACGTTTTGAAGATGCCATTTTGTTTATTTTTTAATTAGATAATATCCTGTAAATATGGAAATCCTGACAGCACAGTCCAGATCTATTTTAATTCGAATTTAAATAATGTGATATAAATATAACAAGGAAACTTGAAAATAATTAACATTCACGTGCATTCATCCGAAATTCCAGTTCGAGCCGGCAACTACTCAACTTGGTTTTGGTTATATTTTAGTCAACAGATCTGCACTAAACATATAAAGATACTTTGTTTGACAACACATCAAATGATGTAATCCATATTTTTTCTTCGAATTCGTAATGTAATTTATAAAATTTTAATGATACAATAGATAGTTTTGATATTTTGATAGGTTTCCATCTTTAAGCTTTGCAACTCTTCAAAATTAAGACGTTTCGACCAACTTCCGGTAAATTCAGCTTGCTTGCAATTTTTTATCTTAACGGCTCTTACTTCCGATTTATTACTTCTGTTTTGTAAGTATATATGTTTATTTTTATATATTTATATGCAAACTGATATTGCCTACATTGTGATATAGCTGTCATTGTTTCCAATCAGCTATTATGCTACGTTATCCCTTATCATATGGTAGTAGGTCAAACCATCATAGGAAACAATCTTATCAGAATATGAATGATTAGAGTGCATATCCTAAAGGTTAATATTTGGACCATTTGAGAAGGTAGTGGACCAGCAGAGCACGTGTACATTTCTTTGTAAATTATATGACAGAAGGTGGTTGTGTGATCGCAATAAGTGAGTTTTGCATATAGTTTAGCATATAGATTAGTAATGATACACTTTCATATTCACTGTACAGAACATTGCAACATACATTACAAACAATTATATTTACAAGGTCAATGTACCAATATTTTCATATTAAATGCAAAGAACTAATACATGAACTGTGTTAATTTATCCAATTAAATGCATGTTAAAGCCACAAAATATTCACAGATCATTCTAACCATCTTGCTCATGAAAGGACATGTATAGGCATACTTCAGAAATATAACTAGACACTATCATGCCCCTTCTCGGTCAAGGTTTTTGCACCAACTCACTTTTTAACTTTAACTAAACCCTTTGCTGCATTACTTTGAACCTTAAATTGCTTGTTATGACCATCACTTTCACTTGTAGACAAGAATATCTATCTCTCATGGATTAATCATTTTGATTATTAACTATATGCCGCCTTTTCGTTTTTGAAAAATCAGGTGTTTGTTTTGACTTTCAAAGCTGAAGTTTTGTTTTAATGGCAGGAACTAAATTAGTCAGTGACTAAGAAGTCTAGCATGCTGTCTTATGGTGTGTGCTTGGGTTTCCCTCAGCTGTCAGTGTAAAATTGCATGCAAAAATAAAAATCAAAAATCACTTTTGTCAGTAATTTTTATTTTTAATATTTATTGCTTTGTTATAATCTGTTTTGTGTTTAATTTTCTATATTTTCACTTTTAGAATTTATTATAATCATGATTTCATTTTGTGATTCCCTTATCATCATTCTCGTAATATTTTGGAAATGTTGCATTTAGCAGATAGCCAACACTGAGGGCTTTCGATCTCCATTTTTTAGTGCCATTATTGGGCACTGTTCCCCCAGCCAAAAAGTATGTTTTTTCCCCTATTTTAAAAAAAAATTCCCCTTGGAATGTAAAATGCAAAAACTCATATAAATAGCAAGAATGGTCAAGTGGTAGATTGTTGTACAAAACAGCAGTACTGTAAATTGTTGATTTCATTTTCATTTTTAACCAATAAACAGGAACTATTTTTTTACATTTTAATTAGAATAATTATTGTTTGTATGTTCAGAAAAATTGCCTATAATTCCCCATACAGGGGAAAACGACTTGAAAATTCTGCCTCCTGAAGGTACAGGTTCTGTTCCCCCAAAACAGAAAGAGAGCCCTGGCCAAGATTATCTGTAAATTTGTGAATACATCATATGCGGGTTTCCCAATGTTAAAATGTATTGTGTGAAGGAACAAACAACCAATAAGAAACACAGGCAATTGGTGTTGACACTGGGGCAATTTGCCCCATGGAACTTCGAGCCCCTTTGATCAGCAATTGACTGCACAAGCCTGTTCTGGTGCACTGCTTCGATTTTTAACAAAATAAATAACAGGAAACTTTATTAGTCCATCGCCGGCATCACCAAAGGGGCCTATAGGTTTGCACTCTGTCTGTCCGTCCGTCAGTCAGTCAACCACATGTTTTCCTAACTTTTTTTTCAAAACACTTGCAGATATTGATCTAATATTTTGTATTTGAGTCTACCACAATGTGTTACAGATCAAGTTCAAGTTTTGTTCCGGGCCTTGGACTTAGAAAATAGCAGTTTTCCTGACTTTTTGATATTTATTGTTGCTTTGACTTTCATCAAAAGTATTGATCAAATAATTTACTTGTTTGCAGCATGAAGAGGGGCAGGAGTTCTTAGTTTTCTATTTGCCAGTAGGGGACTTAGTATTGCCTAAGCAATACTTTCAGATTGCTTGTTATTATCAGAACAATTATTTATTGGCCTTCACAGTTCAGTTTGTTATTAAGCAGATGCAACAGTCAACACATAACTGTTTGAAAAAAAATTGCATGAAACTACTGATGCAATCTGTTCATCTTATTATGACACAACACTTGCAAGCATGCCCCAACAATTTTAAAACTTGCCAATAAGTTCACTCGATGGTACTTCAACTTGGTTATTAAACTGGGGCCAAGACTTGAACAAAATAATAATGACTTGGGTAAGCCTTCCTTTTTAAAAGGAAATTTTATGTGTGACTTATAATGGTATCTTAAAAATTATTAATGCCTTCAAATATATTGTAAGATTTATGCATTTGAATAGACTGTAAGGTTTCAGAAGTTGTCTACATTGATCACATTGTAAGTGGAAGTAACTGCTAGGTGGGGGTTTGATCAAAATGGAACTAACTGCTAGGTGGGGGTTTGATCAAAATGGAACTAACTGCTAGGTGGGGGTTTGATCAAAATGGAAGTAACTGCTAGGTGGGGGTTTGATCAAAATGGAAGTAACTGCTAGGTGGGGGTTTGATCAAAATGGAAGTAACTGCTAGGTGGGGGTTTGATCATTTTGTCATTGTTGAGTAGGGATAAAATGGTGCTGTACTCTACGACTGCTTTGTCTTCCAGTATGCTACCCGGTACATTATTTTGTAATTTTAGTTTGTACAGAGTATAAATCGGCAATATATCTGAATGGTCTAGAGGCCACTATATAGTCATTGAAATGTGTCAGTTTGTCTTGACCATTGTTGTTTCTAGTTACAAATAAATACCCAGATTTTAACTAATGCTTCCTCATTCTACAGGTTGAGGATTTTGAATTATTTTAACTTCAATGGGAAGGGGGCATCAAGAGATACTTCAATTTGCAGGTCATCCAGCCATCACTTACCACTTACCAAAACACCTAGAGAAGTAATCAGTACTGTACCATACCAAATACCATGTACCTAGTATTGTACCAAACAGTCATGATACTATTACTTAGTAGTGAAAATTGTCGTTCTTACATCCTATAGCAAGTGGCTCCCAATAATACATTTAATAGAGGAGAAAATTTTTGTTAAAGTCATAAAATATTTATATACCATGTTTTCTTTCCTCATGAATGCTTACATTAAACAGTTTGTAAACTACAGTTAGCTCTTATTTATATGGAAACCACAGTATTAACTTTCAGTAGGCTTGTACAAGACCAACTAGCTATAGTGGCATACTACAGTTATTGTCACATATGTTGTATATATAATTAAATTGTATTCTAATGTGTTCTAAGAATTTTATTTTTGGATAGCAACGGTCTTATTTCAATATTTGACTATATTTAATAAAAAATGGCCAATTTTTGACTTAAAAATGTTGGTAATAGGTTTGCATGCAATAGAAATTTGGTTGAAGTTTTGTATACAAGCTGCAGACAATAAAGGTAGATTATTTTTATGCTCACCGAAGGTGACGCATATAGTCGCCGCTTCGTCCGTCCTTCCGTCTGTCCGTCCGTCCGTCACACTTTCCTTGTCCGGACTATTTCTCAGAAACTAACGGCTTGAATTCAACGAAACTTTATGGGAAGCTTTATTACCAAGAGGAGATGCGCATATCGTCAGCATGACCCGATTCCTAAATTTTTCACAGAGTTAAGGCCCCTTGACTTTTTGGCCTATAGTACATATTGCATGATTCTTGTCCGGGCTATTTCTCAGGAACTAATGGCTTGAATTCAACAAAACTTTATGGGAATATTACCAAGAGGAGATGCGCATATCGTCAGCATGACCCGATTCCTAAATTTTTCACAGAGTTAAGGCCCCTTGACTTTTTGGCCTATAGTACATATTGCATGATTCTTGTCCGGGCTATTTCTCAGGAACTAGTGGCTTGAATTCAACAAAACTTTATGGAAGCTTATCACCAAGAGAATACGCATATCGTCGGCATGACCTGGTTCCTCAATTTTCACAGAGTTATGGCCCCTTGACTTTTTGGCCTATAGTACATATTGCATGATTCTTGTCCGGGCTATTTCTCAGGAACTAGTGGCTTGAATTCAATGAAACTTTATGGGAAGCTTTATTACCAAGAGGAGATGCGCATATGTCAGCATGACCCGATTCCTAAATTTTTCAAAGAGTAATGGCCCATTGACTTTTTGGCCTATAGTACATATTTCATGATTCTTGTCCTGGCTATTTCTCAGGAACTAATGGCTTGAATTCAACAAAACTTTATGGGAAGTTTTATCACCAAGAGGAGATGCGCATATCGTCAGCATGACCCGATTCCTAAATTTTTCAAAGAGTAATGGCCCATTGACTTTTTGGCCTATAGTACATATTTCATGATTCTTGTCCGGGCTATTTCTCAGAAACTAATGGCTTGAATTCAACGAAACTTTATGGGAAGCTTTATTACCAAGAGGAGATGCGCATATCGTCAGCATGACCCGATTCCTAAATTTTTCAAAGAGTTAAGGCCCATTGACTTTTTGGCCTATAGTACATATTGCATGATTCTTGTCTGGGCTATTTCTCAGGAACTAGTGGCTTGAATTCAACAAAACTTTATGGGAAGCTTTATCACCAAGAGTAGATACGCATATCATTGGCCTGACCTGGTTCCTCAATTTTTCACAGAGTTATGGCCCCTTGACTTTTTGGCCTATAGTACATATTGCATGATTCTTGTCCGGGCTATTTCTCAGGAACTAGTGGCTTGAATTCAATGAAACTTTATGGGAAGCTTTATTACCAAGAGGAGATGCGCATATTGTCAGCATGACCCGATTCCTAAATTTTTCAAAGAGTAATGGCCCATTGACTTTTTGGCCTATAGTACATATTTCATGATTCTTGTCCGGGCTATTTCTCAGGAACTAATGGCTTGAATTCAACAAAACTTTATGGGAAGCTTTATCACCAAGAGGAGATACGCATATCGTCGCTGACCGTTCCTAATTTTTCAAGAGTTATGGCCCTTTGACTTTTTGGCCTATAGTTCATGTTGCATGATTCTTGTCCAGGCTATTTCTCAGGAACTAATGGCTTGAATTCAATGAAACTTTATGGGAAGCTTTATTACCAAGAGTAGATACGCATATCGTCGATGTGACCTGGTTCCTCAATTTTTAAGAGAGTTATGGCCCCTACGACCATGTTGTTGACTTATATTCATGTCATTTGCCTAATTTAACAGGAGATATCAATTAAACAAAACACCACAAAATTCAATATGCTAGTAATGTCAATCATAATCATGTCAGCTAATTGTTGTTTAGGCCATTATACACTATTTCAAATATCCAGTCATATGTCAAGAGTGTTGGTTTACCTCTTTGATATGAGCACACATTGAAATGTATGATTTAATTTTTAGTAGTATAAAAACTTAAAAAAAATCAATGAAAGATCTGATGAGTAACACGTATTATCATATTAAATAGTAAACTGTTACTAAGTCTCCAAATTAGAGTTGGTAAAACATCTCATCTGATGAGGAGAATAGATATGATTTAGGAATGGGGATTTCAACATATCCTCCCACCCATTGACCAAGGCCTTATTTGTAACAATGACATTCTTCGGGGAGCATCTGTCAGTTCTACTGACTTTCTTGTTTATTAGGGTATTGTAAAGGGTAAGGATTAAAATAGATTTGATTTTATCTATAAGCATTTCAAACAGTCAAGCATGATGTCTTATGGACAGCTCTTGTTATTTCTAATAATGACCTTTAAATTATTTTCCTTGTTTGAAACCATTATTTTAACTTAGAGGAACATATAGACTGCATACTTCAATATATTGTAAATGGAAGACAGTATTATCCATTGGTTACCAGGGTTTTTCTGCCAATATGAGGTTGACTTTTTTTTCAAATGTGATTTATTTTATTATTTAATTGTGTTTATGAAAGAAAGTAGTTAACCTCTTTTAACAATATGTTAAGTTACTTTTATGCTTCTTGGAAATTCTGTATTGATGTCAATAATTTTTCCCAGTTGGAGGCTTGGGTCTCTTTCCCAAAATAGGTAGAAAAATGCCTGGTTGCTTAATTACTAATTAAGTTAAAGATTAAGTTAAACATTTTTAATTATTTTCATGGAGACTCAATTAATAGTGACCAATAAAGTTTATCATTCTGTTCATCTGTGACTCTGCTAGAGAATTAATATAATTTACATAAATTTCATAATTCACATTCAATTTCTGTCAACTCTGTGTTGTTTACTTACCTATTATAGGGACTTTATTGACTTTATTTCCCACTTTACATATGGTAGTTTGCAGAGCATTTCTGAAAATTTTAAAGCAAAATCTTTGTTTAAAACCCCTGCAAGAGACTTAATCACATTTTTTGATTGTCAAAAGATTAGCTGATATTATTTAATTATTATAATTGAAATGAATTTTGCCAATTTTTATGATTGTTCAATAGGTATTATTTATTTACAAATAAAATCAATTTTCTGATATTTTTTCTCTTCTAGCCATCCACTAGAAAATCAATGGTTTTTCATCTGGCCAGGCAGCCATTACAGACTCTTACAAGAAACTCTGTATTGGTCTGCTCTGACTTTTTTCCACTGAGTGTTTGCAGTCAGGTGATTTATTCTCTTAGTTTTGAGCCTTAGCTTCAAAATATTGTGAATGGAAAATGCACAGTAGTGACCTTTCAATCCTATCACTGTTTTTCTGTAAACTCTGTTTTTTCTTACATATTATAGTATGTGTGGAATGCTAAATTTATTCAGTCATTGAAAGCAATGCTTTGAATGTTAAGTTTGAACCTTTATACATGTATATCTGCATTGTATTATACAATTTGCAGAAAGCCTGAGCTTATTAAGTTACAAAGATTGAGAAGCACTTTACTAGTCCAGGGCTTGTAGTCTTGTGCTTATAATTTTGATCACCATTTTCATGAGGTGGTATTTAACATACATGTTTGCATCACTTCAATTGTCAAACTTATATAATAGACTTGAACAAAAGCTATACATTGTAACTGAAAAACAAAAGATATTTAAGGTGTTTTTTTCTTCCAACTTTACCATACAACACCGGATATCAAATGTGACTTTGTAACTGATAAATAAACCTACAAGATTCATGTTGTGGGTTGTATTTGCTTTCTATCAAAATGATTGCAGAAGAAACATATGAAACGGTCTTTTGTTGCTTTAAAGTTGTCATCTTAACAAAGCGAAGATATTGGCATCATCTGGTTACACAGCTGTTTATTTTTATATCACACTATTTTGTATCTTAGGCTTGGGAAAGGCATGGAGGGTATGAGCATTTGTCGCTGCAGTTGTAAATGCATGAGAAATATATCTCAGCCTGTTAACATTAAGAATTAACCTTATTAATTTTCACCTGGAACATATACCAGTATCTGTTTCATTTAAAGTAGTTCTTAAATAAACATAGTTGTGAAAATTTGGTGGAATAGCATTGTCAGAACCCACGTTTGCTCAATACACTTTGCTTCTTAATCAACTGTGGAGTATTTGATCAGCAAAACTACGTACTTGTGAATTATTAATTACATAATCCCACAAAGTTTGGGAGGGGATATAATTATAGAGTCAATCTGTTGGTCATTTTGTTGGGATGTCCGTCCATCTGTGGTAAAAGTTGTAATATATGGCAGTTCTATGAAAAGGTCACATGGCAGGGGTCCTCATCAGTTCATCACCTTCAGTGATAGTTTTAGTTTATCAGTAGTAGAGGCAACATGGGCCATTTTGATTATTGCTTTGGTGGAGTTATCAAAAAGCAAGGTGTGGTTTTATTGGTCAGCAAGCAGATGATTAATATCCATGACAATAAAGTTTTGCTTGTTGAAAATTCCATGGTATATAACAGTAGTGATAACAGAATATATACTGTGGGTTCCAACAATGATATATATATATGATTATTTACACATAGTCTTTGACTATGTCAAAAGATAATCCATAAGTTTCACAGACACAAGATAAGATTCAGCTAACTGCTGTTCATAGTTCAATCCAGGTCAATTCTGGTGATTATGCATGTGCATGTGAAATCAAACTACATTGTCTCACACATTGTTCTGACAAGGCATTGAGTATAATTGAACTGTAAAACAAAATCTGATAAATGCTCAAATTTCCATGATTTCATGCATGTGCTTGCACAGTTTGATTAGTGTTTGATTTATATTGGTTGCTTGTACTAACAATTAATGTATTTTAATTAGTCCCTTTTTGGATTTTTTCTTGCTGTATTAAAAGTTTAATGGTTTTACGAGGGTCGTCCGTAAAGTTCGTAGACACCTGCTTTAATACGAGTATTTCACATTAGAATTAAATGAAACTTTCTCCAATCATTCACCATTGTCTTATGATTGATGCTACAAAATTTCAAAACTTTCCGTTCTTAAACAATGAAACGGCACGGGTTTATGTAAAGGGATGTAGAGGTGTGCGGAGCACGCCATGACGTTGCGTATTGAATTTACTTACTGAAATGTGACGTCGAAGTTAAAGCGCCGTTATTCTTTCTCAAAATATTCACCGTTGCATCCCACACATTTCCTCTGTCTATCAACCCATTTGTCATACACCAAGAAATAATGTGTAGTGTTGCTGTTCTTAGTTCAGTGAAATTCCTGAATTTTCTACCTCTGAGTTGTGACTTTATCAATGGGAACACGACGAAATCCATCAGCGCTAAGTCTGGACTATATGTTCAGAAATATCTCGTACCGTAAGGCGCCGGTCAATATCAATGACGTTCTTCACTAACGTTAAGGATTTCTCATTAATAATGCTTGGTCTTCCTGAACGTAAATCTTCTGCAGTTTCAACTCTACCATCATGAAATCGTTTGTACCATTTGTATACAAGAGCGCGAGAAACATTTGGCCTCTTACTGTTTGAATTAATAAATTCCATCGTCTCTACAGGCGTTTTACCAAGCTCCATGCAGAATTTTAATAGCACACGCTGCTCTGCCCAAACGTCTGACGTCGTCATTTTTGGTGAGTTTTCTTCTATGGTTTACTGAAAATAGTTCTCCTCACTTTTTTATTTCTAAAGCGATAACGTTCATTTTGTAACAATATGACGTCAGCGTGTAACGTCACGTCATGAAGTGTTTATCATAACATTACCCACAATTTTAACAGGTAAAATACCCAAAGAAAGAAGGCGCATGAGACCAGTGAATATATCCAGTTTTGACGTGCTCCGGGTACCCCTATACAAGGTTGCCACGGAAACGATCACACAAGTGCCGATATCAATTTTATGTTTTTATCATAATCAAGCCATGCAATTATGATCAAGGGTGAGCTCAACATAAAAAAATAGATCGAAAAAATGGAATTTACAAAGAAATATCGGTTGTCTACGGACTTTCCGGACGACCCTTGTATAGCATTTATGGAATTCTGTTTTAATTTTCATTGCTTGGAAAAGTTATGGAAGTATAAGTAGAATGTATGCACATGACTATATATGACTTCTATATTTTACTGAATTTTGAATACATTTTGGTATAATTGAAACTAATGCATATAGAATGAATGCACTTTTTCTGTGTCTTGATGCTTAATGGGATATGCTATATAAAATCAAAGGCATAGTTATCTATGACAGTGTACATGTGTATCTTGTTGACCTTTTTTCCTCAAATCTTCTTACAGGTAATAAATTCTGTCTAAGAACAAACTTTCAGAGAATCCTGTCAGTTTCCTATAGAAATACTTTTATATAGATTCTTTTATTTCTGCTATTCATCTGTACTTCTGTATGCATGTGTGTAAAGTTTCTGGGGCTGACATCAAAACTGTTCTATCTTCTATTTCTATACAAGTCATTTAGAATAGTTTTGCAATCAGCCCTCTGTATGTCTCCCTTTGGTACAGTGCATAATAACACTGTATTTGAGTTTTTTCCAAGATACTAAATTTGATCATATGGATACTTGATTTCATAGTACTTTGTAACAATAGTGAACAAAATACAGATTTGACTGTTTATATCTACTGGCACTAACATTGAAATAGAGTGTATAATAATAGATCTATATTGTAGTATTAATCTTTCTGTTTGTAGATTTTGGGTCTTTTTTACTAATCAATAACATACCTGTACAATTTGTGTATGTGACTTGCAGACATTGTAAGTGTGTCATACAGTCTTAATCTAAATTTTAAGATATGCTTTTTATTATTTATATGCTTTAGGACTGCATCAACAGTTTACTTAAACAAATATTTCGAAAAAAATTGCAGTTTTGCCATAGTATTGATCTTGTCTAGGATTGCTTTTTTGTTTGATATTTTAATATCTTTTGCTAATAAATGTCTTTGGAAATTTGCATTTACTGTAGATCCAAAGTCTTTAAGACTCCAGGGTTTGTTCTTTGATATACATGTGCAAAGTCCTGGTTCCACCCAGGAATGACAGAGAGGAATTAGTTTGAAATAACTTATTTCAAATCAACAAAAAAGACACCAAGATTTGGTGAAAGTGTGCAGGGGGCTATATGTTCATCACCAGATTTATTCCACTGAGTTATCCTGGTCCAGCCCAGGTGGTGCCTTGCTTGAAATAAAGTGTATAGGTTAAACACATAGTAAATAATAGTTTCTCCATTATGAATACACACTTTTTTGATGGTATCTTTATTCTTTCTTAGTCTTACAGTATAAATTATAACATGACCAGATTGAAGTAACTGATAAGCAATAATTTAACGTAGTGTAAAATGACATTTTATCTGATAAGCTTTTGTTTTAGTTATTTGGAAATTTGACTTTTTTTTATTTTTAAACCTTTTAAGATGTTAATACATTTTTAGTGACGATTTTTCTGTGATGATGTTTAGGATATCTTGCCATATGTACAAATAAGTTTACAAAACCATTTTATGTGTTCATTATACAAGTCAGATCAGTTTGCAAATTTCATATGTCTTTATTTCTAAATGTGAAATTTCTACACATTTTTTTATATTCAATTGTCATTTGATTCTAATTACCATGTATTTTACAGTATATTTGTAATAACTGATACATTTCTAATAACCAGTATAGTTCTAATTATATTGGTTCTATCTTATTACTGATACATTCTTCTTCAGAGAAAAATGTCGTCCAAAATAAAAATGGCAGATCGCCTTACAGGCACCGAGAAGAATGTTTGGTGAGTCTTTCTATTTTACTTTATTCATCCTCCACCTTTTACAAGCCAGTTGTGTTGAGTTTTTTTTTTTTTATCCATATCTTTGTTCAGACTATATGTTTCTTTTATCAGACCTGAATTATTTCGATACATACATTTTGAATATGTGAAATCAAGAAACTAAAATCTTCAATTTTTCTACTATGATTATAAATAACTGGCAACAAAGATTTTCAAAAAAGAAAGCAAAGTGCATTTTGGAGAGTGCACATATTTCAAGAATATTTGAATAAAGTTTTTAAGTCTCCCAAAAAAAAGTTTGGAGACTAATTGTTTTTACTTCATTTCTTCTTCTTATTATTATTATTATTCTTTCTCGCGCCGGCAACTTTGTACAGGCCATATCTTGGAGGCTGCTCAACCTATCTTCACAAAAATGCACTCACTAATACCGGTAGTCCTCAATGAGTAGTGGGGCCTCCCTGATTTTTGTAAATGGGGGTTCCCTGGGTGGATATTTTGCATAAAAATGTGTTTTGGTTAAATATTTCAAATTTCTAACCCTGAATCATACATTTTTTGTTGTCTCCATAATGAAAAGAATACTACTATAGTACTATTTTGGTGTCCGGTGAGGTCACCCAGGGGCAGGCACAGCCCCCTCAAATTTACTTATCATCTTATATCTCATAAAATGTTCAGACCTCCACCCTTAAACCATATATATTCTTGTTCCTCATGATGAGACAGATTGGATGTTACTTTTTTAGTGTCCCCAGGGGGTCATAAAGGGGGCCTGGCCCCACCTTGTCAATTTTACTTCTGACCTTTATTAAAAAAACCATTGAGATCCCCACCAATAAACCATTATATTTTTGTTCCTCATGATCAGATGGATTGAATGGTACTTTTTAGCTCACCTGGCACGAAGTGCCAAAGTGAGCTCTTGGGACCAGCCTTTGTCCGGCTTCCGTTGTTGTGAGTCCTTAGTCGTCAGTCGTCAACAATTTACTTAAAAATATTCTTCTCTGAAACTACTGATGGGAAAGTGATCAAACTTTGCAAGGATGTTCCTAAGGTGATCCCCTATAAATTTTTTCAAATGGTTCCGGTCTGTTGCATTATTAGGTCACAGGAGCTAAAATTAGATTTTAAAAGTGAAATCTTAAAAATCTTCTTCTCTGAAACCACAAGGCCTAGAGGTTTGTTCAAATCATGACCCTGGCTCAAAATTTGACCCGCCCCAGGGGTCACTTGATTTAACATAGGCTAATATAGGAAAAACTTGTAAAATCTTCTTCTCAGGAAAAACAAGGCTTGGAGTTTAGATATTTAGTGTGTGGCATTTCTAGTGGGTCTCTACCAAATTTGTTCAAATCATGACCCTGGGGTCAAATTTGGCCCTGCCTCAGGGGTCACTTGAGTTAGCAAAGGCTAATATAGGAAAAAACTTGAAAAATCTTTTTCTCAGAAACCACTAGGCTTCGAGTTTAGATATTTGGTGTGTAGCATTATCTAGTGGATCTCTACCAAGTTTGTTCAACTTGAACTGTCCATTGTAGCTAAGCCAGAAGTAGGAAGTCAGGCTTAATATCTCGCTTCCCTATACAAAATATATTAACATTGGTACTAATTGCTGTCTACTTGTAGCTCATAATGAATAAAAAATAGACCCAGGACTTGCCCGCATGGTGTCAGGCTAATGTGACTAGTTGTAGTATCATACCATGTGTCCAGTGTGATACCACAGTGTGATACCACTGTGTTAGAAGCAGGATGATATTGTCTCCAAATGACTGGATGTAAGACTAAACAAAAACATTTTTAGGACCCTGTGAATAATCTGAGATAGTTTCTGAAAGCGTTCTACATAAACATTGTATATACTGAAGGTAACAGAATGCAGGGTGAACTTTTTCAATGGTTTGTTGGAATGTATAAGAGGTGTCTAAATTTTGTTAATAATGGTATAAAAAACTGCTTAAACAAATAATGAGGCTTCCAGGAGGATTTGATGAACAGTTAGTCAGATGGTCCAGTCCTGAATCTGGTCCACTGGGATACAGACATTAGCAAGATACATTTTGTTACCCTGCCTTTTTATTTTTAGTATATTTTCATTACTCAATGATTATGGAAATGTTGTTGTTTTGTCATTTCAGGGTGGAATTTGGAAAGTTGTCTGCAGAATATAAGGCCTTGAATTTAGGACAGGTAAAATACTCTTAAAGAAAATTTTTTAATGGTCAAAACAGATGTGATTATTATTGTCTCCTTATGTCAAGCTTGCATACTTGCAGCAAACTTCATACTAACATTTGTTCACAATTGATAAGCAGTATAGACTGTTGTTCTACTCAAATGACACTGTGTTTTGATGGAAAGCTGTTCTTAGTAGTGGATCCAAAGGTCTTATATGATAGAACAATCCTGATTGAAAATGGAGTTTGACTGATTTTAATACAATTGATTTTTAGCTTACCTGAGCACATGTGCCCAGGATGAGCTATTAGTATCGATGAATGTCTGTCCTCCGTTGTCCACAATTAGATTCCAATTAAGTCGGGAGTTATGGCCCTTTCGATATAAAAAAAAACAAAACACATAAAACTTTAGGACAATGTTTATTACCATTATCTCTTGGCCAAGTTCAATTATGGCTAATATTGGGCAATTAGGTCAGGAGTTATGCCCTATTTAATATTAAAAATGCCAGTTTTAACTTGGTTTGCTTTCTGAAGCAATCATTTTCAAACATTTTGACAATGTTTATTACCATAATCTCTTGGCCACATTTTATTTTTGCTGATTTCGGGCCAAGTAGGTCAGAAGTTATGCCCCTTTTAATATTAAAAAAAGAAAACAGATTTCACTTTGTTTGCACTCTAGCATCTTCATTTCTTAAGCAATCGTTTATAATCTTTATGACAATGTTTAAGTCAATATTAACTTGGCCAAGTTCATTTATGGCTGATATCGGATAATAGGTCAGGAGTTATGGCCCTTTTAATAATAACAAATGCCAGATTTCACTTTGTTTGCTCCCTAGCATCTTCATTTCTAGCATCTTTCATTTAAGCACTCATTTTGAAATTTCATGATAGTTTTTATAGCCATTATCTCTCAGTCCAGTTTGATTTCAATTTTTGACCACAGTTACTGTTTGGTACTGTTGAATTGAAATGATCTCATGGATTATGTATTCAGTATAACTCAACTATGCTTTAACTTGTACAGGCAATGAAGGCAGTTTTTCTCAGTTGAGTGTCTTCAGGGACACTCTCTTGTTTCAATTTTCTGAACTTCTTGCATTTTTAGCTCACCTGAGCACAACGTGCTCATGGTGAGCTATTGTGATCGCCTTTTGTCCGTCGTCCGTCGTCCGTCGTCCGTGCGTGCGTGCGTGCGTGCGTGCGTCCGTCGTCAACAATTTGCTTTAAACAACATCTCCTCATGAACCGCTGAAGGGATTTTGACCAAACTTCACAGGAATCATCCTTATGATGCCCTCTATCAAAGTTGTACAAATTATTCAGATTGGTTAAAAAAGTAGGTCACAGGAGCTAAAAATAGATTTTAAAAATGCAAACTTTGAAAATCTTCTTCTGCAAAACTGCAAGGCCTAGAGCTTAGATATTTGGTATGTAGCATCATCTTATGGGCCATTACCAAGATTGTACAAATCATAGCCCTACGGTGATAAATGACCCCGCACCAGGGGTCACTTGTTTTACATAGAGTTATATAGGAAAATCTTTAAAAATCTTCTTCTATGAATCCATTAGGCCTAGAGCTTAGATATTTGGTATGTAGCATCATCTAATGGTTCATTACCAAGATTGTTCAAATCATAGCCCTACGGTGATAAATGCCCCCGCACCAGGGGTCACTTGTTTTACATAGAGTTATATAGGAAAATGTTTAAAAATCTTCTTCTATGAATCCATAAGGCCTAGAGTTAGATATTTGGTATGAGCATCATCTTATGGTTCATTACCAAGATTGTACAAATCATGCCCTATGGTGATAAATGACCCCGCACCATGGGTCACTTGTTTTACATAGAGTTATATAGTAAAAACTTTAAAAATCTTCTTCTATGAATCCATTAGGCCTAGAGCTTAGATATTTGGTATGTAGCATCATCTTATGGTTCATTACAAAGATTGTTCAAATCATAGCCCTATGGTGATAAATGCCCCTGCACCAGGGGTCACTTGTTTAACATAGATTTATATAGGAAAAACTTTAAAAATCTTCTTCTATGAATCCATAAGGCCTAGAGCTTAGATATTTCATATGTAGCATCATCTAATATTTCATTACCAAGATTGTTCAAATCATAGCCAAACGGTGATAAATGCCCCCGCAATAGGGGTCACTTGTTTTACATAGAGTTATATAGGAAAAGCTTTAAAAATCTTCTTCTATGAATCCATAAGGCCTAGAGCTTAGATATTTGGTATGTAGCATCATCTTATGTTTCATTACCAAGATTGTTCAAATCATAGCCAAACGGTGATAAATGCCCCCGCAATAGGGGTCACTTGTTTTACATAGAGTTATATAGGAAAATGTTTAAAAATCTTCTTCTATGAATCCATAAGGCCTAGAGATTAGATATTTGGTATGAAGCATCATCTTATGGTTCATTACCAAGATTGTACAAATCATGACCCTATGGTGATAAATGACCCCGCACCAGGGGTCACTTGTTTTACATAGAGTTATATAGGAAAATCTTAAAAAATCTTCTTCTGTGAATCCATAAGGCCCAGAGCTTAGATATTTGGTATTTAGCATCATCTAATGGTTCATTACCAAGATTGTTCAAATCATGACCCTATGGTGATAAATGACCCCGCACCAGGGGTCACTTGTTTTACATAGAGTTATATAGGAAAACTTAAAAAATCTTCTTCTTGAATCCATAAGGCCAGAGCTTAGATATTTGGTATGTAGCATCATCTTATGGGCCATTACCAAGATTGTACAAATCATAGCCCTACGATGATAAATGACCCCGCACCAGGGGTCACTTGTTTTACATAGAGTTATATAGGAAAATGTTTAAAAATCTTCTTCTATGAATCCATTAGGCCTAGAGCTTAGATATTTGGTATGTAGCATCATCTTATGGCATTACCAAGATTGTACAAATCATAGCCCTACGTGATAAATGACCCCGCACCAGGGGTCACTTGTTTTACATAGAGTTATATAGGAAAATCTTTTAAAATCTTCTTCTATGAATCCATAAGGCCTAGAGATAAGATATTTGGTATGAAGCATCATCTTATGGTTTATTACCAAGATTGTACAAATCATGACCCTATGGTGATAAATGCCCCCGCACCAGCGGTCACTTGTTTAACATAGAGTTATATAGGAAAATGTTTAAAAATCTTCTTCTATGAATCCATTAGGCCTAGAGCTTAGATATTTGGTATGTAGCATCATCTAATGGTTCATTATCAAGATTTTCAAAATGGTGGCCCTTTGGAGATAAATGACCCCGCACTAAGTCTTCTCCTCTGAAACCATAAGGCCCAGTGCTTATATATTTGGTGTGTAGTATTGTCAGGGCTAAAATGTTTAAGATTGAGTTATATCAGAATTCTTGTCTGTTTAAAAACCTTGTAATCAGTTGTAGCAATGGTACTCAGGTGAGCGATCCAGGGCCATCATGGCCCTCTTGTTTTTTCAAGTCACTGTAAAAAGAATCTCAGTAGAGCTAGAACACCCTCACTGAAAGACAGTCTATATCTTGGACTTTTGTCAAGTCAAGTCTGGAGTAAAAACAAAAGAGAAATCCTCTTAGATTCATTTTAGTTTTTCTAAATTCAATTCAAAACATTTTCAGTCAAGTCCTTTATGTTAATTCAGTAAAACAAGATTAGTAATGATAGCATTTACCTACACATGCTTTGAATGAAATTGTCTCTATTTGTATAGAAGTACTGGTATCTGTTATATGATAAAACCCATAAACATGTATAATGTTGAGCATTTAGACTGGGGCCAAACTGACTTAACGATACATCCAAGACTAATCATCAAATTCAGATAATAAATACATGCTTTAAGAAGAGTCTTAAAAAAAGTGGTCTCAATAATGAGGTGGTCCCTCAATTAGGGTTGCCTTTATAAATGTAAAGTCTTTCTGATTTGTTTGTATTCAGGGATTCCCAGACTACCATCCGCCGGAGCATGTGGTCAAGACGTTAGGCAACCTGGCTGCCGGGGACAACCCTCTTCTTCACCAGTACACCCGGTCCTATGTGAGTCTGTCTTATATAGAGTTATACCATCATTCTTCCTTGTCCAAGCCAGGGACCTCAAGATTGATTATTTGGGAGGAGTTTCAGAACTTAAAGTCTCAGTGTCTTATAATTTATATGAGCTAAATCTTAATGCACCTACACCCTAAAAGCCTCTGTGTGAATTTCATCCCGAAAAGACCTAGAGAAATGCCTTTTCATGCAAAAGATATCATAGCAAAAATGCAAATTGTATCCTTCACATTCTATATTTAGCTCACAACAACGTCAAACTTAGAATTAACATAATTATGAGGGGTGTTTCAGAAGTAAGTGGATATTTTTCCTATCTCTTCTACTCATATATATATTATATATTGAAATTGTTCAAGTTAACAAAAGCCCACAGACTTCTGAAACATCCCTCACACTCAGAGACATTTATGATTATACTGCATGTTTCTGAACATGCTCTGCCTACTTTTCTCACTATATTAGCATATAGTGCCTTGTCTAAACAACAAAGGATTCTGGGGGAATTCCCGTGTGGACTTAGGAGGTTAATTTAAACCTCATTTGAGATTCTTTTCCTATGATGAAATATGCAGAAATATAACTTTCCTCTTGTAAATTTTAGGCAAGAACACTCTGGGACTTTAATATCCTTCGCGCACCTGTAATGTAGTGAAATTGGTAAAAATTCATTGCCTAAGAAACGGGCCAATCTTTACAGTGAATGCCTGTAATGTATTTAAACAGGTAAAAAAATTTCTCTCCTCAAAACCTGACCCCATTTTAGCAAGAAACCCTGAAAATAATTAATTTTAGAAAAATAATCACCAAATTTATGTATTAAATTTAAAAGTTTTATTAAAATGACTTAAATGTGATTTGATATTCGGGTTATATAAGCATTTCCATTTGTTACTTAAAGTTTCAATTTTCTGGAGATATAGGATATATTGAATTTAATTAGAATTTTTTTTAATAAAAACGTAAATTTACAAATTTTAATCAAAAATTCAAACTACCTGAAATTTATAAATTGAATTTGATCACTTTTAGCATGTTTGGATGTTTATTATTATGAATGCTTGTTTTTTTTTTTAATTGAATGTATCATTTTACACATTTTTATGTTACAGGTGTTTTGATATTTAACAAAAGTGGATTACATGCTTTACTGAACTACACACCTGTAACGTTGAAAAACATATTTTTAACCATTTTCAAAGTTAATCTAATTAATAATATTTCATATCATACCAAAATATTCAAGATTCGTAAAGGCCCTGTATGGTGCATTATAGCCTTTACATATGTTTTCATACACTTCAGTAGTTAAATTGTGTTAAATGAAGGTTAATATGTTCAGTGCTGAAAAACAGTGACAACAGAAAAAACATTTTTGTGTTAATTTGAACGTGTCAAGCGTATTTTTTACTAAAAATACATTGAATCTCGTGTCCAGTTCAAAACCTGCAAAAAAGGCACCAGTCTCATAACTTAGCATAATCGCTGTTAAGATTGGCCTGTTTCTGAGACAAAGATTTTTTTACCCGTTTCAATACGCTTCAGACTTTCGCTGTAAAGATTGACCTGGTGCGCAAAGGATACTGAGGTTTTTTTCCACCGTATATAAGTTGTAAAGCTTAACATTTACTGTTCAAGGGTTGCCCAGATGAAAACTTCTCTATGTTGATTTACAGCAATTTTTAATCCCCCGCCGCGAAGCGGGAGGGGGGTTATAGGAATGCCCTTCGTCCGTCCGTCCGTCCGTCAGTCCGTCCGTCAGTCCGTCAGGCCGTCAGTCCGTCAGTGTGTCCGAAACACTTTCGTGTCCGCTCCATGTCTCATGAACGCTTGGACACATTTTCTTCAAACTCGGCTAAAGTGTAAACCTCATTGAGCTGATGTGCAGAAGGCATGAGGCGGTCACGCTGGCTCAAGGTCAAGGTCATACTTGAAGGTCAAATGTTATTTTCTTGTCCGCACCATATCTCATGAATGCTTGGACACATTTTCTTCAAACTCGGCTAAAATGTTTACCTCATTGAGCTGATGTGCAGAAGGCATGAGGCGGTCACGCTGGCTCAAGGTCAAGGTCATACTTGAAGGTCAAATGTTATTTTCGTGTCCGCTCCATATCTCATGAACGCTTGGACACATTTTCTTCAAACTCGGCTAAAATGTTAACCTCATTGAGCTGATGTGCAGAAGGCATGAGGCGGTCACGCTGGCTCAAGGTCAAGGTCATACTTGAAGGTCAAATGTTATTTTCGTGTCCGCTCCATATCTCATGAACGCTTGGACACATTTTCTTCAAACTCGGCTAAAATGTTAACCTCATTGAGCTGATGTGCAGAAGGCATGAGTCGGTCATGCTGGCTCAAGGTCAAGGTCATACTTGCAGGTCAAATGTTATTTTCGTGTCCGCTCCATATCTCATTCAGGAGTGTTCCCCTTGCCTTACACAGACCACTTCTTGACCTGGATTGCACTTCCACAGTGATTTATTGTACTCGGTAAATAATAGTATGTCATGTTCACAATCATACAAATTATTTCATGATATATAAAGTTTTTAATTGACTTACACATGTACTTTGTGGTTACCTATCACATCCTATACTTCATTGATGTTCACTTTTTGTACTGTTTCCCATGTAAAACTTGTCAGTAAACTTTTAATATATGTGCCTCCGAATTCTGAAATTCATACATAACTCCGGAAAGTTAAATTGTCTTAAACTGATCTTCTATGTCTGCTACAACCATGCCAGGTTAAGGTGAACATAATCCTATGACCAAACAAATTCTAATATTTGGCCAGCGGCGGGGGATATAGCTGTCCTTTGGACTGCCTTGTTTAATTTAATTTAGGGACATCCAAGACTGGTGAATGCCCTGGCTAAACTGTACAGCCCCATCATGGGCCGTGAGATCGATGCTATGAAGGAAGTCACTGTCAGTTGCGGGGCCTTTGGAATCCTCTTCTCCACCATCCAAGGTCTCGTCAATCCAGGTGACGAGGTGAGGAAGATGAATTCTTTGGAGATGTTCAATAAAAACTTTTCTTCTTGGATATATATATATGCCATGCTATTTCCATGTTTCGCAATTAAAAAGTCAGACCAGAGTGAAAGCATTTCTCAGTCTTACAGGGTTTTCATTCATTGCTGCGATCTCATTGTTTAGAGATGCTAGATGATTAGTAAACATGATAAAACATGGTTCTCGAAGATATTGAAATCAAACTTGATTATGATTATCATGCTCAATGAAGTCAGTATTCACAACGTTTTAAGAACTCTTGGCTGAGTGAAATATCATTCTCAGTTATGCTTGAGACAATTTTTGAGAATACTCCATATTACTCAAGCTTAAGATTTAGCATGATTTTAAGTAAGATTTTATTTTTCAAGAACACTGAAATCATCATGCTCAGACTCAAAGTTGAGCAGATATTTAAGTCAGTAGGAAGATTCATTTGCCAGGGACATTTGATTGATGGTAGCAATGTTGATTTATTCCAGGTGATCATCATAGAACCATATTTTGACTGTTACGAGCCCATGGTGAGGGTGGCAGGTGGAAAACCCGTGTTTGTACCACTACGACCTGTGAGTAGTTAGGTTTGGTCAGCCTTTATTTGTGTTGTGTCTCTTACATTGAACATTTTTGCACTGCTTAAACTTTTATAGGTGTTGTGTTTTTTTTCTTTAAACCATTTATATATATACATGGCCAAACGGAGTTGGGGGGGGATGGTTGTACCAAAAACAACAACAAAGAATTGTTGCCAGTCTATAAACTTAAAACAAATTCCAAATTATTATAGGAAGGTAGCAAAACTGACATGTAATATCAGAGTTGTTTAAAGTACAAGAATGTTTGATTGTACTTGTATATTCCCTTACATTTTTTCTTTCTTGAAAGAAATCCTTGTAATTTAGAAAAAAATGTTAACATATTTTACAGCCACAGCCTCATACCATTGTAGTGAGGGGAAAAAGCTTTTCTCATGCCATGTCATTACCACATCTCCATACTTCTTAGAAGAAGCAAACAGTATCACACCTGCATGTCACAAAACATCTTAAGTTGAGATTTTCCTTAGATCAACATATAAAAAATCAAGAAGTCCCTTAATTTTTATATCTGAAGAACAGAAATTTTGCGTACATGTTATTTTCAGTCTTTTAATTTCTTCAATATTTCATATTTGTAGTGATACAAAGTTTGAGATTTTTGACTTCATGCAGGTTTCTTGCTGATCAGGTTTGATACATGTCGCATGCCTTAATAGTTCTCCTGTGGGAAATGATTAAAGATAAACTCATCTAAAGATAAATGGTCAGCACCTATGTTACTGATGAGCCCTGTGTGGCTGGGTGTTTCAGACAAAGACAGAGGGTGTCATTACCAGCCATGACTGGAAGTTGGATGCAGAAGAGTTGGCCAGCAAGTTCAACAGCAAGACTAAGGCCATCATGCTGAACAATCCTAATAATCCCATTGGGAAGGTAGGGATGGTATTTGGAAAAAGGCTCCTAAGACTATCAGCATTTGTATGATATATCACTTTCAAATATTTTCTCTTTCAGTCAGTAGAAAAAAAAAGCAACAAAAACATAACTTCCATATACATGCAGATTTGTTATTATACCCTCGCAAACAAAGTTTGAGAGGGGGTATATAGGAGTCAGTCTGTCGGTCTGTTGATCTGTTGGTTTGTCGATCTGTCTGTCCATCCCAAAAACTTGTGACACAGACTTCTACATTTCTTAACCAATTTGGTTCAAATTTTGTGTGTGCATTGATAACCAGGTGGAGAGATGCGTGACATAAATTTCACTTGAGTTATCTCAAGGATTACAGAGTTTTGCCCCTGATTCGACTCTAAATATCTTGTGATGTGAACAACTACATATCTTTCAATGATTACAGAGTTATTGCCCCCGATTCAACCTTAAAAATGTTGTAACTTCTTTGGCAGTTCCCTTGATTCGACTCTAAATATTTTGTGATGCGAACTACTTCTACATTTCTTAACCGATTCTGTTCAAATTTTGTTTGTGCATTGATAAATAGATGGAGAGGTGCGTGACGTAGATTTCACTTGAGTTTTCTCAAGGATTACAGAGTTATTTCCCCTGATTCGACTCTAAATATCTTGTGATGTGAACAACTACATATCTTTCAATGATTACAGAGTTATTGCCCCTGATTCAACTTTAAAAATGTTGTAACTTCTTTGGCAGTTCCCTTGATTCGACTCTAAATATTTTGTGATGCGAACTACTTCTACATTTCTTAACCGATTCTGTTCAAATTTTGTATGTGCATTGATAATCAGGTGGAGAGGTGTGTGTCATAAATTTAACTAGAATTATTGCCCCTGATTCGACTCTACATATTTTGTGGCACAAACTACTACATTTCTTTCAATGATTACATAGTTATTGCCCCTGATTCAACTTAAAAACTGTTGTAACTTCTTTGGCAGTTCTTTATGGATTGTGTGTGTACTTATAATCATGCCTTACTCGAAAATAATACAAGGTATTGACTTGAAACTTTAAATATAGACAGATGGTGATTAGGAGAAGTGCAGTGTTCAAGAACTGTAACTCTACCTGGTCCTATTTTTGAATTATCTTCCTTTGGGTAATTCTGTTTTTCTTGTCCGGAACATTTCTTAAATATTATACAAGGTATTGACTTGAAAATTAAAATATAGACAGATGGCAATTAGGAGAAGTGCAGTGTCCAAGAAATGTAACTCTACCTGGTCCTTTTTTTTAATTTTCTTCCTTTGGTTAATTCTGTTTTTCTTGTCCGGAACATTAATCAAATGTCAAGGTATTGACTTGAAACTTAAAATATAGACAGATGGCGAGTTTGAGAATCGCAGTGTCCAAGAACTGTAACTCTGCCTGGTCCCATTTTTAGCTCACATGAGCACAACGTGCTCAAGGTGAGCTTTTCTGATCGCCTTTTGTCCGTCGTCCGTGCGTCCGGCGTCAACAATTGCTTCAAACAACATCTCCTCCTAAATGGCTTGGCCAATTTGAAAAATATTTTGCAGGAATGTTCCTTGGATTAAGCTCTACTAAAGTTGTATAAATGGTTCTGGTCCATCGCATAATTAGGTCACAGGAGCTAAAAATAGATTTTAAAAATGAAAATTTAAAAAATCTTCTTCTCTGAAACCACAAGGCCTAGCCTTTTGATTTTTGGTATGTAGCATGATCTTATGACTCTCTACCAGGATTGTACAAATTATGACCCTGGGGTCAAAATTGGCCCCGCCCCAGGGGTCACTTGATTTCACATAGGCTAATATAGGAAAAACTTGAAAAAAATCTTCTTCTCCAAAACCACAAGGCCTAACCTTTTGATTTTTGGTATGTAGCATCATCTTATGGGCCACTACCAAGATTGTACAAATCATAGCCCAATGGTGATAAATGACCCCGCACCAGGGGTCACTTGTTTTACATAAAGTTATATAGAAAAATCTTAAAAAATCTTCTTCTATGAATCCATAAGGCCTAGAGCTTAGATATTTGGTATGTAGCATCATCTTATGGGCCACTACCAAGATTGTACAAATCATAGCCCTATGGTGATAAATGACCCCGCACCAGGGGTCACTTGTTTTACATAGAGTTATATAGGAAAATCTTAAAAAAATCTTCTTCCATGAATGCATAAGGCCTAGAGCTTAGATATTTGGTATGAAGCATCATCTTATGGGCCACTACCAAGATTGTACAAATCATAGCCCTATGGTGATAAATGACCCCGCACCAGGGGTCACTTGTTTTACACAGAGTTATATAGGAAAATCTTAAAAAATCTTCTTCATGAATCCATAAGGCCTAGAGCTTAGATATTTGGTATGAGCATCATCTTATGGGCCACTACCAAGATTGTACAAATCATAGCCCAATGGTGATAAATGACCCCACACCAGGGGTCACTTGTTTTACATAGAGTTAAATAGAAAAATCTTAAAAAATCTTCTTCTATGAATCAATAAGGCCTAGAGCTAAGATTTTTGGTATGTAGTAGCATCTAATGGTTCATTACAAAGATTTTCAAAGTCTTGGCCCTACGGTGATAAATGACCCTGCGCCCAAGTCTTCTCTGAAACCATATGGCCCATTGCTTAGGTATTTGGTGTGTAGTATTGTCAGGGGTAAAATGTTTTAGATGAAGTTATATCAGAATCCTTGTCTGTTTAAAAACCTTGACATCAGTTGAAGCAATGGTACTCAGGTGAGCGATTCAGGGCCATCATGACCCTCTTGTTTAATTATCTTCCTTTGTTAAGTTGCTTTTTTTTCTTGTCCAGAACATAACTCGAATATTATACATGGTATTGACTTTTAACTTAAAATGTAAACAGATGGCGACTAGGAGAAGTGCAGTGTCTAAGAACTGTAACTCTACACTTTTAAACTACTGTGCCAAACAACCATAACTGACTTTAAATAAAGACTTTACTTACTTATTACTTACTTACTATTATAACCAATATACTTTGTATACAGGTTCTTATCTATGTTCCATCTGGAGTCTGGCTTCTGAATCAAAGCATTTTGTTGGGGTATTAATCACCTTCAGTGATAGCTCTAGTTTTTTATTAGATGCTCTCTTCTTTTTGATGTCACGAGGCCCCAGTTCACTGTTAGAATGATATAAAATGATTGTTTCTTATGTCCTGCAGGTGTATCGTAGGGACGAGCTGGAAATGATTGCTGACCTATGTAAGAAACATGATGCATTTGTCATCGCTGATGAAGTTTATGAGTGGATGATATTCCGGGGTGATCACAAGCACATCAAAATAGGTGGGTGTATCCTTAGTCTAGCTCTTGCATCAGCAGTGTATCTGATCTGCTTGCAAGGTATTTGTTATTTATGAAACTTACTTGCCCACCATTGGGGCACCTCTATCATCATCTCTGTAGCCACAGGATAGTACATGTACAGTATTACATATTCCAATAGTCCCATAGCTGTACAGAACATGCATGCCTGATTGGCAGGCTTAAACAGGATCTCCCAACCCATACCTTGCATGTTGGGTAGTAGCCTACTCTCCCTAGAGTTACAGGTGAGAACACTGATCACAAATGCTAAAACCCTCTTTATATTAAATGAGAACTAAGACTAACAATGTAACTTGCATTGGTTGCAGCCACGTTACCAGGCATGTGGGAGCGGACTGTCACTGTAGGGAGTGCTGGAAAGACGTTCAGCGCCACAGGCTGGAAACTGGGCTGGGGGGTGGCTCCCGCCAACCTGACACAGGCTCTGCAGGTGCTCCACCAGAACGCCATCTACACATGTCCCACAATCCTCCAGGTATGTCTTTATTTTTATTCAGATTTAATTTTTTTGGTTAAGTTTATCAGTATATATTTTCATTTGTGAGTAAAAAGTGATTATTAATATTGCTATTAATTTTTTTAATATTTATTAATTTTGGTATTATGAGTTAAGTGATACTCCTACTGTAACACATTGTAACTGACTAACAATAGTTCCATTATTGCTTACTGGAATCAACACTATCCAGTATATGTCTAAAATAAAAATATCTGAATTATTCCTATAGTAGTTTTTAGATTAATGACATGAAACTGTTTGACAAGACTTATGGTATTGTAGTCTATGCTTTCTTATACCCTGAATTGGGTGCTATATAAGAATCAAGCAAATTTTCCCATGTCAAATGGCATCTTGTCTTGTCCCCTTATTCAGAAAGTTCATTTCATATTGTAGAGTCAAGGTGAAATTGGGATAGTCATCACCTATAGTGATAGCCCTACTGAAATAAATTTACATTATCATGTCCCATTAAACAATAATTGAATGCAATCAGAATGTAAACATTTGAATTTCCATGTTGACCTTTACTGTAGGAGACAGTGGCGATCGGACTAGAGTATGAGATGTCCGTGTTGGAGGACGAGAAGAAATGTTTCCTGAAGTCTCTTGCACTCTATGAACTGGAGCCCAAGCGTGACGCCCTGGCCAAGGTTCTGACTGAGGTCGGCATGACCCCGACAATTCCAGAGGGAGGCTACTTTATGATGGCCGACATATCTAAACTAAGTGAGTGGTAGATGATATGTGAAAAAAAATCAGGTTGTCTATATATATCTTTATTGCCACCACATAATTGACGAGTATTAACATGGAAAACAAAAGGAAACTGTACTAGAAATTCACAAGGGGGAAAAAATATATATTGGAAAGGAAGAGGGAAATGAAACATGTATACAGATTTATACAATAATTTACAAACAAAACCTGATACAATGTTTCCTTTGAAATGAAACATGAGGCACAGAATCGGTCAATTGAAAATGATTTTAATGACTGTTGAGACAAATATAAGTATCCCTAGAATTAATGATTAATGTCTAATTATACTTACGATCTTCTATAATTACAAATACACATAATACACAAGTAAATGTGTAATAAAAAAAGATTTCACATAATCAAATTTATTGTGTCTGATACCACTGTCAGAAGTATGTCATATGGCATGATTATGTAAGATGATATTGTAAGATGTGTGTATTTAGTGCCACAGCATGTCATATGGTGAGGTTTATATTTGGTACCACAACATGTCATATGGTGAGGTTTATATTTGGTACCACAACATGTCATATGGTGAGGTTTATATTTGGTACCACAGCATGTCATATGGTGAGGTTTATATTTGGTACCACAACATGTCATATGGTGAGGTTTATATTTGGTACCACAGCATGTCATATGGTGAGGTTTATATTTAGTACCACAGCATGTCATATGGTGAGGTTTATATTGGGTACTACAACATGTCATATGGTGAGGTTTATATTTGGTACCACAGCATGTCATATGGTGAGGTTTATATTTGGTACCACAACATGTCATATGGTGAGGTTTATATTTGGTACCACAACATGTCATATGGTGAGGTTTATATTTGGTACCACAACATGTCATATGGTGAGGTTTATATTTGGTACCACAACATGTCATATTGTAATATGTCATCATAACTATGGTGAAGTTATGTATTTGGTACCACAACCATATGGTCAACTTCCATATTTGATACCACAACATTGGCATGCTTATGTAGTTGGTACCACATGTTATATGACAATTTGTATTTAGTACCACAATATGTCCTATGGTATATTTTCATGATTATATATTTGAGGATATGTATTTGATACCACCCTGTGTCATATGGCATGGTTATGTATTTTTTACCTTAATGTGTCATGTGGTGAGGCTATATTAATGAAACTTATCAGTGGCACAAAGTTCTTAATAGGTGGATGCAAAAAAGGTCAAGGTCATTGTATCGGAGTTAGTGAAGTTCAACAAAGGAATGTTTCTGAGTATTAATCCCCTCAATTTTAGCTGTTTTGAATGAGTCCAGATGACTGGCTGCAAATATAATTATATAAGGGATATGTTGGTTTTGTGATTTTTTTCTACAAATTTCTTCTTGAGACAATGTGGTTCTAAACTGCTGTGATTTTATGTGTTTTGCATTTATAGCTCAATGGTAATTGCTTCACAATATTAGTCCCCTACCGGTGTTCACACCGGAGGGGACTATAGGTTTGCCCTCCGTCTGTCCGTCCGTCCGTCCGTCTGTCAGTCTGTCCGTCTGTCCGACCGTCCGTCTCCGCTCAAATCTGGATCCCGCGATAACTTAATAACTAAGCAAGCTAACTTGATGAAACTTGGTATATGACTAGATGGCAATGTGTAGATTATGCACGTCATTTTATTTTTGTTCTTCGGCTAAAATTGTTGTTGCTATGGTAACGAGCAAGCTAACTTGATGAAACTTGCTATATGACTAGATGGCAATGTGTAGATTATGCACATCATTTTATTTTGTTCTTCGACTAAAATTGTGGTTGCTATGGTAACGGAAATAGTGAAAATATGGCAAAAAATGGGATCCCGCGATAACTAAGCAAGCTAACTTGATGAAACTTGGTATATGACTAGATGGCAATGTGTAGATTATGCACGTCATTTTATTTTTGTTCTTCGACTAAAATTGTGGTTGCTATGGTAACGGAAATAGTGAAAATATGGCAAAAAATGGGATCCCGCGATAACTAAGCAAGCTAACTTGATGAAACTTGGTATATGACTAGATGGCAATGTGTAGATTATGCACTCATTTTATTTTTGTTCTTCGACTAAAATTGTGGTTGCTATGGTAACGGAAATAGTGAAAATATGGCAAAAAATGGGATTGATTACCATATTGAGTCAAGGTGGAGCCGGTAGGGGACTTTATGTGTTGCATACAACACCAGTTACTTGTTTAATTTAATGTTACTTTGTGTCATTTTCAGATGTAGAAATACCAGATGATGGCACTGATGATCCTTATGATTTCAAGTTTGTCAGATGGATGACAAAAAATAAGGTATACAGTAGTTTGTTTCTTCTGCCTAACAAATTCATTCATGCACAGAGTAAATTACGGCAGTACAATGGGGGGGGGGGGCGTATTTAGCCTATATGAGCATTGTCCATCTTGCTCTTCGACTAAAATTGTGGTTGCTATGGTAACGGAAATAGTATCTCACTTCAATTGAGAATTTTCTCAACTCAAAAATCTCAAAATGTTAATCACCAGAATAGTTTGATGAAATTTAAGACCATTAACAGTATGAGCATGGTAATAATAAGATATATGGAACTATGCTGAAATGTAAAATTCTGTCTATTGATCATTAAATTGGCAACTATTTCTAAAATCAATTTTCTAAAATCAATTTTTGTTTTTGTTTTCAGAGACTGTCAGCTATTCCACCAACAGCTTTCTATAACCAGGAACACAAATCTCTTGGAGAAAAATATATACGTTTCTGCTTTATCAAGGTATGGTTCATTTGTTGCCTAGGATACCTTACATGTATGGAAGGACATCCATGATAATCAACATTAATTTTGTCTGTGTTGTTGCTCCAGTTCACAAGATGTCTTGCTCATGTTGGTGAGCAAGATAATAAACACATTCTGGAAATGGGGCTTTATTTTTGATAAAGTATTTTACAGTTATTTACTTTTTTGTGTCACCTGCTGTAAGCAGAGAAAACAAACATCTCTGTCGTCTGTTATACTTTTTCCGTCCCGCTTCTTTCAGCAATGTGTTCAAAGAATTTTTCTTGTTTTGTCACTCAGTTGGTTTAATTACAGTATAAAACAGGTCTTCAAGAAAACAGACCCCAATATCTTAGTCTGGTCTATTTACTCACTTTTAATAGGGATTACTTGTATTTAGGAATATATATAGACATGTGCATAGTTCTCAGAAATGTGTTTACTTTGTTTACAGAAAGATGAAACTATAGAGGCTGCCGGGAAGGTTCTGAGAGACTGGTCCGCAGAAATGAAGTAAATGTCAGACTGGTTATCAAGTTACCAGGACAACAAACTACACACTCGCTGTTGATCAGATGTATTTGTAACACCACCTTGTATTTTTTTTATTTTAAAAGTGCTTACTTTAAAACAATGTTAGGCCTTAAATATCCCATATTATAAGGTCAATGCTGCTAATCTGTCTAGTAGCAATTTACTTGGCAGTATCTGCAATTATGAATAAATGAACTATTATAATATGCCATTGTTTACATGTGGGTGAAATGATTGATTGAAATAAAAAAATGAATAAAGAAAGTATGATTTAGGGACAGTATTCCCCAACACTGAGAAAAGTCAAATAAAAAAAAAAGGTTGTTAAGCATCATTCCTTATCCTGTATTTTAAGTCCATCTCAATGTGGAAAAAATGTTCATAGTAACTTCAGTCAAGATCTGTTTATGTAGGAAATAAATGTATGATGGGCACTTACAAGTGTTACAGATGGTGATTGACTTAAAGCAAGACATATGTTGTTTTTGTGTTTTAACTATGTGTACATGAATTGTCACATTCTTACATGGTAAATATTGTATTTCAGAAGTTGTGATTTTTCCAATTAAATGACAAAGTGTTTATGGATCAGCATTTATTTGCGTATAAAGAATTTTGGAAACATTGCCTTAGTTAATTATTTTCTCATGCCATATCCTTTATAACAAGTCTTGTTACAAGAGTAATTAATGATTGTTGACTTTCCTTGATTATGTAATTTATTTTGAATAACGTTATGTCAGCTTTGATACGATACAATATTGTTTTTGTTGCAAAATGGAAACATTATGAATTGTTGCATTTTTTGTCTTTCTAACGAGATTTCTCTTCAAAATCAGTGTAGAAAAAAAATGTCATTCAATGTTATATTTCTTTCAGTAGTTTAAATTTACTATTATATTTCAAATCTTATTCATAAACCTTATCAGGCCATAGTCCACTTGATAATTCTATCACAAATATATAAATTAAAAGATGATCTAAAACTGTGAACATAAATACTCAGATACACATTTCATCATCACTCATCTATTTATTGTTAAACACATTTCACCAAATAAAATCAATAAAATCATGTCTGCAGATGATATAAGCTTATTCTGTGCATTTACTTTCAGGCTGATCATGTTGTAAAATGTTTGTTAGGAACATGAAATGTTTAAAGGAAAAGATAACATATTCAACCTTACAAGATATAATTTACAGGTTATACACTTAATAAAATTGTCTTCCTAAAGCGTAGATTTTAATTCTTGCGTAACAGACAAGTCTTACATTTACTCATATCAATATCAGTCTATGGTAAACATACTCCCATAGGAAAAAATAGCAGATATTTAGATATGTATTTTCTTGTTAAAAGAATAAATGTATTGATAATGAACTTGCCATTGTCATTTTTGTTGATAAAAAAAGTTCATTAAGAAGAATTTGTATCTTAAATGTTATATAATGCCATGAAATCTTCAAGGAGAAGTATATGAGCACACAATAGCATCTTAAACTGAAGCATTTTGCACCTTAAATTTTTGTCATTAGTCGAAAAGACTATAATTTCTTTCATTAAGTTTAATTTTATTCATGTTTATTTTGAAAAATGTTTATTATAATAGAATTATTTAAATCTTGGATTAAAACGGTTTATTGAAATAAAATTCACTAGTCAGTCAGCACTTTAGACGTCATTTGTTTTAAATCACTTGATAGTTTAGAGAAATGTTTTCAATTGCTTATTATTACCATTTTGACCTGTTTTCTAAAGCCAAGTTTATAGTAATTTTTTTTTTTATTTCAAACCTTTTTCATTATCAACAGCTTGTCTTTGACAGTTTTAATGTTATCAAAATTGATATGAAAATCCACAGAAAGGCCTTTTTGATTTAAAAAGATGGGCCTGGTATTGACTAATCTTGGAGAAACACTCACATATAGTTTGTAACCACCTATCAAACAGTGGTTTATATTTTGTCCTATGAAATTCTTAAAGAACAGATAACATATTCATCACACTGTCTGCTTTTTACAAAGCTATTTATAGCAAAGTTCAAAATGTTTTATGCATACATAGGAAAGAGAAATAAATTAATTTGTTAACAATTTTATGATTTTGTTTTTAATTTGAACCCCACCTCACTTTGTCAACTTAAAGTAATACTGGATTCAAGTTCTTTCCCAACCATTGGAAGTGTTTGCATTCATTAATTGCCTGTACACATTGTAGATTTTGTTTAGACAGAGAGATGCCAAATAATGAGACATGTTGTATCCTAACAACAGTTCTAACAGATGCAGGACTGCTATTTTATTGTGTGAAGAACATTGAATCTAGCTAGATGTTGACTGTTTCCCAGTGGATTTTCAAATTATTTTACCCCAAGATACAGAGTAAATGGGGGCTATATTCTCGTCTGCCGGTCTGTCTGTATTTTGTTTGTCCGTCTATAGTTGAGGTAAGTCTGCACTGTTTTCCCACTATGTTTAGTCAGGTTTTGATTGGACTTTACTGGAATGTACCAAGCCTAGTGGTGCATATCATTGGAACATCATGATTGGTTGACATAAATGAGTTCCTTTGTTACATTTCTTAAATATGTGTTTTTTGCTTTTTCTTGGCTTCCGTTGGTCAGATTTTAACTTCACAGCATAATCAAGTTGCGAGCCAAGTTGCACATGTTGGCATGTCACAATTATCCTGATTTTAAGAGTTGTTGCTCTTTTTATATTCATTGAATATTTTTGGTCTGCAATATGTGTAAATGAGCTCTACCTGGTTTTGATGTGTTCTTATTTTTATCCTTCAACTTTGTCAAGACTGTCTCTGACATGGTTACAGTAACTGTGACAAAGCAGCATCTGGGTGTATTCATCATCTTCATTGATAGTTCTTGTTTTGCACATAAAAAATGTTTGCATTATTACCAGAAAGGCAGTGACACACACTAAACCAGATAGCTAGCTCAAAAGTCAAGGTCATACTAGTACATGATGATGGTCAATGGTCAAAAAGATAAATGCCAACTTGTTTGTCTGGGCTCTAAGTTTACCAAGGATCAGTGGATTTTCAAATTATATAGCACAAATGCTTGCCTTAATTATATAGTGTTACACCAAAGAACCAGATTCTTAGTTCTAAGGTCAAGATCATGCATACATGGAGGTCAAATGTTATAAATACCAAAAGGCATGCCTTGGGTTTTAACTTTTCATTGATTGCCGGATTTTCAAAACAACTGAAATGTTGGCCTTATTGGGATGGTGCATGATAGGGCCATATTATTGCCAGGGTTTTGCTGGTTATTATCATCCAGATGTACCAAATAGCAGTGTAGTGGGAGTATTAACCACTTTCAGTGTTAGCTTTGGTCAGATTATGAAGTTCATACCAAGGCAAGAGCATGGTATGTTCAAACTGGAATTCGGCTTTCAATGGTATGAATAAATAACAAACATAAGTAACTTACATCTTTGTATTCTTGGTTTATTAATTCATGCAGGTCACAGAATTATTATTAATTAAGAAATGATTAAAAAAAGTTACTGTATAATTATATACAAGTATTTTACATAAGTTGGTTAAGTAATCAACTTAGAGATGAATGCGACAGTATCTACATAGTAACAGCAGCATTGGGGAGCTTTTGAAGAACCTAAACCAACACTTCCTTCTGTAGGATATAATGGAATTACATGTATATCATTCTAGAAAAATTTGTAGCAAATAATTAAAAAAAAATCTGATTCTGCAATAGACAAGAGGGCCATGATGGCCCTGAATCGCTCACCTGAGTACCATTGCTTCAACTGATGTCAAGGTTTTTAAACAGACAAGGATTCTGATATAACTTAATCTAAAACATTTTACCCCTGACAATACTACACACCAAATATCTAAGCAATGGGCCATATGGTTTCAGAGAAGACTTGGACGCAGGGTCATTTATCACCGTAGGGCTAAGACTTTGAAAATCTTTGTAATGAACCATTAGATGCTACTACATACCAAAAATTTTAGCTCTAGGCCTTATTGATTCATAGAAGAAGATTTTTTAAGATTTTCCTATATAACTCTGTGTAAAACAAGTGACCCCTGGTGGGGGGTCATTTATCACCATAGGGCTATGATTTGTACAATCTTGGTAGTGGCCCATAAGATGATGCTACATACCAAAAATCAAAAGGCTAGGTTTTTTTTTAATTTTGACCCCAGGGTCATAATTTGTACAATCCTGGTAGAGAGTCATAAGATCATGCTACATACCAAAAATCAAAAGGCTAGGCCTTGTGGTTTCAGAGAAGAAGATTTTTTAAATTTTCATTTTTAAAATCTATTTTTAGCTCCTGTGACCTAATTATGCGATGGACCAGAACCATTTATACAACTTTAGTAGAGCTTCATCCAAGGAACATTCCTGCAAAATATTTTTCAAATTGGCCAAGCCGTTTAGGAGGAGATGTTGTTTGAAGCAATTGTTGACGCCGGATGCACGCACGCACGCACGGACGCCGGACGCCGGACAAAAGGCGATCAGAAAAGCTCACCTTGAGCACGTTGTGCTCATGTGAGCTAAAAACTTTTGATATGTATAATTTCATGTAATCTTGCATGGTTACTGTGATTTAAAGCAGCTCGTTCATAGATTAATGAAAGAAATAAGAAGACAACAAATTCTCTCCCATGTTAATGTTGGTGAAGTATTTGTTTCCTGACAAACTCGGCAAGTGTAGATCATAATGCACTGGAAAATACTATTTTTAAAAATACCACTAGGGTAAAATACATGTATATAGAATATGGTATCCCTGAAGCAGGTGCTTGCTGTACCATGGGATTTGTTCTGCAACATGGCATCTTAAAGAGTTCCAGATTGCAAATCTGTAAGTTCATCCTGTGAAGTGACAGCATGCGCAGTCTGAATGTAATCAATAATTTGATGGCTCACAAAAATAGAAATTCTGAATGTATAGGTTTTACAGTTCTTAGCATAGGTCAAATATCATTCATAATGCTATTGTCTGTGATGGAAAAACACTTTTTTTTACAATCACGGTAGGTTACATTGGGTGACCATGTATCTGTAGATGGGTATTGATAGAGGTATAACACACACATAGTTAAAAATCAAATTCTTTGTCAATGACCATCTGTGAATGAACTGCTTTAAAATGGTCTAGAGATAATATAGCTGCAAACAAAAGGCAATATTTTTTTCACAAATATTAATAAAATAGCAATAGCAGCCCATATATTTTATAATGATAATTACAGAATAATGTCCATCCTCATAGAGGAGAGAAAACCTTAACAACATCTTTTGATCCACATGTAAATGTGTTTGTCAAACTACGACCCTCTAGCAACTAAATGTCAGATGGAACAAAGTTTTTAAATTTTCCTGTTCAAAATTCACAGTTCTGTGTTTTAAACTCCATGGTATTGCTCCAATTGATGTCATGGGAGTCTACCATCACTACAAAAGTATTTCTGTTATACAGCAACCTTCAACAAATTACAAGTGGAGGAAGATTCCTAGTACACAGAGGCACCTGAGGGGTGTTCAACAATTCAAGCACTTGGAGCGACTGTGAGCACTCTCTATCTGAACTCAAGTGGTCCATGTGGTCTTAAGTCCGCCATTGTTGAGATTGGGTGCTCGCTCTCATTCAATAAGACATTTTCTACTATCTAGCACTTGCAACGGGGAACTCGCTTTGTTGAACATGTTACTGGACAGAAGGTCACAACCTAAAGCAAGCCAGCTGGAAGGCTTCCTCTGACACATGAAAATCTGATTGACAAGACCAAAATTTAAATCCACTGTGATGATATTACTCCAGTACCAAACAGTATAAAACCAGATCAGCTAGTTACTGTCAGGAAGATCGGGTTAAATGCTGGTTTTCTTTGACAGTTCTGATGCTTAAAGGGTGGAGATGACAGGAAATATTGTTATAAAAGACTACAAACACTACACAGGAACATGTCTTATTATATACATATAACAAACTTCTAACAAAAAGATATAGAAGAGATAATCACATTCGGCTGTATAAATCATAACACGTGTATGAAACAAAATAAACAATAATAAGCATTCACGTAACATTTGTTTTGTAATCTAAAAATAGCTCAGAACATCCCTCTGCAGGAGAGGGAACTCTTGCCTGTACACAACACAAAACAGGACTCCAGAATAAAGATGAAATCTGACAAAATATTAAGACAAACTATGCATTATTCTTGCAGTGATCCTGATATATAGACTATGTTATATAGACTATGATATATAGACCATGTTATATAGACTATGATATATAGACCATGTTATATAGACTATGATATATAGACCATGTTATATAGACTATGATATATAGACCATGTTATATAGACTATGATATATAGACCATGTTATATAGACTATGATATATAGACCATGTTATATAGACTATGATATATAGACTATGTTATATAGACTATGATATATAGACCATGTTATATAGACTATGATATATAGACTATGTTATATAGACCATGTTATATAGACTATGATATTTAGACTATGATGAAAACATACTATCCATGTATAAGGTAAAAATTAGTGCAATTGGCATTTTGTATGAAATGTTCAACAACTGACCCAGGCCTGCATTCAACAAAAATCTCATATTGAGATTTTACTCATCAAAAATCTCAAATATTCTGTATAAACAAATATGAATTTCCAAAGACATTTAAGACTATATTCTTTAAGTGCATGCTAATAACAGCATGTGGGCAAAATTTCTTTTCTTTATGTTGATAAATAAGGGGATAATAGGTCTTAAGAGACTGAGATTGGAAAATCTCTACTTGAAATGATCCGTGATCTCCAATGTACCTCATGTTTGACCATGAAAACATTCTTAACCCTTCCCCTCATATAGACTCATTTTGATGCACTCAATAGGTACCACATAAAGACTGATCTGCAGAAAGCCAGACTTAAACCTTACCAAATTTAATTGTAAAATCCTCATTACCAGACCACTGAGGAGCAGCGAACAGCATAAAACCTGATCAGCCTGCGAGTTACTCGCAGGCTGATCTGGTTTTATGCTGTTTGCATAGGTCTTTTCATAGTATTCTCTATGAAGGAAAGGGTTAATTCATCCTGGTAAGAAACAGTTAACAACATGATGAGTCCAGATCTGGTCGCACAGAGCAGAGGTTACAGGATAAGAACCTACAGAGGCTATATCATGCAGTTCAATATATATATATAATAGAGAGAGAGAGTGAGAGAGATACTATTAATCTGTATGATTTTTTTTTCATGTACTGAGCCTGTTTGTGTGAACCTTTACCATCTCACAACCAGTAATAATAATTATTCAAATATGTTAAAGTTAAGTGTGGTAAATGCAATGATTTTCTCAAAAATAAATGCTTATTTTTTTGTAGTTGTTTTCCCCAACAGTCCAGTACGAAGAAGGTGCTTATGGTCCAGAGGCAGAGCTCATGGCTTTGAATCCAAAGGCCATGTGTTAGAAGCTCATATGGGGAAAATATCATCTCATGGCTTCTCAGGTAATATCTTGTTTTGAAGTTTATTGTGTTTGTATATCAGTCATACAGTGATGTCCAGCTAGTTACAAGAGAAGGGAGATCTACAGTGTACAAAGACACCAACCTGGAAGGCTTATTCACATGAAAATCTGTGTGACTAGACTGGGATTTCAACCCACGCTGGTAAGCGGCTAAGTGACAGTGACTATACTGGGATTTCAACCCACGCTGGTAAGCGGCTAAGTGACAGTGACTATACTGGGATTTCAACCCACGCTGGTAAGCGGCTAAGTGACAGTGACTATACTCAGTGATTATAATCTCTCTGTCAGTGAAGCAACAGGGTGCAAGGAACTGAAACAAAACAAAAATTGTCAAAAGAGTAACAAGGGAAATAATATCAAGTACTATGTATTATGAAAGAAACAACAATTCTGGCAGAGTAATGTTGCCTAATTACGTGCACAGCTGGTCATGACATTCTCCACAGTACAGCAGGTATTGGAGATTATTTTGCATCAGAATTAATCTATATATTTGATAAATAACTATTGTTAAATTGTAATCAATAAATACACTAACCCTTCAGTCTAATAAATGCAATTTATTCAATTTCATTTAATTGTTAGTTTTCTTATCATTATTTACATCACAAGAGATAAGAATTACAATGTATACCTGTTGTCTGCAATAGTTTTGTGAGTAAAAAAACAACAACAACAAACAAAACATATCACAGACTTATTCTCCATACCTGACAGCCTGCACATGGTCAGATATATATAAGATCTGACTTGAATTGTTATTTCATATCAAATTTTACTAAACGAGTGCGTGAAAATGTTATTAAGTGAGCCTCTGGCGAGCTTAATAACATTTTAATGAATGAGTTTAGTAAAATTTGATATGAAATAACAATTCAAGTCAGATCTTATATATATCTGACCATGTGCAGGCTGTCAGGTATGGAGAATAAGTCATAATATCATATGACCTTTACTGACAGTAAATCATGATTATAACAACAAAGAAACAAAAACATGACTGAATGCCTGTGAACGAATTTCTATTGTAATCTACCACTAAGGAAAAAGTTCTAAATAATAAGTGAACTTCTCATACATTTTCAAAACCTCTTGAATAATGCATCTTTTTGATCAAAGTTAACTGCATCTAAAACATTTAAGCCAGCTGTTTGAGTTCATCACACTATGCATATATGTTGAATACACGCGTGTGACGTGGAGTGATGTAGACTTATATGTAACGTGTTAAATATAAGAAAAAATGTAATGGTTAAATGAAACCAGAAACAGCTGTTTGAGCACAATGTCATATGATAAAACCCTTTACCTCACAGACATGTTTTAAAGCCTCAGCAATCAACGATGATCAAACTTAAATACAATATTGTAGCTCAGATTCAATAGTCTATTCAGCAAAAAAGAATATTGTTTCATATATCATTTAAAGTTCAGTGAATTAATATTCATGAAGTCATAATTTGTACATGAATATTCATGAGGTAAAGGTTAAATCTGATGAACTAACCCCTACTATAATTTCACTTCAGCATGCATACAGGCACATAAATAATATTTGCAAAATAACATTTCAACAATTTTGAGCTAAGTGCTTGAGAATTGAATAAAGAACTTTTCCTGAGCTATTAACATACACAAGATTTATTTTACTGCCTAAGTGTAAAGTCTTGAAGTTTTGATTATGTTGAATCAATTTTATGGTGCTCTCTGATGACATTTTTATTACTTTTTAAGAATTTAGAGATAGCATTAAGACTCCTGGGGTTACAGTGGAAAATCCCATCTCATCAACATTAAAGTCTGTTTAAAGCTTAATCTTTAAAGTGAACTCATAAAAATAGCAACCACAAAATATTGCACCTGAAAAATTGAGGATTTAAAAAAAAAAAAGTATCTACGAAGTCATGCTAAAAAATAAATAAAAGATGAATTCTTTAATAGCAACAAAACCTTGAACAAATCTTAAAATGTCTGTATTTTACATACAGGCAACAATGGAAAAAAAAGGAAAATTTTATGATATCATTCAATATACAAAAATCTCTAACATTTTAGTAAGTTTTTTATGGATTAGTCTGATTACAGAAGCTAGGTATAGTCCTCATACTGTGAACCTGATATGATTGAATAATTAAAAAATAATCAAAAAACTAAATACAAGTATCTGGTAATAAATATTATATAAAGCTTTCATTCATGTATGCATATACAATCATCTTAAGGGTACAATAATATTCAATATTTACAATTTTTTGGTCAAAATATATAAAGAAAGGCATGAAAAATAAGATGGTCATAAGTGATTAATCTCAGTTGGTAGTCCAGAGTATGTGTGATTTTTTTCAATTTAGTCCTTGGAGTATACTTAACCCTTGACCTCATACTGACTCATCTTGACGTAGTTGCAAACAGAAAAAACCCAGATCAGACTGCTCCTTCCAAGAGCTGTCTGATCAGGGTCTTCTCTGTTTGCTCATACCATAGTGTAGTTCAGATTATGCACAATTTATAAGAGAAAGAAAAATCTATTGTTTCATAAACCATTTAAAGTTTATAATTTAATATTCATCAAGTCATAAATATGCATATGAATATTTATGAGGTACAGGATTATACTGTTATGAAAATCAGACACCAAAAGGACAATATAACAATAATCAAACTTAAATAATAATTGTCAAAATGCTTTAATGATACAAGGTTTGATCGTACTGCAGTTCCATCATCCAGCAGCAGGAAACCACCTGCATATACTTTATCCTTATGGTAAAGTTGTTGCAGCTTTATGATAAAGCTGACACAGATCAGTGCCAAAAGGCACAGTAGTCCCTCTATCCAGCATTAGGAAGAAGTCTGCATCAATTTGACCTTTTTGACGATGTCAGCGCGGCACAGCGGGCACTGGTTGACACTTCCAGCACATTGAATACAGCAACAGACATGGCCACAGTTCATAAATATCACATCCGACTGAAATACAAAGGCAGCATCATTAAATGCATTTCTCAAGCTGGATCAGTTAGACAATGTCGGAAGGATTTAACATAATATCGCGGGTGCATCACACATTCTATACAACTCTGATGTCATCAGTGATTCTCTACAAAAATAACCTTTTATTTAATAAGTTGTTATATTTGACTTGACTTGACTATTTGAGTTTACCGTCGCTTCGACAGTATTTCAGTCATATAGCGACGTCCAGCTAATTACAGGTGGAGGAAGACCCTGAAAGCACGGAGGCATCCAGGTAGAACCACCGACCTACCGCAAGCCAGCTGGAAGGCTTCCTCACATGAAAATCCGAATGACCCTGCCGGAATTCGAACCCACGCGGTGAGGGGCTGAGTGAGTATTTGTTATATTTGAACTAACTGTCTTTTATCACCAGAAATTGATAATCACTAAACTGAAAGTGAAATCAGTTTAGCAAGTTTTTCTAAGTATATTTCAAGTCATTCTCAAAGTCCAATGCTATGTTGTTTAGGCTAACAGTTTTTGTTATTTCATACTATAGAAAACTAATTTATTACACAGTCACAACACAATTGATGGGCCTTATTATACATAAGCCTTATCATTTGAAGGATTCTGGAGGTAGGCCAAGTATCACAATAGGTTCTATAGACAAGGTCACATAGGTGAGAAGGCACTGTGGTTGCTCATCTGTACCTGATAATTCTCACCAGGTACTCTGGTTCCCTTCTTCAAAAATGACCATAGTGATTCTTCTTTCAAAACCAATATTGAATAAATCAAAACCAATATTGGATAAATTGGAACCAAAATTGGATAAATCAAAACCAGTATTGAATAAATTTAAGATTTCTTTTAAGTTAATTTTTAAGTTAACTGTGACATACAATTGTTTCTTTCCCCCATATCAGATATTGCAATCAAAGACAACCAATATCAAGGACAGCAGAAGAAACTTCAAATATACTTTGCCTTAACACTCTACCACATAAGCTTACATCATATCAGACCACAGGAATAATAAACAAGACTAACAGCTGTCAGCAATTGGTTTAGTTTCTTCTCTTCAAATATTAAATGTATTGACAAGAAAATGTAAAACTGATTAGTCTGCAATACTGGAAAAACATTATTTTTGTTGACATTAAATTATGTGAAATCTGTGATTAAATCAATTTTGTTGGTACATATATTAGGAGAACCATGTTCTAGAAAACATGAGGTCTATGGAAAAAAAAAAGATTTCGTGGGGATAAACATTCATGGATAAAGTCATCCACGAAATCAATGAAAATTAGTCCCCCACAAATATTAATGCACAACCTAGTTTTGTTTTAACCTGGTTGCACTTGATAATTCCCATGTGGTATATGGTAGAGACTAAATCAGAGTGAAGTGTATATGAATCTACACCACACAATGGTACATACAGTTTTGTCCAGACAGATGGAGCACTCAGAGTTCAGTCCCCTTGCTGTGACGGACATCTGCTTGGAGTAGGATGGCATCTGATCCAGGGACGGGGCGGTGGGTTCAGCCGGCACAGTGGTGGTAGACTTGGCTCCTGCTCCCCACAGCATCTGAAGGTCAAACGTTACACATAAATAACTTTTAACAAACTATGCATTCACGATCATCCTCTTCATCATTTCTTAACTTCTTTCATCATTTATTTATTTTATACTTATTTACTTAACGTCAACTGGGAAACAAGTTCTTATAACTAATACTAATCCCTCTCAACGGTTCCTGGGTTGGACCAGTACTTTGCGCCTGGGAAGGTCGTGAATAATTCTAGCCTCCAACAGGGACTTTTGGATCCGTAATCGGATACGTTACCACTGGACCACGGCGCCCTTTTCATCATTTGTTTCCTCCCACCAAATAGAAATCTGTGATAACCTTCTTACAAAATTCTAATATCTGCAAAATTAATTCTTACATTTTAACAAAAAATGTCAATCATGTTTTTGTTCTACATTCTTAAATTCTCCTGTATATATGCAATTCATATATAACTTTGACACCAAGGAACACAATCTGTAGATCAGGCATATAATATCAACAATTTCAGCATTTACAATTCTATCATCAACAAATGTAATACGTGAAACAAGATCAACATATTTACTCACAGGAGGTGATGTTTCCATGGCAACATATTCTTCTTTATACTCCTTGACCCTCCTCAGTATATCCTTCCGCAACCCTAGCTCATGGACACCCATCTGGAATGAAAGAATAAAAAAATTACTAGCCATGCTTCCCAGTCATAACCTAAACACTATTACATCTTGCAAGAAGAAATAAATAATAAATATACAGTCGAAACTCGTTATCTCGACATTTAGGAAATAATCATTTTTATGTCAAGATATGAGTATGGTGACATATGAATTTACTTGTACCTGGAACCATGTAAACAATGATTCACAAAATGCTTGTATTTGATGCAATTTGTCTATAAAGGCCCTATATGCCTAATAAAAATCTTGTCTTATATGTTATAGCCTAAAGTGAGTTTTGTTGAAGTTGATGATGCACGTTTTTTTAGGTATACTCGCTGCTAGCACTGCCAAATAGCATCGATGTTAGATCACCAGTTCACACTTTATATGATTAAACGGTAGTTAAGCGTGTATAATTGCATCCAGCATTAATCTGTTCATTTCGAAACATAACAGTTTTCAACATTTTAATTGCGGTGATTGGGGACATAATCTACGAAAGTGTTGAAACTTATTGCGACAATACTGAATATTTGTACATCCATGAGCGTGTTGGCACGCGTCGAGATAAACAAATAGTTTTAGGTGAGATTTTACCCCCATCAGGACCAAAGAAATACGTTGACATATAAAAAATGTCGAGATACAAAATGTCGAGATAATAATGGATTTTATGTATATCTTAATAGAGAAAAAAGTTGGGACTTTCAAAGTATGTCAAGATATACTGAATGTTGAGACTAGCGATGTCGACATAATGAGTCTCAGCTGTATAAAGAAGATTAAAAAAAAAAAAAAAAAAATATGCTATAACCCAATTAAATGACTGATGAATAATGAATAAAAATCATAAAAAACACTTTTACTCAACATAATATTATTCATTTTGGGTCAATTTGGAAACAAGTTCCTACAAGGTGTACTAATCCCTCTCGAAGATCCTGGATTGGACCAGTACTTGGCACCTAGGAAGGCATGAAAAATCTCTACCACTACTGGGGCTCGAACCCAAAACCTTTGGATCCAGTCATGTACGTTATCACTAGACCATGGTGCCCTTATGTAAAGATACATTTATATAGCCTTTACTTTATGAAGAGAAAGAATATACAACATATAAAAATGGAGGTGATTTGTGCACAGGCCTAGGAACTCTGAATCACCTAATGATAAAGAGAAACAGACATGGCTGCCACAGAGTGATTCTATCTAGCCCTTGTACTCTTATTACTGTGGTCAATATTTTACTCATGAGCAGCCAACAGCATAAAAACTTTTTTTTATTTTTTAGGGTTCAGCTTCATGCTGGTTGCATAAGTGATTTTAACATTTCCTAGAAAAAGAACACTTATTTTCCACTGTATTACCATAGTAACAAAAGTGTACCTGTTTAAGGTCATCTTCATCCAACTGCATCATGGTTTCTATGGAAACCCGATGTCTGGCAAACACTGGAATGTAATCCTGAGCATTGGATTGAGACAGAATTTTCACAACGCTGATTTCAAGGTTTTGTTCCTGAAAATTTAGGAATAGAAAAATCAGTAAGAAAGCATAAACAAATCAAAGATTAGCAATTCAATCATAAATAACTTAAAAGTTG
>CM037787.1:53346912-53396912 GCA_021229015.1 Solen grandis | reverse complement strand
AGAACAAGAAAAATCTGAAGTACCAGATTCAGATAATGTTCCTGATGACCTGAATGCTACGTTGACTTTGGACAAGGAATACACAGAAAGAAAAGGAAAGGAGAAATTTATTACGCAAGATTGTTTGGCTGATAAGACGATCAGAGAAAATAAAATAGCTTTTTTGTCTGGTATGAAAGTTCGTAGTTGAGAGTGTTCGATCGTCTAAATACATAGTGTCATTAGAACCAAAAGAAACCTGCAGCTGCCCTTCGACAGGCCAATGTTATCACCTGCTAGCCGTGAAAAAATCAATCAATAACCAACAACAGTAAAGTCAAAAACACCCATTAAAAATTTATCATTATTAAGGAAGAACAGTCGACCCCGAGTTGCAAAGAAAACAGGTCAAAAGAAACAAAAAAAAGCTGACTTTGAAGTTATACCAGCACCAGATTCAGTTCTAACGAATACACCGTGCAAACAGGAAAACATAGATTCTCCAGAAAAACTGGACACGCCAAAGTCTGAACGAAGTCCTAATTTCACGGCGTCAACACCAAAAGTTTTCTAAAAAGGGGCTCTACCCAAAAACGTATATCACTTAGTGTGCCATCAAAGAAACGGATAAGATTTGATGATTTTGCAATAGGAAACGATACTCGCGGAGAATGCCTGGAGGAAGATGATTATTGGCTGAAAAACGAATACTGTCTTTTAGAGTCAGATCGAGACATTATATGTACTGTAAATGGTTGGCTAAGTGATAAACACATATATGCAGCACAAAAATTATTAAGAAATCAATTCCGTGAAAACGGGAACATTCAGGGACTACAAGATTATCTGAACATTCCAAAATTCATAGAATCTTTACAAAAATGGGACACCGACAACAAAATGAAAAACATAATTGGAACTTCGGCTCAAATTCATTTTAATGGGTATGACCACTGGCTCGTGTCATATCGTGATTTCGATGGTAATATTTTCTTAATCGATAGTTTAAAATCTGTTAAAACATTAAATAATTACGTTAAAATTCAATGATCGCAAATATATGGTGACATCGACATAGAGGTGAAAATACCAGTAGTCCAGCAACAAACCAACGGTTCAGACTGTGGAGTGTTCGCAATCGCATTTTTAACGAAACTGTGTTTTTCGGAATTTAAAATGCTACCATCTGTCCGCTTCAATATTTCAGAAATGTGCCTTGAAAATAACTATTTAGAACCTTTTCCAAAAGTAAGAATGCCAAAACTCCCTGTCGCTGATACAAAGCTCAACCATTTAAATCTATATTGTATATGTAGACTTCCTGATTGTATCGACGATTTAGTTAAGTGCGACAACTCTAAATGTAAAATAAAAAAAATTCCTTTTTAAAAAAAAAAATAAATGGTTTCATAAACAGTGTATTAGAGGATTTATACATGTATACTGCTTTAATTCTTAAATTTTATTTAAAATACCATCACTCCTTGTCGCTGATACAGTGTCAACATTTGTATCATTGAAAAAATATACATAGTTATGTCCTTTCAATGTTCATCAACGCGATGCTAAATGTCACAAGATTAGGACAACTTCATGTACTTTGATTGTATATATGCATGAATTATGTTTTATTGTTGATTGATTGTTGATTAGCACAATCCAGCAAACAATGAAATTACTGTTGTTAAAACCTTTAGGAATCACACACACACACACACACACACACGCTTTTGTTTGGCTTATTTATGTAATTTTGCTTATCTTCGTTTTATGTGCAAACGGCACCCTGATATTGAGACACCTTAAATGAATCTAACTTCCATTTTGCTCTCGAATAATAGTGAATAAAAGAACTTATTTCTATATATAACTCACAGGCAATACTGCATAGCTCATTTCACTGAAAGGCCCATTGGATCTCATTATGATTCAACAAATTTGTTTTTCAGTCAGATGACTATTATCTGTTTTTATGCTAATTGTGCTTTTAAATGTAGTATACTTTATTTCTGTATATATTGTATATATAAATGCTAAGGAAAAAAAGGAAATACTTTATTTCGTAGTAAATGTTATATTTATCTAAAATAGTGTGATTTAAATGTGGCTTTTGTGACCAAAACTATATTTCTACAATTTTCCTGTTACTTATATAATGATTAAAACTACCACCATAACATACCTTTCTTTTTATTACTCGTCCTTTATTACTCGCTTTTGCCTGTTGTAATCTGTAAAAATGTATACTCAACGATATTAACCATAATATGTTGGTACAAACATCATATATATATATATTGCATGAGTGAGTGTGTGAAAGATTTGACTTCTACTCATATATATTTATGTATAAAACGAAATATAATTCCACGATTAACTACTACCACGATTTATAAAAAACGCAAAAGGACATTTCTGTTCTGTTTTGACTTCTGCTTTGTGCATTAAGTGGTTGATAATGAATGCCAACATCCCCCCCCCCCCCCACACACACACACTTCCTTGTGCCTCAAACTTACTGGTATTCATGTTAGAATCTCAATCAGATCACTGCTAAGAGTAAGCTCACATATGCACAAACTCTCTTGTACTCTCTTGCACGTGTATCTTTATTTGAAAAGATCAAGGATGAATGCCTAATTCTTCCCCCCGACATATTTCGTGTAAAAATATTTTAGCGATTTCATAGTTATACTTAACAAAAAGTCCCAAATTTCCAGATACCTTCGGCGGGCCCATATATATATATTATAGAAACATTAACGTACAAAACATCATTATATATTATAGAAACATTATCGTACAAAACATCATTATACATACATATATATATATGTACCCCTATATATAGCCCCGCCTAAGATATCCGGAAATTTGGTATAGGTCCCGGGATTTAATCAAACTGGGGCCGCAGTTGCAATCTCCACGCAGTTATCTCCCCTTCATTCTTCGGCATTTCCAAGATGCATAATGAAGTTATAACCATCCTATTTAACGAGTGAAATATTATTAGATTGTACATGATAATCAAAAAGAGTCTGATATATGATAGTTTATGTATTCAAATACATCACCTTTTTTCTCAATGGAATATCTTTTTTAGCCTAAAAATAGGTCTGGAATGAGAATGCATTTTTTTTTCCAGAATTTAGTTAAAAGTCCAGATTGTTTTTCTTTTTATGTTTGAAATTAATTAATGATTGACACATATATTTCAAATATATGAAATAGATGTTTTAAATATATAAATTTTGATATTTTGACGATTAACGCTCAACATTTAATTTAAAAGGTTTATGTACAGGTCATTTTCAATGCCTATAAAAATGTTTCTATAAATTAAAAAAAAAATGTACAATTTTTCTCAGAGAAATTAACAATTTTAATAGAACCAAAATATATATTCAAACATAATTGAAAGATGCTTGTGTTTTTTTTCTTTATTTTTTTTTTGGCCCATAAGTACAGTATACCATTTAATGAGAACAAACATACAATTTATTTCAATATTTGGTATACTATGACCATTTTATCCACTCATATTTACTTCAGGCAACTCAGAAACATGCACTGCCATAGGCCAAGATAAATATACAAAAGTCCATGCAAAAACATGGCATAAATACATTATTCATTAATGTACAACTTCTTTTCATTTGTATAATAGTATTCATTCAATTTAACATCTCTGAATATATAAATATTTCTAAATGAATACCGCGCGCGCGCGCGCGTACGAAAATTTCAACCGTAAAATAGCAGGAAAATAGACGGAAATTAGACGTAAAGTGACTTTTACGTACGTAAAACAGACGTAATTTGTTCAGAACGGGAAAAAATAGAAAATTACGTACTTAAATGTTAACTTTTTACGGCCGTAATATTTTTACGCCCGTAGAATTTAACTTAGAAATTTTTCATGTTTAAAAATGTGCCTTGAAAAACAGAAGTCCAATTTTACGTACGTAAAATGCAAAGTTACAGCCGTAAAAATGGACTTAGACTTTTCTTGGTTTATTAAATTTTTAAACAAAAATCTACGATCTATTTTACAACTGTAAAATGAGTATAATATGAAAAGAAACTGATAAATTTTCAAAGAATTGTTTTAGTCAACTCTCTGAATGTTTCAGATGTGCGCAAAAAAAAATAGAGCTATAAATGGAAAACAGAGTACTAAATATTTTTATAAATTACCAACTTAAATTTAGTGTTAATCCTTTTATGAATATTTTTAATATAAATTAGTTATGAATGATTTTTTTTTCTATTTAACCAACAACAGCAAAACAATATCTGAGCAATATTCAAGCAGCTGTTAAAGTATAATAATGTTAAAATAATCAGATTTTAAGCCTTCAAGACTGGTCAGACGTGATAACATCTCTGAACGGCTGACCTGGATACTGAAAAGCCACCCCTGGCTTAATGGGGCATCAAGAGGTTAACTACAGGCAGTTTTCTGATAGAATTCTTTGTTATTTGCCAAGGATTTCCCTAACAGGCCCCATTTCAGTCACAGCAGTGTTGGAGCTCCCAGTTTTCAAATTCAGAGATAGTAAGAAGGTTCTGGTCATCACTCTTTTACAAAAATATAGAACCATGTTTATCTGTGTTTATTCCAAAAGGATGCTACTTTGACAGTTGTTAAAGGAAGATGGATTTATCAATTTAAACAAAATTTGAAAAGAGACATCAAGTTGAAATGCCATGGAGATCGAGTTACATGGGGAAAAAGGGAAACATTTGCCAGAAGTATTGTTCAAACTGGAGGTAAGTATGCTTGCTTAATGTAATCTTTCGCTTATTAAATCAGTGTGCCCATTAAGTTTTAAAACTGGGGGTAGAATTGCTGTTTTTCCTTAACCCTTTACTTCATATAGTATCATTTTGACGCATTGGAAAACAGGGCAGGCCCAGATCAGACAGCTCCAGAGCTAAATGGATGGTGTAGAAATGCACTGCACAAGAACCATAACTCTAATTATCTAATTCTTGAATTGTAAGATTTTAGATGATTTTTTTTTAAATGTCTATAGCATAACATCAACACTATCGCATGGATTCACTCAAAACTCTATGGATCATGCTCCTTATAAGGTATAGAAGTGTAGTGTACAAAAACCATAAAACACTTCCTCATCTATCTTATAGTTCTTGAATTATCCTGACTCAGCAGATTTTTTTAGATATCTGACGCATAATTTCAATATTATGAGATGGATGTACTACACTCATGGAACATGGGTAATTTGATAAAAATTCTATAGCAGTTCATTGTAGTAGCTCGTGACACAGAATGCATATATAAGAGATCGCTCACCATATTAAATAAAATATTTCATTATCCCTTTGTCAGCTTTGCTTTACCTAAAATACCAGGAGTGTAGTACTGGTCCTTCCCAAGAATTAAAAGGAAAATTCCCCTCTGGTATGACTGAAAAATTGATTCAGCCAAACAAAACTTTCTTAAATATTTAGAATTTTTTTAATGATGCAGTATTAAAGTGAACATTATTTTTCTTACAGATTATGGAGTGACCTGGTGCAAAGCTGAGGGAAGGAAGCTGCCTGACAGGTGTTGGAATTAAATACTGCTATAGATCACAAAGAGAGTCGCAGTCTTACACAAGGAAACAGTGAACTGATTTAAAATTGAATGACACTTATTGGATGTATTTCATTTATGTTTCACAGTTATTATTAAATGTTTAAATATATATATTTTGTCAAAATATTCAATGCACCCAGGTAATTATTCATAGGCATATTTATTACCTACTACTTTTACAGGTGTAAACTGGCCCACAATTTTTTAGATACGTAAATCATTTTAGTTTACGTACGTAAATATTCGTAATTTTTCGTAACTCGAAAACGTATAGGGTTTGTTATGTTTATTCTTATTATTATTATTATTATTATTATTATTCCTTTTTTTCCAACCAAATCTAAGAGTTAATTTCGGTAAGTTGTCAGTGTCTAAGCAACATGAAAATTAAATTGCCTCGACAAAAACTTATAAATTTTTAAATTCAATAATTTTTAATTTTCAATGACGTCAATTGACGTCAGATTTGACGTCAGCTTCAAAAGTTTGTTCGCGCTCTAGAGCCTTTAGTTTTTGATATTTTATCTTGATATTTTCACAGAAGATGTATGTTATGATGTAGATGTGCACCTTATCTTTCAAATTTTTAAATTCGAAAAATTTAAGATTTTATGGCAATACCGAGTTTCGAACTTTGGTCAAAAATTAAATTTAAATGTTACAAAGCCCCCTGATGCGTTACAAGCATGAAAATTGGGAAACATATCGGCATAGAAGTTTACGTTCTATTTTCTGAATGAATTTCTCTTTAGTCACGTGGTTATGACGTCATCAAAAAGACAAAAAAAAATTCTTTTTAAAAATTTCTTTTGCTCTGGTATCATGAATTTAAAGTCAATCTTAACTAGATTTCATTCGTTGATACGAATGATAGGACTTTCTGCTAAAATTGAAAAATATTAAGATTAATTCCGTCAGAAAGAATATATATTAAATTCTCTACCCTTTACTCTTTTTTTTTTCGTATGGACTTCTTTTAGCTTTGATGTCACATGACGTCATAGGGTGCTGAAGATGCTTTTGTTCAAAAACGCATATGTTACTGTCATATCTCTGGTGCTGAAGATGCTTTTGTTCAAAAGCGCATACTTAACTGTCATAACTCTGAAATTTTCATTACTCTGAACAACTGGCATCATGTCGAAATCATTGCCCTAAAATGAAAACTTAGAAGTATGCCTATGAAGTCACATGACGTCATGTGACGTCACCACACAAAATATATGTAGAAATTCTACAGAACTGCAAACTGTGTAAGTTTCAACTTTCTATCTCATCCTGAAGCTCTTTAATCCTAAAATGAAATTTTCGGACCTATGTTCGAATCTTATTTCAGCCACAGAACTTCGGTTTTTCGGAATTTCGGTAAGCTGGCAGGATATGTACACCTTAGTTTCAAGGTGTACCATCTGTGAAAATAAGAAGAAAATCCGACCATAAATGGCGGCTGTAGAGCGTGAACACCATTTTTCACTATTTTTAGCTCTGACGTCACATAACGTCATAGGGTGCTGAAGATGCTTTTGTTCAAAAGCGCATTTGTTACTGTCATAACTCTAAAATCTTCATTATTCTGAACAACTGGCATCATGTCGAAATCATTGCCCTAAAATGAAAATTAAGAAGTATGCTTATGACGTCACATGACGACATTTGACGTCACGACACAAAATATATTAAGAAATTCTGCAGAACTGCAAACTGTGTAAGTTTCAACTTTCTATCTTACCTGAAGCTCTTTAATGCTAAAATGAAATTTTCGGTCCTATGTTCGAATCTAATTTCAGCCACAGAACTTCGGTCTTTCGGAATTTCAGTTAGCTTACAGGATAGGCACACCTTAGTTTCAAGATGTACCATCTGTGAAAATTTGAAGAATATCCGGCCATAAATGGCGGCTGCAGAGCGTGAACACCATTTTTCACTATTTTTAACTGTGACGACACATAACGTCATAGGGTGCTGTAGATGCTTTTGTTCAAAAGAGCATATGTTGCTATTATAACTCTGAAATTTTCATTATTCTGAACAACTGGCATCATGTCGAAATCATTACCCTAAAATGAAAATTAAGAAGTATGCCTATGACGTCACATGACGTCATATGACGTCACGACTCAAAATATATGTAGAAATTCTGCAGAACTGCAAACTGTGTAAGTATCAACTTTCTATCTCATCCTGAAGCTCTTTCATCCTAAAATGAAATTTTCGGTCCTTTGTTCGAATCTTATTTCAGCCACAGAACTTCGGTCTTTCGGAATTTTGGTTAGCTGACAGGATATGCACACCTTAGTTTCAAGATGTACCATCTGTGAAAATTTGAAGTAAATCCGACCATAAATGACGGCTGTAGAGCGCGAACACAATTTTTCACTATATTTAGCTGTGACGTCATGTGACGTCATAGGCTGCTGATAATCATTGAAATCAAAATTTCCTCACGTGACTAATTACCCATAAAAATTTCATCGTCCCAGGACTATTGCAACATGTTAAACTAAGCATTTAGTTAGGAAGAAGAAAAGAATTATAATAATTAAAAAATGACGTCACGTGACGTCATATGACGTTTATTTTCACTTAATTGTTAGACACCCAGAGACCTACTAACTGACAAAATTTCAACTTTCTTTCTCAAATAGGACAGTTTTTATAAGCAATAAAAAATTGACGTCCTTGGTTCGAATCTTGGATCCGCCATAGATGCTTGGACTTTTCGAATTTTGTAAAACGGACACCGGTATACACAATAAGAACGTAATATACACATTCTGTGAAAATTTGATAAAAATCGGCCCATTAATAATGGCTCTGGACCGAGTACAAACTTTCGTATTCAATTTCAAATGTGACGTCATATGACGTCATAGTCTTCTGAAAATCATTGAAATCGAAATTTCAGTGTCAGAATCATTTGTCATTAAATTTTCATTGCCCTTCGACAATTTCAACATATAGAAATACTCTTATTAATATTAGAAATACATTATCATATAATGACGTCAAGTGACGTCATGTGACGTTTATTTTCACAAAATGTTTAAGACTCCCAGAGACCTATATACTGACCAAATATCACTTTTCTATCTCAAATAAATCCGATTTTATAAGCATTTAAAAATTTACGACCTTGGTTCGAATCTTGAATTCGCTATAGAACCATGGACTTTTCGAATTTTGAAAAACGGACACGGAGATGCACAACTAGAACTTAATATACACACTCTGTGAGAATTTGATGAAAATCGGTTCATAACCAATGGCTGTAGACCGCGTACAAACTTTTGTTGCATATTTCAAGTGTGACGTCATATGACGTCATAGGCATATGAAAATCATAGAAATCAAAATATCAGCGTTTGAAGCATGTGTCATTAAATTTTCATTGCCCTTCAACAATTTCAACATATAGAAATATTCTTGTTAATATTAGAAATACATTATCATATAATGACGTCACGTGACGTCATATGACATTTATTTTCACAAAATCTTTAAAACTTCTAGAGACCTATATACTGACTAAATATCAACTTTTTATCTTAAAAAGGACAGATTTTATAAGCATTTAAAAATTTACGACCTTGGTTCGAATCTTGAATTCGCTATAGAACCATGGACTTTTCGAATTTTGAAAAACGGACACGGAGATGCACAACTAGAACTTAATATACACACTCTGTGAGAATTTGATGAAAATCGGTTCATAACCAATGGCTGTAGACCGCGTACAAACTTTTGTTGCATATTTCAAGTGTGACGTCATATGACGTCATAGGCATATGAAAATCATAGAAATCAAAATATCAGCGTTTGAAGCATGTGTCATTAAATTTTCATTGCCCTTCAACAATTTCAACATATAGAAATATTCTTGTTAATATTAGAAATACATTATCATATAATGACGTCACGTGACGTCATATGACATTTATTTTCACAAAATCTTTAAAACTTCTAGAGACCTATATACTGACTAAATATCAACTTTCTATCTTAAAAAGGACAGATTTTATAAGCATTTAAAAATTTACGACCTTGGTTCGAATCTTGGATTCGCTATAGAACCATGGACTTTTCGAATTTTGAAAAACGGACACCGGGATGCACAACTAGAACTTAATATACACATTCTGTGAAAATTTGATGAAAATTGGTTCATAAACAATGGCTGTAGACCGCGTACAAACTTTTGTTGCATATTTCAAGTGTGACGTCATATGACGTCATAGGCATATGAAAATCATAGAAATCAAAATTTCAGCGTTTGAAGCATGTGTCATTAAATTTTCATTGCCCTTCGACAATTTCAACATATAAAATATTCTTGTTAATATTAGAAATACATTATCATTTTTTTTAAAATTTAAAATTTCTAAAATCAATTTCTTTAAAAAATTTAAATTTAAAAATTTACGACCTTGGTTCGAATCTTGGATTCGCTATAGAACCATGGACTTTTCGAATTTTGAAAAACGGACACCGGGATGCACAACTAGAGCCTAACATACACATTCTGTGAAATTTTGATGAAAATCGGTCCAGAAATAATGGCTGTAGACCGCGTACAAACTTTTTCACCTGACGTCAAATCTGACGTTATATGACGTCGTATGAATATAAAATTCATTGCATCCGAAAGCTCATGGTTTGAAATATATGCCATAAAATTTTTATTGTTCTGAGTCGATGGCAACACCTCGAAATTAACACAAATATAAGAGGAAGAAAAAAAGAACTAGATTTCATTCGTTGATACGAATGATAGGACTTTCTGCTACATTTGTTAAAATAATAATAAACAAATGACGTCACGTGACGTCATATGACGTTTATTTTCACATAATTGTTAAGACACCCAGAGACCTACTAACTGACAAAATTTCAACTTTCTATCTCAAATAGGACAGTTTTTATAAGCATTTAAATATTGACGTCATTGGTTCGAATCTTGGATCCGCCATATATGCTTGGACTTTTCGAATTTTGAAAAACGGACACCGGTATACACAATAAGAACGTAATATACACATTCTGTGAAAATTTGATGAAAATCGGTTCATAAACAATGGCTCTGGACCGCGTACAATCTTTTGTTGCATATTTCAAGTGTGACGTCATATGACATCATAGGCATATGAAAATCATAGAAATCAAAATATCAGCGTTTGAAGCATGTGTCATTAAATTTTCATTGCCCTTCAACAATTTCAACATATAGAAATATTCTTGTTAATATTAGAAATACATTATCATATAATGACGTCACGTGACGTCATATGACATTTATTTTCACAAAATGTTTTTAAAAACTTTCTATCTTAAATAGGACAGATTTTATAAGCATTTAAAAATTTACGACCTTGGTTCGAATCTTGGATTCGCTATAGAACCATGGACTTTACGAATTTTGAAAAACGGACACCGGGATGCACAACTAGAACTTAATATACACATTCTGTGAAAATTTGATGAAAATTGGTTCATAAACAATGGCTGTAGACCGCGTACAAACTTTTGTTGCATATTTCAAGTGTGACGTCATATGACGTCATAGGCATATGAAAATCATAGAAATCAAAATTTCAGCCTTTGAAGCATGTGTCATTAAATTTTCATTGCCCTTCGACAATTTCAACATATAGAAATATTCTTGTTAATATTAGAAATACATTATCATATAATGACGTCACGTGACGTCATATGACATTTATTTTCACAAAATGTTTAAAACTTCTAGAGACCTATATACTGACTAAATATCAACTTTCTATCTTAAATAGGACAGATTTTATAAGCATTTAAAAATTTACGACCTTGGTTCGAATCTTGGATTCGCTATAGAACCATGGACTTTTCGAATTTTGAAAAACGGACACCGGGATGCACAACTAGAGCCTAACATACATATTCTGTGAAATTTTGATGAAAATCGGTCCAGAAATAATGGCTGTAGACCGCGTACAAACTTTTTCACCTGACGTCAAATCTGACGTTATATGACGTCGTATGAATATAAAATTCATCGCATCCGAAAGCTCATGGTTTGAAATATATGCCTTAAAATTTTCATTGTTCTGAGTCAATGGCAACACCTCGAAATTAACACAAATATAAGAGGAAGAAAAAAAGAATAAGAAGAAGAAGAATAATAAAAAAACAGTACAAACCCAATATGACTTTCTGCCTGTAGGCAGAAAGTCCTAATAATAATAATAAGAACTAGATGTCATTCGTTTAAACGAATGATAGGACTTTCTGCAACATCTGCTTTATATAGTATATATAGAAGATGACATAATAGATAATCTGTCCAAATTGCAACTTTCTATCTCCTCTATTTCTATATAAAATAGCACAAATAGAACACATTCTGTGAATTTTAATAAAAGTCCGCCCATATCTTGCACATGTAGTTTACATACAACATTTATACTATGTCATATGACATGAAAGAAAAATGAAACAGTGTTCAAATGTAAGTTTCTAACTTTCATCACACATAGAATTTCATCACTCCAGCTCAGTTGTAACCTTGTTTAATTTTAGCCTCATTAGGAAGAAGTATTGCATATTTGTATAGTGCTATATCCTTTCGACACCTGTAACGTAGTTAATCGTATTTAGCGATTTTGGCGTGTTTGGGCTTCCGTAGTTTTGCCATAAATTCCTGGAATTTCGAACTATGGTGATATTTTGAAAGGTAACATCCCAGCCTACAAACTGATGCAATATGAATATCGTTAGCATAACAATGCAGTTTTTAGATGGTCTAAAATGTGGGGCTGCGTGTGAATTTTTCAAGGCTTGCAAACTGCTCGCTAGCTACATAGTGTTGCAAATACGGATTTTTGTCTTGTGCCGTTGTACATGTATTAACTTCAATGCTTATTTTGGAAACAGTCAACATTCGACAAAAAACAACAACAACAACAACAACAACAAAAAAAAAAAATCAAGATATAGCCCATCAATTGCAATTTGATTTTTTTTTTTTTTTTTTTTTTTTTTTTTTTAAGTCGTTGCGCAACTATTTTAGCTTGGTGACCCCTGCGCGTGACCTTTTCCATATTTTTATGATGCATGATTATGAAATATCTTATTCTCCATGTAACTTTCTTATATGAAGTCCAATTTCAATAAACTTGGTACCGTTAGAAAGCTCTTAAAACATGCTACATTTTACATGCATAATGTATAAACTTATCTTCAGTCGTTTCTGAGATATTGACTGTTAAACCTCAAGAAAACAGCATATTATCAGCAAAATTAGCTTCATTTCATTTAGTTTTTTTGCTTATAACTGTGTATTGCGTAAACCAATTTTAATAAACTAAATATCTTTGGAAACGTCAATTATTCAGCTATAATTCTTATTCATACATATATTTACAAAAATCGATATTTATTGAGATATGGCTACATATATGCAGTAGGGGTGAAATCAAAATTTCCTCACGTGCCTAATAACCCATAAACATTTCATCGTCCTAGGACTATTGCAACATATTAAAATAAGCGTTTAGTTAGGAAGAAGAAAAGAATAATAATAATAATAATAAACAAATGACGTCACGTGACGTCATATGACGTTTATTTTCACATAATTGTTAAGACACCCAGAGACCTACTAACTGACAAAATTTCAACTTTCTATCTCAAATAGGACAGTTTTTATAAGCATTTAAATATTGACGTCATTGGTTCGAATCTTGGATCCGCCATATATGCTTGGACTTTTCGAATTTTGAAAAACGGACACCGGTATACACAATAAGAACGTAATATACACATTCTGTGAAAATTTGATGAAAATCGGTTCATAAACAATGGCTCTGGACCGCGTACAAACTTTTGTTGCATATTTCAAGTGTGACGTCATATGACGTCATAGGCTTCTGAAAATCTTTGAAATCGAAATTACAGCATCTGAAGCATGCGGCATTAATTTTTCATTGCCCTTCATAAATTTCAAGATATAGAAATAATCTTGTTAGAATTAGAAATTCATTATCATATAATGACGTCACGTGACGTCATATGACATTTATTTTCACAAAATGTTTAAGACTCCCAGAGACCTATATACTGACCCAATATCATCTTTCTATCTCAAATAGGACCGATTTTATAAGAATTTGAAAATTTACGACCTTGGTTCGAATCTTGGAATCGCTATAGAACCTTGGACTTTTCGAATTTTGAAAAACGGACACCGGGATGCACAACTAGAACTTAATATACACATTCTGTGAAAATTTGATGAAAATCGGTTCATAAACAATGGCTGTAGACCGCGTACAAACTTTTGTTGCATATTTCCAGTGTGACGTCATATGACGTCATAGGCATATGAAAATCATAGAAATCAAAATTTCAGCGTTTGAAGCATGTGTCTTTAAATTTTCATTGCCTTTCGACAATTTCAACATATAGAAATATTCTTGTTAATATTAGAAATACATTATCATATAATGACGTCACGTGACGTCATATGAGAAATATTTTCACAAAATTTTTAAAACTTCTAGAGACCTATATACTGACTAAATATCAACTTTCTTTCTTAAATAGGACAGATTTTATAAGCATTTAAAAATTTCCGACCTTGGTTCGAATCTTGGATTCGCTATAGAACCATGGACTTTTCGAATTTTGAAAAACGGACACCGGGATGCACAACTAGAACTTAATATACACAATCTGTGAAAATTTGATGAAAATCGGTTCACAAACAATGGCTGTAGACCGCGTACAAACTTTTGTAGCATATTTCAAATGTGACGTCATGTGACGTCATAGGCATATGAAAATTATAGAATTTTTTAATTACGCATATGAATAATATGCCATCGAAATTTCATTCTCCTAGGACGATTGCAACATATGAAAATCCGTGAGGAAGAAAAGAATAATAATAATAATAATAACTAGATGTCATTCGTCAAAACGAATGATAGGACTTTCTGCAACCTGTGTTAATGCAAAAAGCAGTAGAAAGAAGTTTCATGTGATGACTCACCTCTGGTAGTATTTCATGTTCATGCTGAACAATTGACATTATATTCCCCGAAAAATAAGCGTTTAGTTATGAAGAAAAAAAAAAGTAGCAGTAGTAGTAGTATGCTTATGTCGTCATATGACGTCACGACTCAAAATATATGTAGAAATTATGCAGAATTGCAAACTGTGTAAGTTTCAACTTTCTATCTCATCCCGAAGTTCTTTAACCCTAAAATGAAATTTTTGGTCCCATGTTCGAATCTTATTTCAGCCACAATACTTCGGTTTTTCGAAATTAAGGTTAGCTGACAAAATATTCACACCTTAGTTTCAAGATGTACCATCTGTAAAAATTTGAAGAAAATCTGATCATAAATGGCGGCTGTAGAGCGCGAACACCATTTTCCACTATTTTTAGCTCTGACGTCACGTGACGTCATAGGGTGCTGAAAATGCTGTTGCTCAAAAGCGCATACTTTACTGTCATAACTCTGAAATTTTCATTATTCTAAACAACTGGCATCATGTCGAAATCATTGCCCTAAAATAAAAATTAAGAAGTATGCTTATGACGTCACATGACGTCATATGACGTCAGGAATCAAAATATATGTAGAAATTCTGCAGTACTGCAAACTGTGTAAGTTTCAACTTTCTATCTCATCCTGAAGAACTTTAATCCTAAAATGAAATTTTCGGTCCTATGTTCGAATCTTATTTCAGCCACAGAACTTCGGTCTTTCGGAATTTCGGTTAGCTGACAGGATATGCACACCTTAGTTTCAAGATGTACAATCTGTGAAAATTTGAAGAAAATCCGACTAAAAATGACGGCTGTAGAGCGCAAACACCATTTTTCACTATTTTTAGCTGTATGGTCATGTGACTTCATAGGCTGCTGACAATCATTGAAAACAAAATTTCCTCACATCACTAATAACCCATAAAAATTTCATGGTCCTAGGACTATTGCAACATATTATAATAAGCGTTTAGTTAGGAAGAAGAAAAGAATAATAATGATAAAAAATGACGTCACGTGACGTCATATGACGTTTATTTTCACATAATTGTTAGACACCCAGAGACCTACTAACTGACAAAATTTCAACTTTCTATCTCAAATAGGACAGTTTTTATAAGCATTTAAAAATTGACGTCCTTGGTTCGAATCTTGGATCCGCCATAGATGCTTGGACTTTTTGAATTTTGAAAAACGGACACAGGTATACACAATAAGAACGTAATATACACATTCTGTGAAAATTTGATAAAAATCGGCCCATTAATAATGGCTCTGGACCGTGTACAAACTTTCGTAGTCAATTTCAAATGTGACGTCATATGACGTCATAGGCTTCTGAAAATCATTGATTTATTAAATTTTAGCCTTCAATTTTACAAAATATATCTTATTAATATTAGAAATACATTATCATATAATGACGTCAAGTGACGTCATGTGACGTTTATTTTCACAAAATGTTTAAGACTCCCAGAGGCCTATACACTGACCCAATATCACTTTTCTATCTCAAATAAATCTGATTTTTTAAGCATTTAAAAATTTACGACCTTGGTTCGAATCTTGAATTCGCTATAGAACCATGGACTTTTCGAATTTTGAAAAACGGACACCGAGATGCACAACTAGAACTTAATATACACAATCTGTAAAAAATTTGATGAAAATCGGTTCATAAACAATGGCTGTAGACCGCGTACAATCTTTTGTTGCATATTTCAAGTGTGACGTCATATGACGTCATAGGCATATGAAGATCATAGAAATCAAAATTTCATCCTTTGAAGCATGTGTCATTAAATTTTCATTGCCCTTCGACAATTTCAACATATAGAAATATTCTTGTTAATATTAGAAATACATTATCATATAATGACGTCACGTGACGTCATATGACATTTATTTTCACAAAATGTTTAAAACTTCTAGAGACCTATATACTGACTAAATATCAACTTTCTATCTTAAATAGGACAGATTTTATAAGCCTTTAAAAATTTACGACCTTGGTTCGAATCTTGGATTCGCTATAGAACCATGGACTTTTCGAATTTTGACAAACGGACACAGGGATGCACAACTAGAGCCTAACATACACATTCTGTGAAATTTTGATAAAAGTCGGTCCAGAAAGAATGGCTGTAGACCGCGTACAAACTTTTTCACCTGACGTCACATCTGACGTAATATGACGTCGTATGAATATAAAATTCATTGCATCTGAAAGCTCATGGTTTGAAATATAAGCCATAAAATTTTCATTGTTCTGAGTCAATGGCAACACCTCGAATTTAACACAAATATAAGAGGAAAAAAAAAAAAAATTTCCAAAGTCCTAATAAAAAAGAAGAATAATAAAAAAACAGTACAAACCCAATATGACTTTCTGCCTGTAGGCAGAAAGTCCTAATTATATCTTCAGAATTGATAGAGTTAAAATTGAAGTGATGCATACTGCAAGAAATGTTTGTTATGTCACGTGATTATGACGTCATGCATACTTAAGCAAGAATTATTTTGAAAAATCATATAAAATCGCCAATTAGACCAATGAACTTAAACTGTTCAAAAATTTCGAAACTTAGTACGTTCATAAGGTCTTGAAAATTTCAAGTGATTACGTCATCAAACATGGCAGTTATTCATGTTTGATGGAATGCCTTCTTGAAAATGTGTAAACAAACCTGTTCGCATTCTCAAAGACACTTTTTTTTCTTGATTAATAGAACGTTAGCTGAACAGCGTCATGAGTATTGATGCCAATCTAAAGCATAATTTAAAGAATTTATGTTGTGTCACTTGTTTATGACAACATTGATTTGTAAGCAAAATATATTAAAAAGATCAAAAGATTGTATATATTAACTTAAATAAGTAATAATGCCGTACCTTAACAAGCACAAAAGGTCCAGAAAATTTCAAGTGATTACGTTATCAAACATGACTTATTCATGTTTTTCGTAAAAGGGCTAATTCATGGAAACCCTATTAAGTTGCAGAAAGAAATGTAAGTGGTCATTGGGTTGGTCGAGCAAGATCCGATTGTTCTTTTGCAGGAATGAATGCCTGCGTTGAATTGTGAATTTTGATACGTTTTTGAATATGCAATGAATACATGTTAAGTCATATGCTTACAAAGAAAATGATATTAAATAAAGAATGAAAAAAAAAATCGATTGAATAACGTAAGAAAACAATTCTTGAGGATATTATTATCTTAAAATTTTCCTGTTTTTTTTTGTTTGTTTTTTTGTTTTTGTTTTTCTGAATGATAGAAAACGGGTGCATAATCAAATAAAATCCATATTTATGCTTTCTCAGTATCTTCTTAGGAAGATGTAAATGAAAAAAAAAAAAAAAAAAAAAAAGATTTAAAGCTTATTTTTGAACATAATCGTAAGTATATATTTAAGATAATGATGATTTACGTATTAAATCATACATTATTATGCATCATTATTCCATTTTTTTGTATTAACTTATATATTTAATACCTTTGAAATAAGCAAACGGAAAGCCGCTTCGTTTGTATCTTAAACAAACGACTTCTAGTTTACATATTACGTGTCTATTTTACGCACGTATTCCGTCTACTTTACGGCTGGTTTCCGGCCGTAAAACCATTTTACTGTTGTAAATTCCACTATAAGTTGTAAGTCCACGAAGCCTAAATTCATTTTTACGTGCGTAAATGCTGACAAATTTCCGTCTATTTTACGGTTGTAAAATTTCGTAATAAATAAATAAGACAGCACATATAAGTTCAAAAACTAATATCCATAACAATACAATTTTCTTTCTTTTTTTCAAACAATGTCAATTAACTATAGAGTGAGACTTTATCTCTGTCAAAATGAAAACAACATGATTAAATCACCAAGTGATAAGTCGTTTTCACAAATTTCACCCTTAGATATTTAAAAGAATATAATTATAGTTGTGCAATAATGACTGCATGCTGCCTATACATTTTATGTTTTGATTTAACTGTCATCACCATTTTCCTCGTCATGTTCATCCTCGTCATGTTCATTTGTATTACAACTGGTTTGTCCATAATAAAGTCTTGAAATAATCTGTCTGATCCTATATTTGAAATCTTCATTATTAATCTTCATTATTGATGAACTAAGAATATTGGGATGTCCTTGACAAGATCTTCCTTCAGTTTTTAGAAAAGGCTTCAACTCACGCAAGGATGCACTAACTAATTGTTCATCTTTCTCTGCCTTTGGAATGTGGTGTTTTGTTCCAGATTTCTTTAAGTTTACAGATAAATCAATATTTTCACAAATAAGAGCATGCATGCAACAGTATCTGCAGCCCTTGTACATCTCAATATAGCTTTTTCTGTCTTGTTAGCCCCTAGTGATCTGATGAGGTCTTTCTGATTACACACAGAGTTCTCCTGAACTAAATCACTTTCAATATTATACCCTAATCCACCTTTAATGTTAGTAAAAGCCCCTTCTAACACACGTATATGCAGCATCGGACTCAGTAGAAATTGAGTCTTCAATATAAAGTCCAAACATTCCTCAAAGTACTTTGATAGTCTAGAGTGAGAGAAAAAGAATGGAACTGTGTACATGATGCATGGTATAAGTCTAATAACATCGCCCTCCTTTACTACATCTTCAATCATCATTAGTTGCAGAACCCAGTGACAAACATTGCATGCATAATTGTAAACAGTATCTGATCTATCTAGGGATTTTATGTCATTTGTTTCATGGTCAGTATTCAAGTATCCATAATGAGCCATAAACTTTTCAAACATGCAATGCATCTCTCTTTCACGTTCTACGATAGACCTTGATACATTTGGAATATTTTTGGTTGGTTCTGAAGATCTGTCTTCCATACCAAAATACTCCAGGAACTGTTCTATTAGCATTTGCTTACCAATAAGCATTAAAAATTCATGATGGGATTTAAAGGCACCCTTAACTTTTCCAGTGACATCACTTCTTTGGAGTTTGGCTTTATAATGATAAAGAGTCCCCGGTTGGCGAAGGGTAGTAGATCTGAACAGTTCTTTATAGCATTTCTGTAATACAATACTAGCATAAATTAAGAAAAACTATAAATGCAAGAATAGTCAAATTTTACTTTAAAGTAAAATATTTTAAGTTTCTCCATACTACATTGAATTTTTTTTATAAATGCATATGTAAACAGTATACATAATTGTTTTGACTAGCCAAAGCTCTTTGGATAATATTGTAATTTTTTTGGACCAGTGGTGTTAATGTTTATGGTATGTATATATGAGTTTTATTCTTTCCATTGAGATGAGAATAGGTGATGAAATATCAGAATGGTCTAACTGTCTGCTTTAGTTGAATGAGGAAATAAATGTGTCCATACATTCTAAGTAATAAGCCAAGCCAACTTATTGAAATTGATTAGTATACAATAGATTAACAATTCTTTAAATTTCAATATTGTTTAATTTTACACATTTTCATACCTCTAAGTAATCTTGTTTCATATGCCACAGCTCAATTATGAAGGGATGTAAATCTTGAAATCTCTTTTTCCTTGTGGTTGCCAAAGACCTCAATTCTTTGCCTCCTCTAACGCACCCTGTTAATTGACCCCACCAACAGGAACTTTAATTTTTAAGAAGATCCTCGATCCTGTGAAACAAATTAACAATACAAAAAAATTAAAATTAGACCATAGAATGTAAAGCAAACTCAATGTAATATATTATATTTTCATTCAAATATTGTGGGTATCTTAAAACTTATTCTTTTCAACTGCTAATAAATTGGCCAAATATAAGGCTTTTTTCAATTCATTTAGGATCCAATACAAATTAAAGATAAGTAAACATTTTTTTTTCTTTATCAAAATATTAATGTTCAGTAATTACAAAAAAATGTTTGGATAAAGATTGCAGAAGTCATGCTTATATGAAATGTTCGCAGTTTGTAAAACATTCATCTGTGGTAAAGGTCAACCTGTATACCTTAAGGTTAAATTCCATTGGCCTCAATTTATCCATTACTTGTATAATGGATGCCATCAATACTACAATAACAAGAACAATTAACATTAAACTTAAAAATAATTGTTAACATCAAATGAGACAATATAAAATAATTTTAAAGTGAAAGACCTGCAATGCTCAAACACAACTCAAGAAAATGTATAGAAACAATGAAACAGTAAATAAGAACTTATTCTCAATTTGACTCACTGTAGATCAGGGTTATTAAAACATTTTTTTGAAAACATTACTCTGCATGTGTGGATCCATATGGGGGTCCAGGGGTTCAGACCCCCCCCCCCCACTGAGACTTGGATATTATGCCTAAAAATATGCATAAAATAGGGTGGAAAAGGGGCATGTCATTTGTCAAAATGAATATATAAGTTATGGTCCTTGATGAAAATGTAGTCCTTATGATACAGAAAAATAATATGAAGTTTGATGACATATGGTTTAATAGTTAAATATGAAGATTAAAGTTTTTCAATGTGATGACACTGACAACATCAAGGACAAAAGAGTGATGACAATAACACTAAAAATTGCTTACTGAGTCATCCATGTGGCCTTTAATTGCTACAAATGTGGTCATTCTGTGCCAAGCTGAAAGATGATTATTGCGGGAATTCATCAAAATGGAATATGCTGCAGCCACTGGTGCTATCTTACTCTCAGTTGGCTCTCTTGCTGCAGTTGACATTAGTGTGAAAATATCCAGGACAAATGGCATCCTATTCAAATACAATTATGAGGTTTAATTATTTATGGTCATTATAGTTTAACTTAAATTCTGATGCATGTTTTAGGGGAAGGCAAACAGTATAAACTGATCTTTTATATTGAAATTTATTATAGCAAACATACACACACATCAAACATACCTTTAATGATTTAAATAACAATTTTCTATTCAATGACATTTAGATGCATTATGTAATTCTGAATTGTATACAATACATATACTGGATTTTATACAACACCTTTATACTTACATGCTTATTGGGTGCTTATTACAATGTATATCCTTCCTTTAAAACTAATTATACCCCCCCGCAACGAAGTTAGGGGGGGGTATACTGGAATCAGGTTGTCCGTCCGTCCGTCCGTCCGTCTGTCCGTCCGTCTGTCCGTCCGTCTGTAGACACAAAATTCTGCGGACTACTCCTCCTAAACTTCTGGAAGGATTTTGATGAAACTTGCTGGCAATGATCCTTAGACATTGTATTAGCGCGTTATCTATATAGCATTGAGTTACCTCCCCTATTTACCAAGTTATGCCCCTTTGATGATTTTTGCATTACAAACTTCTGCGGACTACTCCGCCTAAACTACTGGAAGGATTTTAATGATACTTGCTGTCAATGATCCTTAGACATTGTAGCAGCGCGTTATCTATATAGCATTGAGTTACCTCCCCTATTTACCAAGTTATGCCCCTTTGATGATTTTTGCATTACAAACTTCTGCGGACTACTCCGCCTAAACTACTGGAAGGATTTTATGAACTTGCTGCAATGATCCTTAGACATTGTAAGCGCGTTATCTATATACATTTGGTTACCTCCCCTATTTACCAATTTATGCCCCTTTGATGATTTTTGCATTACAAACTTCTGCGGACTACTCCGCCTAAACTACTGGAAGGATTTTAATGATACTTGCTGTCAATGATCCTTAGACATTGTAGCAGCGCGTTATCTATATAGCATTGAGTTACCTCCCCTATTTACCAAGTTATGCCCCTTTGATGATTTTTGCATTACAAACTTCTGCGGACTACTCCTTCTAAACTACTGGAAGGATTTTGATGAAACTTACTGGCAATGATCCTTAGACATCTATATAGCATTGAGTTACCTTCCCTATTTACCAAGTTATGCCCCTTTGATGATTTTTGCATTACAAACTTCTGCGGACTACTCCTTCTAAACTACTGGAAGGATTTTGATGAAACTTGCTGGCAGTGATCCTTAGACATTGTATAAGCGCGTTATCTATATATCATTTGGTTACCTCCCCTATTTTCCAAGTTATGCCCCTTTGATGATTTTTGCTTTACAATTTTCTGCAGACTACTCCTCCTAAACTACTGGGGGATTTCAATGAAACTTGCTGTCATTCAACCTTGAATTGTTGGTTTTTCTAAATTCCCTTTGGGTATTTGTTTTACAATTTTTTCCTTTTTAGAATCTTAATTTTTCCATAGACATAGGTATATCCATAGGTATGTGTTACAAAGGATCACTAGATTTCCATGTAGTTGGCACATATGTCCTCTGTATATTAAGATGGAGTGTTGCATACAAGAATTCTGATTTCATGCTCCAAAGCCATGTTTGACAAAAACACTTGCGGGGGGGTATTAGTAAGCCCTTAGGCGACAGTTCTAGTTTAACCTCCTTTAATATATGATCAAACAATGTCCAAGAATTTAACCTATTCACAATATACATTCACTGGTAATTTTTAATCAAAACCAACATTCAGTAAAAAAGACGCTGTAACATCAATTCATACAGAAAAATACAAACCTCTCGGAAATTTCAAAGATAATGTCATCTAACAGATGGTCCCCATGTTTTATCAAAGTCTTCACAGTTCTGTGTCGTGACAAAACACTGCATAAAGCAGCTTCTTTTGACACAAGTGTGGCGCATTCTTTATCAATATCTTGAAGTAACTTTTTCTGCACAGCTTTCAATAACGCCTGAAACCACGTCATAATATTACTTAAACTCTTTGTTATATATATATATACTGCTTTACAATACTTAACTTTTTTTTTTATTAACATCCATGTTTACTAGTTATGGTCCTTTAACTCTAACAAAAGCTGTCCGCAAGACAGCAGGCTTATGGAAATGCTTGTTGTTAAATCCATTTCGATTCTTGACCTTCAAAAAAAAATTACATGTAGCATTTTTTTTTGGTGCAAAATTGAACTTTATATCTAACAAAGTATTTTCTTCATATTTTTTATGTTACTTAAGAATTAATATTATTTGCACTGGTATTATTAAATTCATAAAACTCAAATCCATGAGGTTATAAAACAAACTAAACAAGACCAGCCAAGAGGCGAGACTTTTTGTAGGGTGAATCAATACTGCCGAGGCTATTGATTGCTTAAAACCCTCGTCTCCAATCATGTCAGTAAAGTTAGTTTGTTAACATAACATCAGCTAAGTATTTGCTACATGTTTCTGACATTAAATAAAAATTTTGCTACAGATTATGCTTGAATTTATTAACCTCTATTCACACAGTTGGTTAATAAAAATTCAGCTCCATTAACACAATGATCGTCCCCGGCGGATGAGTGGTTAGAGTGTCAGCCTCGGAAGCAAGAGGTCGTTGTTCGATCCAGGTCGAAACATCCCAAAATCATAAAAAAATGGTACTGTTATAGCTCCCTTGCTTGGAGAGCAGCAAAAAATGGTAGTTCCAGGACTGGTTGACATACTGTCAGGATAATGTGACCCAGTGTGGTATCATGCCACATGTTTACGGCATAATACGGCAGTGTGGCAGCATTATATCTGTCTCAAGCAGACATTGTCTCAAAATGACAGAAATACTATCAGTGGGATGTTAAACACAACAACGAAACAAATATTCACACAGTAAAAACAGCAATATGTTTTAAGCTTTGAAAAAGTGCAGTCAAAGACAAGTTTTAATTTTTCTAATTTACTATAGTTAACACTAGCCATTTTCATTTTAATATTTGTCAATCAACTTTAAAATCAACTATCTAAAAAAAAAAAATATAATAATTCCAAACAAAAAAATAAATTCAATTTATTTCAATATATAGTGATCATTTATTTGATGACCATCTATATCACACTGCTTCAGGCAGTATAAGGCAGAAAGTGTATTTGACAATTCCAGGGGATTTTTATCAAAGGGTTTTTCAGTATTTTGAATACTGTATTCATGGTCAATTTGACACTTGACAGCAGACAAAGGGGCAATATGAGAACTAAGGGGACATGAAATCGACCCATCTGATGCCTCTGCATTTGGTAAGGTAGATAACAATGGTAAAGATCTCCTTGTTTTTATTTTTTTTATTGTTCTAGAAGCTGGTGTCACTTTAAATTTGGGAGTTAAGGGACTACTTAACATACGTTTAAAACGCTGTGGTGATTCCTGGTTTGCAATTAGATATTTTTTTCATTTAAAGTCTTAACATAATTGTAAGTTGTTCCTATTTTATCAAAACAATACCGACAAATCCCAAAATCTCTATTATTTAGAACTTTTTCCAAACTATCACTGTATAAAAATTATATCTTTTCAATAATACCATGTGAGTTTTTGCCATCTAAACTATAGAAACGTTTGCTAAGTGAGCGTGCAAGGGAGATCACTGTGTGGAGTTTGGTGGCAGTGATTACTGTACAGATAAGGGGAAGTAACCGCTGCGGGCAGTTTGCCGCAGTTGGGGCCGTAGATTACACATGTCCGGAAAAGGGCAGTGCAACAGAAAGTAAGTAAGTAAACAAATGACTTTGTTGAAATATTTATAAAATTTAAGAATTGCATGTTAAATTTCCATAGAATTTTAGTTGTTAAAAGGGCATTTTAGAAGAATTGCAAAATCTCACTTGGAAATAGCTCATACCTAAGGTTTTAAAGATTTGACAGAGAGCACATAGTATGTGTTTACTTTTAGAATACAAATGATATTGAGGCAGAATTCAAAGAAATCAGTGTTCTTCTTTTTTCTGAATACCCCGGTAATATACGACCACCGGTAATACCTTACCCGAGGATACATTAAACTCTACCGTGTGCGTGGTGAAGCGTACAGTAGATAAAATCATGCACTAGCTTTGAGTGGTGGAGACCAAAGGGTTTCTCACGATTTTTTTCATGTCCCATATACATGTATATATAATATATATATATAAAAAAAATCGTGAGAAACCCCTTTGGTATAGACCACACTATATAAACCAAAGAATAAAAGAGTTTAATATAATTAAAAATGTTTTTTCATCTTCACTGCTCTGCATATATTCTTTAATTGTCATTTAAGGATTTTGTCAAAGCAGGGATCAAAATTGACTGACCAGTTAGCTAATACATTAATTTTATCAATTCGATATTTGTCTTGATACAAAATGATAGATATTCAAGATATCAAATTATCCTTTTTGGTCTTTTACTGTAATAAGAAGTGGCACTGACACTGAGAACAATGATATCATACATTTATTGCTTAATGTTTTTAAGTCTTTATTCAACAATGCAAAATCTCTGATGTTTCATCTGATTTTTTCTCAAAAAGCTCATGCAGTCTTTGAACTTAAATTTACCCGTAACTCAGAAAAGTGTGAAAATAAATGTCATCATATCAATATCAGTAGACCTATGAACAGTTAATTTGGCCATTTTTTATTGCAATATCAAAATATAACTGTTTATGCATTGAAAAGGTTACCAGTTCTGAAGGATGAGGTACATGTACTACTTTCAAACTTGTGTTTCCTTCTAATGTGTGCAGAAAGGTTACTAGCTAGCATTGCCACATTTGCTTTTCACCCAAGTTTTACAGGATCTGCATTCTGCACTATCAATTTGTCTTTCAAAATACGCCCAAGTGCATGCATCCCGAAGACCAGGTCTGATAATTTTCACATACCTTTTTAACAAAGGAGAGTACACTGGAAAGGTTTTAATCCTCAATTAAATAACAAGTAATCATGCAAGGAAGGATGAGTTTTTTTGTTCTGCTGATTTTCAGAAAATGAAAAACATCAGTTTCAGTTTTTTAGCTCACTTGAGCACTTGTGCTCAGGATGAACATTTGTGACCGCCTTTTGTCTGTCGTCCGTCCTGCGCTGTCCCTTGTCAACAGTTGCTTGTGAACACTCTAGAGGCCAGAGTTTTGGCCTGGATGTTTGTCTACACAATAACTCGGATTAGTTCGAAATTGGGTCATGTGGGGTCAAAAAATAGGTCACCAGGTAAAATCTTAGAAAAGCCTTGTGAACACACTAGAGGCCACAGTTTTAGCCCAATCTTTATGAAAATTGGTCAGGATGTTTGTCTACATGATATCTTGGATGAGTTTGAAATTAGGTCATGTGGGGTCAAAAACTAGGTCATCAGCTCAAATCGTAGAAAATCCTTTTGACCACGCTAGAAGCCACATTTTTGGCATAACCTTCATGCAACTTGGTCAGAATGATGACTGCATGAAATCCCAGATAAGTGCAAAAGGTAGGATCAAAATCTAGGTCACGTAATCAAATGTTAGAAAAACATTGCAAACACTTTAGATGCCACATTTTTTGCAATCATGCTTAACACAGCAATCTTACTCAGGTGAGTGACACAGGGCCATCTTGGCCCTCTTGTTTATTAATTTTCGTTCAATACACAAATGTTCGCTCAGATATAGTATATAATCAAACATCGGATACCAGTCTTAGATACATCGTGAACCGGTACGCACCCCTATCGTCTGTCCATCCATCGTCCACAGTTAGTTCGTTTGCACTCTAGCATCTTCATTTCTTAAGCAATCATCATCAAACTTTACAACAATGTTTATTACCATAATCTCTTGGCCAAGTTTGATTTATGGCTGATTTCAGCCAATTAGGTAAAGACTTATGCCCCTTTTAATATTAAAAAAAGCCAGATTTTACTTTGTTTGCACTCTAGCATCTACATTTCTTAAGTAATCATCTTCAAACTTTATGACAATGTTCATAGCCATTATGATCTTTCGATCAAGTTTGATTATGGCTGATATCGGCCAATTAGGTCAGGAATTATGCGCCTTTCGATATTAAAATTTGCCAGATTTTACTTTGTAAATGTACTCTAGCATCTTCATTTCACAGCAATCATTTTCAAACTTGATGACAGTGTTAATAGCCATAATTCTTGGCCAAGTTCAATTATGGTTGATATTGGCCTATTATGACAGGAGTTATATCGCATTCTAATATATTAAATTGCCAGATTTCACTTTGTTTGCACTCTTGCATCTTCCTTTTTTATGCATTTGTTTCAAAATTTATGACAATGTCAATAGCCATAATTTCTCATCCAAGTTCGGTTATGGCTGATATCGGCTAATTAGGTAGGAATTACCATATGCCCCTTTGAATATCAAAATCTGCCAGATTTAACTTTGCGTGCACTCTAGCATCTTCATTTCTTAAGCAATCATTATCAAACTTTGTGATAATGTAAATAGCCATAATATTTAGGTCAAGTTTGACTATGGCTGATATTGGATAATAAGGTCAAGAGTTTTGGCCCTTTAGTTTATAAAAATGCTAGATTCCACTGTTTACACTCTAGCATCTTCATTTCTTATAAAGCAATCATGACAATGTTAATAGCCATAATCTCTCAGTCAAGTTTGACTTCAAATTTTGACCACAGGTACTGTTTGTTTTGTGGAATTGAATTGATCTCATAGAGTATGTATTCAGTACAACTATGCTATAATTTAATAACTTGTACAGTTTTTCTCTGGTAAATGTCTTAAGGGCCATCTTGGCCCTCTTGATTTTGTTTCTATATAGACAAAGGCGGAAAATTAAATCTAGCATGATAATTTTCTTTAACTTTGCATGATTATAGAGAATTAAACTAGAAAAAATCAAGCCTATGTTTGTTGTTTCATTTCCAGTCATTATGCAAAGTTTAAAAAATATTCTTTTTTTTTTTAAAAAAAAAAAAAAAGAATATTTCTATATGCGACCATAGTATAAATCTGTTGCATAGAATTTCGAAAACTTTTACAAAGTGACAAGGAATATAGTACGGTACCAAACATTGAGTTGAAATCAAATGAGGAGTTGCTAGCCCATAATATTGAGTTATCTGTCCTTGAAAATGACAAAAGAGAAAACATTCACTTTTAGGGGCAGATAACTCAAAAGTATAATGGTGATCCCCATTTTTTATCCCATAAATTGTTTCTAGTGTGATTCTCTATAACAATGCAAAGTTTAAGAAAATTCTCATGGATAGTTTTAATTTTTCTTTCTTTGCATATCTATAATAGAAAAAAAAGTATTGGCCTTTATACCTTTGAAACAGGAAGTTGTGAGTTTGATCTTTCAAGCCTTAAATTTTATAATAGGTATATGTGGTACTGGTATATCCGTTTAATCTTACTTCAAGTCCACATTTGTGTGCACATAATTTGTGATATGGTTCTACTTTCGTTTTGGTACTATGATTCCCTGTGGCATGACAACCTGTACCAAAAATAGCATTGTGACGAGAGTGTCTCATTGATGGGACTATTCATTTGCAAAATAATGATAATCAACAAATAATGTTAGTTCTGGGACTGGTAAGCCTAGCGTTGATATATGACTGGGTGTGGTATCATGCCACTTGTATATATATAAATGTGATGTCACACTGAGGCAGCACTGTATGATATACTAAAATGGCACATGAGGAAAAAAAGCCCTGTCACAGGGTTGAATGTATAACCAAAGCAAGCAAAGAATCAGTTAATTAGCATTTATTCCAGTGAGATGAATTGATTTGTTTTGGATAAAAACAACGTTATCACAAGTTTAGATATTTTTATGCACTGTAAAAAATTGGCCATATTTCTTATCAACAAAAACTTTTCGATATACAGTGAACTCTCGATATAACAACACTACTTGTTCACAGGAAAAAAAAAATGTTGTTATATTGAATTTGTCAGTATAATGAATTTCATCCAGTGACACCCAAAGGAGTGAAATAACAATACAGCTCTCATTTTAACTATTTACGGCTTTCCGCAACCTGCGGAAAACGTATAGTTTTTAAATGTTTTTGTCCACAACACTAAGTTATGTATGAAAAAGATCAGTCATGAATATCTGAGATCTGTTCATTCTTTTTTAAATTGTAATATGCATAGTTTTATGCATTTACAATGAATACCTCAGTTATACATCAACAATACCCTAGCCTTGTTGTTCAGAATATAATAAAACATATTTTTTCTGGAGTATCTTTGCCTTCTGCTTTGACATTGTTGTCAGTATATAAGAAGTGCTATTAAGATATAAAATAGCGAAATCAGATGAGATTTTATTCAAACTACTGGTAGCTTTCACAGGGTTTTTTTTTCCTGTAAATTTGTAGGGCCTGAATATCAGCCTCCATTTTGGAATATTGAAAACAAGTAATATTTTTCCCATTATGGCAAAAAAAGGGGAAAAATGCTTTCCAATAAATATTTTTTCCCAAATGTGGGCTTTCCAAAATAGACCAAAAACCCACTGAAAGTTCCTGTCAGATTGTCCCCTCTGGTGTAGACATTACAAAATTGTGTATTCAAGATGGATGTCTTTGTCTGAACATCTATGCGTGTGTGTGTGTCATTCCTTGTATTCGTTTAGTGTTCTATTATATACTGCCCAGTCACATGTGTTATGCTCCTGGTCATTTGGCTACCTATTATCTATCAGTCAATCTCCCTGGGGAAGTCTTTCACTCCGCTTATGACAGCCCACATTATGATGCCGCGGAATTATACCACCCAGACCAGTAAATGTCAGGTTCCGTTTTACACATGGATGAAATGAAACAATGCAGGGTAAATTTTTTGGTCAAGGAAATTAGTAGCTAGTGCCCCAATTCCCCCCCCCCCTCATTTTAAAACTGTCTAGTCCAGAAATTTAAGATAGAGTGGGTAGGGGACTGACTAAGAGGGTTAAAACCTGACTAGTCAGTTTCTTTCCTGGGTAAGAATTATTTAACTTGACTATTTGAGTTTACCGTCTCTTTGACAGTATTTCAGTCATATAGCGATGTCCAGCTAATTACAGGTGGAGGAAGACCCCGAATGCACGAAGGCATCCGGGTAGAACCACCAACCTTCCGCTAGCCAGCTGGAAGGCTTCCTCACATGAAAATCCAAATGACCCTGTTGGGATTTGAACCCACATGGTGAGGGGCTGAGTGAGTGTTAAAGTCAGCGATTTTACCCTCTCAGCCACGGAGGCCCCACTGGGTAAGAAAGCTTACCCAAAGCACGGGCCCTACAACTGGACCACTGCTTCATAACAAGCAAATTCCCTTAACATGTAAACAAGGATATTATGTTGATAATTTATACGACTGATAATTTACAAGACTTATGTCATGTTTTTTTCTGCTAATTACCTGGTAATGTGTTGATAATTATTGCTAGCCCAACATCAGAGCAAATGACGTCATTATGTCTGATAATTTATTGATTTGAGAAAATAGTCTGCATGCTTGGTTCATCTCTTGGTATACTATATCAAATGGATATAACAGACAGTAGAAACATAAAAACATGGCTCTAGGTTTGTCATATTTTGTCATTTCTCATTTAAAGACAACATGTTGTGATTTTTGGATTTTCCTAACAATAATTAATTATTGATCTTTTATAACATTAGTCAAATTGCTTTTAAGTGTTTGTCAGAACTTAATAGTTAATGTTATTGTATATTTAGAAGTTGAGATTTATTGAGGTATGTTTTATTTACTTTTTATTTCTTCAAGACAAATACCAGGCATGTGTTCAGTATGCCAAACCGTATGCAACCGGTGGCTAACAGTCAGCTATGAAGTTTTCTTAGAACCATAATTATACAATGCAGTTCATGTGTACCTAATGTGAACATTGCATTTTATGACACTAATTAAGACAGTTTCGTAGCTGACTTTAAGTGGTTGTATACGGTTCGGCATATGGAATGTATGCCTGATACAACTGATTTGAACACAATATGGTACACATCTGTGTAAATCTTTATTAAATACTTACAAACTTTCTATGTGTTAATTTGAATGTTTCTTAAATTTCCTTAGAATTTTTAATTTCTAAATAAATTGAAGTAAGGAAAGCAGTCACACAAATTAGCTTGCTTTAGTTTGATTGGATGCTTTCTTTCTCTTTGTCACTTCATAGAGGCAGCTAGGCAAAGCTAGAACACCCACACAGATGTATGTGTATATAAAAACAGATTTACCTATTTATTCTTTAACACATCATACAGATCAATTCCACCTCAGATTGATGAAATTTAGATTTCATTGATTGAAAAATAAAATGCAATAAATTCAGAATTCATCATTTTTGGGGATGAGAGCGAAACTAGGCTATGTGCTTATATAAATACATGTATATGCACTTAGTCTAGTTTTGCTCTCACCCCTCGAATTTTTTTTTTTCATCCTCTAGCTATCAAGAGCTTTGATTCAAAGTCTTTTTTTTTTTCCCTGCACTTCATCGTAATTTCTGACTTATGCATCATCTGCATTCATACGCAGTGCAGACAGGCTTTAAATTTTTATTGTCAGTAACAGTCTGTGCCTTGGCATTTGAACCAAGACCTCCAAAGGGGCAAAATTGAAATTTTTAGAGGGATTAAAATAAGTTGTAAGAATTTGCTTATTAATAAAATTGCTGTAAGCAGAGGTGATACACAGGGATCACTTCTTTGTCGTCTGTTACACTTTGTTACACTTTTTCCGTCACACTTCTTTCAGCAGGTGACACGTCGTCCAATGAACACTTCTTGTCAGTTAAACTTCAGTAGATAACTTTGGGTATATATGACACCACTACTGAAGCTTATGAAGTCTTCTTAACAATTTTTATGCTCACCGAAGGTGACGCATATAGTCGCCGCTTCGTCCGTCCGTCCGTTCGTCCGTCCGTTCGTCCGTCACACTTTCCTTGTCCGGACTATTTCTCAGGAACTAACAGCTTGAATTCAACGAAACTTTATGGGAAGCTTTATTACCAAGAGGAGATGCGCATATCGTCAGCATGACCCGATTCCTAATTTTTTCACAGAGTTAAGGCCCCTTGACTTTTTGGCCTATAGTACATATTGCATGATTCTTGTCCGGGCTATTTCTCAGGAACTAATGGCTTGATTTCAACAAAATTTTATGGGAAGCTTTATCACTAAGAGTAGATACGCATATCGTCGGCGTGACCTTGTTCCTCAATTTTTCACAGAGTTATGGCCCCTTGACTTTTTGGCATATAGTACATATTGCATGATTCTTGTCCGGGCTATTTCTCAGGAACTAATGGCTTGAATTCAACGAAACTTTATTGGAAGCTTTATTACCAAGAGGAGATGCGCATATCGTCAGCATGACCTGATTCCTAAATTTTTTCACAGAGTTAAGGCCCCTTGACTTTTTGGCCTATAGTTCATGTTGCATGATTCTTGTCCGGGCTATTTCTCAGGAACTAATGGCTTGAATTCAATGAAACTTTATGGGAAGCTTTATTACCAAGAGTAGATACGCATATCGTCGACGTGACCTGGTTCCTCAATTATTAAGAGAGTTATGGCCCCTACTACCATGTTGTTGACTGAAATTCATGTCATTTGCCTAATTTAACGGGAGATATCATTTAAACAAAACCCCACAAAATTCAATATGCTAGTAATGTCAATCATAATCATGTCAGCTAATTGTTGTTTAGGCCATTATACACTATTTCAAATATCCAGTCATATGTCAAGAGTGTTGGTTAACCTCTTTGATATGAGCACACATTGAAATGTATGACTTAATTTTCAGTAGTATAAAAACTTAAAAAAAAATCAATGAAAGATCTGATGAGTAACACGTATTATCATATTAAATAGTAAACTGTTACTAAGTCTCCAAATTAGAGTTGGTAAAACATCTCATCTGATGAGGAGAATAGATATGATTTAGGAATGGGGATTTCAACATATCCTCCCACCCATTGACCAAGGCCTTATTTGTAACAATGATGTTCTTCGGGGAGCATCTGTCAGTTCTACTGACTTTCTTGTTTTGAGTCTGCACTTCTTAATACATGTAAACAGTATATAAAACCTAACATTTTAAAAATGATTAAGTTTTAAAAAAAAATGTTGAGATCATTTTCTTTATTTACAGTAATCATTGGGTAATCAAAGGAAGGCACAGTAGATATTTTGGTGATACTCCCTCCCTATTCCCCTGGGTCATCAGCACAGGATGTGGATGGATAATTGAAACATATTTTCCAGAATGGACAAACTGAAACAAAAATACATGGACACTTTAAAGGTATGATCTATGTTTTGTTTTGCTTCATCTGCTGATTTTTCTGTACATCTTTTATGCAAGACCTGAGAAATACAAGGCAGCTCCATTATAATGCTATAATTAGGGTCCTAAGTCATAACATTGTATTATATTGGACCAAATTATAACTTTGCGAAAATACTCTGTACATGAATTAAATAAATCATGAAATCATACTGAACAAATCATGACATTATACTTTAAAAACAAGAGCCCAGCATGCAGATGCCAACGCTTGTCTGTTAAAAGTGTTTGATTGGGCTACATTGAATTTTTTGCATGACAATGATAACAAGGACAATGACAACAGAAACAGACAAGCTAAAAATGATATCAGATCAATGAAAAAAGATATCACATCAGTTGTGCTGAATATCAAAGCCACTAGGGTTAGAGAGAAAAATGTGTGTAAATGTACAAGATGGCATGAAGAAAGAATTGTTGATTGCATTTTCTTACAACCTGCTTCATAGAAAAATAAAAAAAATTGTATGGCTATTATGAAAGTGTAAAACTCATCAAAACATATTAAAATTATATTATGTACCAGCTATATAGTTTTTTAAAATGAAGACTTTTTCTTAAAATATTTAAATGTTAAAAAGTTTTTTTTAAGTCAATAATCCATAAGAAAAATAAATAAAAAATATGTGATTGCCTTTATAATGAAATAAATCAATTGCAAAACAATTATATGGTAACTTATGAATACTGCTTCAGAATGGTGTGGCATCATACGTGGAGAAACCGGAATCGCTGATGTTGAAATACAAGTCAACAATGTAACGTTTCCATGCCACAAGGTGGTTTTGACGGCCATGTCCCCTTACTTCCGCACCATGTTTACTGGCAGCTTCGGAGAGAGTCATCAAAACAAGATAACCCTTCATGTATGTACTTACAAGATTAGACTTCAAATTTGGAATGTAGTTTCCAGCATTTATTTTCATCCTCATTGGAAAGGCCAAGCATTATACAGTCAAACGTCAGTGACTCGAACACTGAAAACTTGAACACCATACTTTACTTGAACACATTTCAAGGTCCCGGCAAAACTGTTCTTTAATCTATATTGTTCGACCTGGGATGAGTCAAGCACTGATGGCTGGAACTCTCGAACTAAATTTCTGGCCCCAGGTTAAAAGCGCTATGTATTTCACACCTGTCGGTCGAACCAATTAACACCCTACATGTGAGGTTCGCTAGTGATTTAATTGCAATCTGCAGTCCAGCGTGATTTTCACACATTATCAGATTGACACAAGCATTCTTATTGTTTAATTTGATTAATTATTTTGTTTAATGTTACTTGTTTCATTTGAGCTGATATTTATGTTATGTGATGGTGCTATGTTTGTGGATTATTCACAATATATTTTTTTTAATTTTATTTTTCTGCAAAAAAAAAGTTAACATAGTATGCAGAATATGTTACGACTTGCACGTAGGCCGATACATGTGTACATGTACATGTACGAAATGAATATCATCACTGAGGTTTGTGCTTTGATAATTAATTTTGTCAGCTGTCATTTAATGGATTTATATGATAATTAAAAAATATATACATTTTTTAACATTTTTGTAACATTATTTCGCTGATGTTAGGATAAGAAAAACGACAAAATACGATAATCTACTTTAATCAATCAGTGCTTAAAGAAGACCTAATGATAAATAATAATTTTTAATACTGGTACATGTATGTAAATCAATTTAAACCACAGTTGGGCGAACCACCGATGACTAGAACAAATTGCCGTTCCCCACAGCCTGTTTGAGTCACCGAAGTTTGACTGTACTAAAAATAGATTGATAGTCTGGGAAATACTGGGTAATCTGAAGGCCTGAGAGGTCAAAATGTTTACCTGGCTCTGTGTTCACAAAAAAATATGTAAGTAGATGAAGGATGCTTCCCAGGTTTTCTTTGGTTGCCCTCGACCACATGGGCCATTTTCATCTCACACCTTCAGATCTTCACCCAGTTTGAGTCTGGCATCCTCTCAATGTGGCCTTATCATCACAATTTCTTACTATGTAGGATACATGAGAGATTCTCCAATTTGGACAGATGTTTATTATCAGCATCTGGTCTTTGATGGGTGACTCACTTCCCATACAGCTTTTTTGATCAACAAGTTGTTTGCATATGACATCCCCTCTAACACTTCCTTTGTCACTGGCCGAGTCTTGTACAAGTATATTCTTTATGTGAACGGTATTTGATTGTGTTGTATGAATACATTTTGTATTTTTGCTAACACATGGTCATTTGTATATCATGGTGGTACACCTTGTCTGTCTGAAGTAGACATCTATCTTCAGATGAATTAAATGAAGTAATTGCTTATTCTTTACAATGTTGAAATTTGTCTCCCTTGATGTGATTGTAAAGTAGAATGGTATTTAAAACCTTGTGGATCACTTTAGTATACTTGCTATAGTTTAACCATTTTACCTTAAATACACATGTATGTGACAAACAGAGCAGACCCAGATCAGACAACTTCTGGAAGGAACTGTCTGATCAGAGTCTCCTCTGTTTGTTAAAACAATACTGTAGCTTAGAGTATTCTCAGTCTTATATATTGTTCAGAATACCATTTAAAATTCAGTAATTTAATATTTATCAAGTCATAGATTTGTACATGAATATTCATGAGGTAAAGGGTTACCTCAAAAGTATAGGAAATGGCTTCAATCAGTTATCTCATTTCACAGGATGTAGAAGAGGAGCCATTCAGAATATTTCTTGACTATGTGTACACTGGAAAACTAGAAGTGAAGGATCCAGATGTTGCAGACATCTTGCAGCTGGCAGCCCTGTTTCAGGTTGGTATTACTTTACTTTTCCTTTTTTTCTCCCATTCTATTGATGTTTTCAAACGTTTTCCCCCCATCTTTCTCTATTTTTAGAGTACCAATATAAGTGACTAAAAAAGATTTCGCATTGTTATATTTAGTTTTCTTTTATATAACATGAACACTGTCACAAAATTAAATGCAGCGATAGTGGTATTGATCAATTTGATAATAATTGTTTTCATTTTTGTGCTATCAGCAGACTGTGTCATCTGGATTGGTTTGGAGTACACAGAAAAAAAAATGTATGTCTTTTTTCAGAACCATGCACAAAAGCTTAGGCGGACACAAAATATAAAAATAAAACAAACAGTTTGGCCTAATTCATTTTCATCTTTATATATTTATTATTAATTTCAATGTAGGATCACCTACACATCCAGCCAATTTAGTGTTAAAGTGACCTAATATAATTATCTGGTCAATGTAAATTAAATGATGTGATGAACATATACCTGTGTATGTAGTTATTGTGGTATATGACCTACATATACCTATGTATGTAGTTATTGTGGTATATGACCTACATATGCCTGTGTATGTAGTTATTGTGGTATATGACCTACATATACCTGTGCATGTAGTTATTGTGGTGTATGACCTACATATACCTGTGTATGTAGTTATTGTGGTGTATGGCCTACATATACCTGTGTATGTAGGTATTGTGGTATATGACCTACATATACCTGTGTATGTAGTTATTGTGGTGTATGGCCTACATATGCCTGTGTATGTAGGTATTGTGGTATATGACCTACATATACCTGTGTATGTAGTTATTGTGGTGTATGGCCTACATATACCTGTGTATGTAGTTATTGTGGTATATGACCTACATATACCTGTGTATGTAGTTATTGTGGTATATGACCTACATATACCTGTGTATGTAGTTAATGTGTGTATTCCAGCTGGCTTGTGGAAGGTCGGTGGTTCTACCCAGATGCCTCCCTGCATTCGGGGTCTTCCTCGCTATATGACTAAAATATTGTGGAAGCAACTGTAAGCCCAAATAGTCAAGTTATTGTGGTGTATGACCTACATATACCTGTGTATGTAGTTAAGTGATGTATGACCTACATATACTGTGTATGCAGTTATTGTATGTATGACCTACCTGTATATGAAGTTATTGTGGTGTATGACCTACATATACATGTGTATGTAGTTAATGTGATGTATGACCTCCAGGTGGACTGCCTTCAGGCCTTGTGTGAGAAGCTACTGCTAGATCAGCTGAAGTTGAACAACTGTTTAGAGTTATACCGCCTCTCTTGCCTCTACAACTGCCCCACCCTCAAGGTAACCACTCCTTCACATTTATTACCAGCACTGGGTGTGAGACTCTTGAGTGTTGGCCCCATGTTCTTTAAAATGAAAATGGTACATGTTAATCATACTTAATGTTAAGTTTGAGTATGATTTTCAATATCTGCGTGATTGTCTTAATTATTAACCTGACCAAGATTTGCAGTAGTTAAGTGGTTGCATATGATGCAAAATGGTGAACCTTATTGGTAAAGAATTATGTTATTTTCTGTCCGAGGCTGTTTTCTATGGGACCTTGTGGCCAAGTGGTGTCAATCCTGTAGTCTGGAAGCCATGGGTTTGATACCCAGCTGTGACCATACATAAGTTGATATAAATGGTACCAGTAAATATATCTTATGCTTGTCACTCATTGGTTCTAGGACCGGTTGGCTCTTTGTCAGGGTGTGGTTTCATGCCACATGTCTACAGTATGATATTGCAGCGAAACAGCACTATATCTGTCTCATGCAGTTCTGGAATTACTGGAATGTGAAACCCAAGAAATTTTAGGCAATTTAGATTTAGTCAATAATGATCAAGTATCTTATTTGCTGTTTTTGTACTAAATCATCCACTAATTATATATATTTTTTTCCAATACAAATTCAGAAATATTGTAATTACAGAAAAAAGCATGGCCTGCTGTACTAGAGGGATTTTGTTCATGGTGGAAGACAGATGTATTCACTGACCTTGCATTAGACGAGTTTTTAAACATAATCAAAGACGACAACCTTGTCACATTAGATGAGGAACATGTTTGTGATGCTGCACTGAAATGGGTCAACGCAGATCTTCAGCACAGGAAGCAGTATCTGTCTCAGATATTCCGGTTTATAAGACTACCGCACGTTGGTCCGGAATACATGGCGTATGAACTCAGCAGGAATCGGCTTTTGATGGAAAATTCAGATTGCCGGAGGCTACTGAATGACGCGCAGCATTATCACATGTTGCCTGCAAGACAGCTTGACTTCAGTGGTCTGCATACACGATATAGGACCGATGATGACCTAGATGAAGTATTGCTTGTAAGTTACGTTTTATCATTAATATGTCTTCCATACAAATGTGCCTTTCCAGTTTTAGCAATGAAAATTTAACCCTTTTCCTCATATAGTCTCAAACATTGCTGACCCAGGTCACCTATTGATCAGGGTCTCCTCTGATTGATCATACAATGTTATAGCTCAGATTCTACACAGTCTGATCGGCAAAGAAAAAATCATTGTTTCATGCACCATTTAAAGTAGTCAATTAATATTCATCAGGTCATAAATTTGCATATTAATATTCATGAGGTAAAGGCCCATGTGTTATTTTGTGTGAACCAGACCAGCCATGGATCACATGGTTTCTTCCTAGTGAATTAAGCTATTGGATAATCTTATTACTTAATTTGAATAATTCCTTAAAGTTTAAAAAAAGAAAAAGAAACACTACAGATCCATTTAAAACACCTTTGCTTATACACCTATACACATGTATGGAATAAGGTTCAACAAACGTTTTATTTTGTGTCTTTTTAGTCCCCTACCGGTGTTCACACCGGAGGGGACTATAGGTTTGCCCTCCGTCTGTCCGTCCGTCCGTCTGTCCGCTCAAATCTGGATCCCGCGATAACTTAATAACTAAGCAAGCTAACTTGATGAAACTTGGTATATGACTAGATGGCAATGTGTAGATTATGCACGTCATTTTATTTTTGTTCTTCAACTAAAATTGTGGTTGCTATGGTAACGGAAATAGTGAAAATATGGCAAAAATGGGATCCCGCGATAACTAAGCAAGCTAACTTGATGAAACTTGCTATATGACTAGATGGCAATGTGTAGATTATGCACGTCATTTTATTTTTGTTCTTCAACTAAAATTGTGGTTGCTATGGTAACGGAAATAGTGAAATTATGGCAAAAAATGGGATCCCGCGATAACTAAGCAAGCTAACTTGATGAAACTTGGTATATGACTAGATGGCAATGTGTAGATTATGCACGTCATTTTATTTTTGTTCTTCGACTAAAATTGTGGTTGCTATGGTAACAGAAATAGTGAAAATATGGCAAAAAATGGGATTGATTACCATATTGAGTCAAGGTGGAGCTGGTAGGGGACTTTATGTGTTGCATACAACACCAGTTACTTGTTTTTTCGAGTTTTACTTACACATATGCAACCCAACAGTATATTACAATCGTTTGAGGCCATTTGTTTAACTTTATAAGCTGTCTCATTTCAGTATCACTCATCATCATCATCATCATCATCATCCGATTTTGATTATCCAGGCCTTGAATCATTCCTTTTTAGCTTTTCTGTTTCGAAGAAAAAGTCAAGCTATTATGATTGCTGGGTCATCATTGTCGTTAGTGTCGTCGTCGTGGTGCAAAAACTTTATTGTAGCCCATTGCTTAAACCCTTTTAACAGACGAGTGTTGGCTTCTGCCTGAGGTGATCTTTTTTCAAAGGTAATGCCTGGCTTTCCAATAGAGAACAAAGTCTCACTCTTTGTTTCTGGCGGTCTAGGGTTGGTAAAAAAAATGTACAGTCCAATCTGTTGACATATGGAATGCTACCACATCAAGTTACATTTTCCTTATATTTTTAGAATTCATTATTATTCGTTTAGCAATAATAACATAGCAATACTAACTGGTATATTAAGAAGTGTGTCTAACTTCACAGTTACGGAATTTTTTTTTAAGATTTGTTATGAGGCTTGATTCAGTAAGCATTTGTGAAAATTCATAAATTTGATATTTCTAGGGTATTGCACCTGGACTTCCTTATATGCAACCAGTCTCTTCCAACGCTGTCTCTTTAGTGAAAAACAGGACCCCCCACCTATGAGTTATCCTTGACCAGAAGGTTTAAAATATGGCCATAGTAATCAGGAAATGATTGCTAGCCATTACTATAAAAGAAGAAAATGAAAATATTTAGAAAGTGTAATTTACTACATAATTTTTCATTGTTTATTCAGGCCATTACAGAGAACGATGATGAACGAGGAGTGTTTTACGAGGGTTGCTGGTGTCTTTGGGCATACAGTTACCGTCAGCATCGCTGGTTCACCCTCTCACCAATACCTCTGTCTGACTCACCCGGTAAAAACTTCGCCATCTGTTCCCATGGTTATGATATTTATCTCACCGGAGGAGCAAATAACCCCAAAGCCCTGTTGAAGTTTGAAACAGAAAGAAATGAGTGGGTTCAGAGTACAGGTATTTATACTTTATAATCAATCAAAATTGTACAGATGGGCCATCTGACTGAAGTTCAGGCCTTGTGTTCTCGAAAATAGAATCTCCGGCTCAAATTTGAGTATCATATTCAAATCCCTTTTGAAAGTAATGGGCATAGTTAGGGTCTGAGTATGAAAATCATACTTGAGTAAAACAGTCAACTCTCTTTACAACTGTTACAGCAGTGTTTGTTTCAGTGAAGTTGCTGTTGTAAAAGAAATTGCGGATTTAAAGAATAGAGACATAGAAGAATTATGCACTTTAGTTTCAAGACTACTGCTGTTATAAAGAGGTTGCTGTTATAATGAATGCTGTTGTAAAGAGGTTTCACTGTATTTTTATTGTCATGAAGATGGGGCCTGATCTTCTTACATACATGAAGAGAAGTATGGCAAAGTGTCATTTAGAAGCTGATTCTAATCAGATTGACAAATAGGATCTCTGTGTCAGTGGTTATAGCCACTGACTAGCTATAATGTAGCTTCTTACAGCTGTAGATTTGAATCCCTGTCCATTTACTCAAATTTTTCAACTTTTCAGAAGGCTTGTGGTAGGTCAATCATCTGGATGTCCCTTGTACACCTGGGTTCTTTCTTCACACATAATAAGCTTGACATTGTTATTTGTTATAGCAATGGTAAACTCCAAACCAAAATTGTTTTACAAACTGGATTAGTTATCATTTCACGCATAAAAACTGTTAGGAAAAATGCATGCAGCTTCTGGTACAGTGGAGTCATAAATTTTCGTTTGACACAAATTTTTGTCAATGTCATTAAGAGTTTTATCCACAAATATTAATCCCTTCGAAAACCTGTCCTGTGTAATTATAGAACTCACGTTTTCTAGAAAACAGATCCACAAATAAATGTTTATATGAAATTACCTTTGGTAGTTAACTAATCAATGAAATTTAATGTCAACAAAAATTAATTTTATAGTAGTTTAAATATCTAATCATCCTTGATACCGGTAATTTAATGCATGTTGGCAATTAATTGAAATCATAAAGAAACACTGTTGTTCTTATTCAACTTAACCCTTTACCTCATGAATATGCATGTACAAATTTATGACTTGATGAATATTAATGTACTGAACTTTGAATGGTATATGTGACAACGGATTTTACTTTGCCATGTGTACTCTGTAGAACCAGTCCTGAGTGTATGAGCAAACAAGAAGACCCTGATCAGATTCAAGAAGCTGTCTGATCTGGGTCTCCTCTGTTTGCCAATGCATCAAAATGAGTCTGTATGGGGTAAAGGGTCGCAACTTGATTTTTTTAGCTTGTCTGTTTCAAAGAAAATGTCAAACTATTATGATCGCTGTGTCGTCGTTGTCGTGCAAAAACCTTAATGTAGCCCATTACTCAAACTCTTTCAGCAGACAAGCGTTGGCATCCGCAAGTGGTGCTCTTGTTCATACTACAAATGAGTATTTACTGTTCTATTTTATAGTAAATATTGCTTAAATTTTGTTTGCTATTTAATGTACATTTTTAGAGTAGGATATTTAGTGCATAAATGTTCTACCATCCTTATTTGAATATTTTGTATTCAATCATGTATAATGCATATTTCAACTTTGATGTGAAACACCTTGGTTAAATCATTTTTAGTCCCCTACCGGTGTTCACACCGGAGGGGACTATAGGTTTGCCCTCCGTCTGTCCGTCCGTCAGTCTGTCAGTCCGTCCGTCTGTCCGTGCGTCCGTCCGTCCGTCCGCTCAAATCTGGATCCCGCGATAACTTAATAACTAAGCAAGCTAACTTGATGAAACTTGGTATATGACTAGATGGCAATGTGTAGATTATGCACATCATTTTATTTTTGTTCTTCGACTAAAATTGTGGTTGCTATGGTAACGGAAATAGTGAAAATATGGCAAAAAATGGGATCCCGCGATAACTAAGCAAGCTAACTTGATGAAACTTGCTATATGACTAGATGCAATGTGTAGATATGCCATCATTTTATTTTTGTTCTTCGACTAAAATTGTGGTTGCTATGGTAACGGAAATAGTGAAAATATGGCAAAAAATGGGATCCCGCGATAACTAAGCAAGCAAACTTGATGAAACTTGGTATATGACTAGATGGCAATGTGTAGATTATGCACGTCATTTTATTTTTGTTCTTCGACTAAAATTGTGGTTGCTATGGTAACGGAAATAGTGAAAATATGGCAAAAAATGGGATTCAAGGTGGAGCCGGTAGGGGACTTTATGTGTTGCGTACAACACCAGTTACTTGTCCTTTATATTATGCATATTTAAGCTATTGTAGCAACTGCTTCTTTGTAACTAGATTTATTGTCCAGAATTACATTAGTGGTTTTGTATGGAAAATGTTAAATTAGTATAAAATGTCCAATTGGATTATTTCATAATACTTTGTACATCATCTGTCAGAAAGAGGCAAAAAAGAATATCATACATTCTTTTTCCCTCGTCATATTTTTCAGATTATTTTTCAGGTCAAATGAAGAAGGGCAGATGCAACCACAGTAAACATCCAACATTACCCTCGTCATTGGCACTGTGGAGGAGTACTACATCCCTGCCCAACGATGGCAAACTGTCGCTGAACTTCAACATCCTGTGCACTCTGCAGCCGCTGCAGTAAGTGGAGAAAAAGTCTTGGTGTTTGGGGGCACCGGTAGAAATGGGGAGCCGATGGATTGCGTGCAATGTTTCCATGTGCGCACGAGGGAAGTTTCAGTAATATCTTGTTTACCATATCCATCATCACAGATCATGACAGTTACGATCAGTGAGACAGTGTATATCATTTCTGGTAGGGAAGATGGATATACTGTTTTTAGGCTTACGTCCGAGTACGGCCTGGAAGATAGTGGGATCGAGACGCCTGCTATGTGTAATTTACTAGGATGTACGCATCACAATGAGCAATTAATCGTGTTGTCTCAAGTGGCAGGACCGAAGAGACAGCTGGCCAGTATATTTCAGATAAATATGAGAGACAGTGAAAGGACATCACTGCCGATGAAAGGAAATGCTATGCCGAAGCCAGTACATACTTGTCACAGGACGTATGTCGATAAGAGATATCTCTATCATACATACTTTCAGTGAGATCAAGGATGGAATGATTGAGGAAAAGGTTAATACATTGACTTTTTGTTTCCTTTTGGTATTAATTCTGTTGAAGTATGAAAGGATAATTTAGCCTTGATGAATTAAATAGACCATCATCAGAATGCACATTCGCCCAGTATGCTTAACTTCTTAATCGACCATGGGTTATTTGATTACCAAAACTTCATACTCCTGAATTATTAATTTGGCATTTTACTGGATCTCTGTTGGAAACAGCATGACCATTTGACCAATGCAACTGCGCATTACATATAGTTGTTCGCAATTTTTAAGTCACAACTGAAGAGCATTCAAAATACTACGGATGGTTTCATTGGTCACCATGTAGCTGATCAATATTCATGAAAATGTAGTTTTGCCAGTTAAAAATCCCACAGTATATCCAGTAGTGATAACAGAATATGTACCATGGGTTCCGATGATATAACTAGGCAGAAGCTAGCATAATTTTACTTGGTTAAAAATGCTCCAAGATTTTGTTGATCCTGTGATTTTATTCATATCAGTATTTGTATGTTGTTTTGCAGTTTATTGCTGTAACAATATTTTAATCATATAGAAATGTCCAGTTAATTACCAATGAAGGAAGACCTTGATTGCACTTAAACACTTGTGTAATATAACCAGAGGGATTCCTTATTTGAAAAATCAAAGTGACCAGACCTGGATAGGTGTTCTTGAAAATAAAAACAGTACTTAAGTATTTCGTTTCAAAAGTGATTTGAGCAGAATGCTCAAAATTATCATGGTTTCTGAGACCATTTTGAAATATTACCAAGATCACAGAATCCCAGAATAGGAGGGACAAGGGGATAATAAGCTGCGTTTGTAAACAAAGCCTTATATCATCAAATTTCGAAGTCTGCAATAGAAGTGGAGATTTTTTGTGTTGTGATTTATTCAGTCTGTGAATATTACATCCATGATAGGTACTGCATTCCTTGAAAAGGAAGAAAATAAACAGTACATTCCAGGATATCTCTTTAATTTAAAATTGATTTATAGATAGACAAGCTATTGTCTCTAATTTTTTGGAATGGCTGTTAATGATATTTGATTGAATTATATACTAAATATATATAAAGTATAATTATAGTAAAATATAGATGTGTATGAATAAAAATTATATAGATTTATATACATGTATTTGTTGTTAATCTTTTTATTGTTATGCCCACACTTTGTAACGGGCTAAATCCCTATGAGTATGTAAGTCATTTAACTTTACAGGGATATTTAATTGTGGACCTGGGATTTTATTTAAAAAAATTCAGTGTGTCTTATGACACAAATACCAATATTGAATTCAAGGATATACCGAAAACTGGACATGTTCTCTTTGAAAATTTGAAATTATGGCAAGCAGGGAAATGAAGCAAACATATGAAACAGACATTTACAGTTCTCTGTGGACTTCATTATGGAATTAGGTGTCTTTGTTGTTTTTTTGGGGGGGGGAGGGGGGGGTTTGCAATGAAAATTAAGCAGTGAAAATTAAAAGCAGAATTGACTATTTCAGTTTACCGTCGCTTCAACAGTATTTCAGTCATATAGCGACGTCCAGCTAATTACAAGTGGAGGAAGACCCCGAATGCACGGAGGCATCCGGGTAGAACCACTGACCTACCGCAAGCCAGCTGAAAGGCTTCCTCACATGAAAACCCGAATGACCCTGTCGGGATTTGAAACCACGCGGTGAGGGGCTGAGTGAGTGTTTAAGTCAGCGACTTTACCCTCTCGGCCACGGAGGCCCCTAAAAGCAGAATTATTCACTGGCCACAGGCAAAAAGGTGTGAATCTATAGCAGGCGTGCTTTCAGTATGCCAGACTGTATGTAACTGTTTGCTTACAGTCAGCTATGAAGAGCTGTCACAAATTGCAATGTTCATGTAAACCTTTGGCATAAGGCACAATTGATATGACCTGTATACATGTTAAGTTCATGCTTAATGAGTTTATCATAACAAATATGGTCGCTGAATTTTATCAAAGGATTTAGAGAAGAAAAAACACAATCTCTGTATTTCTTTATAAAAATGTATTTGCATATTATCAATTTTTTTATTTGCATAAATATAAATGTTTTCTGGAATATCACAATCACATATTGAGGCACTAAGCCTATATAACACGATCCCAAGCTTATCATACTTGATACAACATACAACGTCAGTCAGTTATTCTAAAGGAGATTTCAATGCATGGCAAGTCAATTATATATGATGAACGGAAATGTAAGTTCAGATCATTATTCTGTCGAACATAATACAAGCCCAGAAATTTGGTCTATAAAATAATTGCATGAAAGGAAGTCAATACTATGAAATTCAATTATGTAACAGAATATCTTAAATTTAATACTACCAATTACCCCACAGAATTTCTTAAAATGCAGAACTTTAAGTAATATATATACCAACATCATTGTCACGAATATGCAATTCTTTACTTTCAAAAATAAAAACAATAGAAAAATAGGTCTTCAGAATCTGGACTTTAACAAGTTTACATTGTCAGCTTCTAGTCTTAATAAATATTGTTGAAGAGCAAAAATCAAAACATGTTAAATTTGCAAGTGAGTGGCTGTCTTTACCCTTTACCTCATGAATATTCATGTACAAATTTATTACTTGATTCATATTCATTTACTCAGAATGTGAAACAATTTTAATTTTCTTTGCCAGCTGACTGTAGAATCCGAGCTACAATATTGTATGAGCAACCAGAGGAACCCCTGATCAGACAGCCCCTTAAAAGAGCAATCTGATCCAGGTTTTCCCTGTCTGCTAATGTGTTTAAAATGAGTTGATATGAAGTAAAAGTTTACTTAAAGTTATCAATTGAAAGATAATTGAGTGATATATTTTACGTTTAAAATCAAGTATGATTAAACCATAGAATAATGCTATTTGATCATGACCGTATATATATGATATGATCATTAGGGCGTAGCTGTAAAGTAAATAAAAGATTAACTCCTACATCTACAGACACATGTATCACACTTTTGTTCACTAACAGATTAAACTATGGAATATAACAACCAAGATATAAAAGCAATAAGAACTATATACATGTATACAACTCCTATACACAAAACAATAGGAAGGGAAAACAATAGATTTTGGTTATACTATGTAGAAATTAAATAGCTATATGGAAAAATGCAGTACACAAATATAGTATGCTTCAAAAACACTGAAAATCAGTCATTTTTGGTTAAATTTAAACCAAAATTTTATTTTGGTATATAATACTGCAGCTGAATGATGCCTATTGTACATAGAAGCTAAAAATAGGTAATGCTTAAGTAATCTATCCATCATTTTAAGGTAATCCACCCATCATTAAATCATAATCGTGGTCCTTCAAATGCTTACCAGTAAAAAGACCAATACAGATGCAAGCATCCATTGACTTGGAGTTATAGGCTCTTTTCCTTTAAGTCTATAAAGGTTTGCATTTAGTATAAAATTCCCATGATCACAATTTAATGATGGATGGGTGACCTTAAAAATTGATCCCTAAACCCTCGTAACATGGTCTGACAATTTTCATTATGATCTTATAATTTGTAATACAGTAACATATGTATACATTAACATTGCAACAGTCGGGGGAGTACTTATCCAAGCATCATGCAAGGTATTATTAAATCATTAATTTTCGTTGACATTTAATTTTATGGAATCTGTATAAGGTAAGTTTTGGTGGTACAAATATTCATAAATTCATGTTCTTGAAAACATGAGGTTTTATTAAATAAGTTTCAGTGGGGATTAATAATCGTCGATAGAGCTGTTCACAAAAACAACAAAAATCTACAGCATATTCCCAGTCCCTTTGCAGAAAAATAACAAGATCAAGAAGAAAGGTACTTAACCCATCACTCCTTTTATCATCACAATTTAAATTTGAAAAAAAAAAAAAAACTATGCTCAAATCAAGAAGGTAACTGGTTGATAAATACAATGAAACATTAGACATACACTACTAGTAAATTTAAAAAAACCCGGCTAAAACAATTAAAAAGGTCCATCACACAAGCAAAAGCATCACAATATAAATGTAGGGAATGTAACTAACACCTGTAAACTAAAGATTACCTCTACATATCACAATACTTTAAAGAAATCTACATATCCTTCTAAATTAAAGGGCATAAACTTTGCCTTGGTCACACAATGATACATTTCTATTTACTTGACAAATTCGTTTTGAAAACACAATATCTCCATTATTTTATTACCAGGTATACATAGACAATAATTTCATATTTCATAAATACATTGTACTTGATTGATTCAGTGGATGTACCCATAATGCACCTGTTGTACTTTCGGTTCTGCTCATATCAAAATATTCCAGCCAACTTTTGCACAGAGACTTTTCTTAAAGTCATTATTTCCTTTTGATGAAAACTCAAAGGACCTTTTCAGATTTTGCAGAGCAAAAGTTGAGTCTTAACATGCACCCAATGTTAGGGAATGGACTTGATAAACTGCTCTCAACAATATCATAAATAAACCTACAGTCTTTGTTTAAGGTAGATCAATCATTGATCACAGGATGCCCCAGTATAGTTTTTGGATCGTCTGATTATTTGGTTATACAGCTGAACCTGTATTAGTGGCTACCTATGCAAAGCGGTCAACCTGTATTTAGTGGTCAATTTGAATACATGTATTACCAAACTAACAATTTGGTATATATATAAACTTCATTTAGCTGTCACCTCTGTTAAGTGGCCACTTTCTCTTGTTCCCTTGACTGACTGTTTCAGACAGGTTTGGCTGTATCTGTATACATTGTAAAGGTCTGCTCAATAATGGTTATTGTATTAACTGACTTAAAGCTAAGTTACCACTGAAGTTGGTGATTATAAGATGGGATAATGCCTGTAGTTCCTACTTAACCCTTTCCCTCATATACCGGTAGACTCATTTTGACGCACTCAATAGGTATCACATAAAGCCTGATCTGCAGAAAACCACAGTTAAACCTTACCAAATTTAATTAAAATATCCTCATTTCCAGACCACTGAGAAGCAGCGAACAGCATAAAACCTGATCTGCCTGCGAGTTACTCGCAGGCGGATCTGGTTTTATGCTGTTCGCATAGGTCTTTTCATGGTTTCCTCTATGAGGGAAAGGGTTAAACCTCACAACATTTTGGGATATGATAATGACAGGGGTTTAAAGTAGAATTGTCCCTCGCCCAGCCTAACCCTTCCAAAATTTGAGACAGTAAAATCAAGAAAATTACAAAGAAATGTTCAGATTTTTTCAATCGCCCTGCACTATTTTTTACTTGCCAGGGCATGGGGGTGAGTAGAGCTTAACACCTCTGTAATGATGAAATAAAATTTTAAGATACATTGTGGATACACCCGAATGAATAGTGGTCCTAGCCAGTTGGCTTATAATATCAGAAAAATGTGAACACATGGGTGTTAATCTCTTAAATATGGCAATAAACGCTATACAGCGACAGCATTTTATCTGGCGAGGAAATATAATGTATTACAAAGTCTGTTTATATAAAAACTGGACAATAATGTATGATAGTCACATCCTTTTCATTCTGTTAAAAATAAAATATTATTAAAACTAGGTAAAAAAAGGTTTTAAATATGTAAGGCTTGCATACACAAAAGAACATGTACAAGATAAGGGTTTAGAATCAGTCTGAAGAAATTCTTAAATAAATCAGCCTGATTTCCTGACTGATTAATCAGTGACTTTA